>LR812522.1:11339625-11458606 GCA_903798195.1 Danio kyathit | reverse complement strand
ACCGTAGTTGTTCTGTCGCAGATCATCATTTGAACCACGTTAGATAATGTAAAACGTCCATAATGATGCTTTAGGGGTGGAGTAACAACTTCTTTAGAAAAAAAGCCCATTCATTTTTTGTGCAAAATTATATTGTTTTACACACACACACGCACAATGTGTGGCGACACAGTGGCGCAGTGCGTAGCACTGTCGCCTCACAGCAAGAAGGTTGGGGTTGGTGAGTATGGATAAAATCTATAAAAAAATGCATGTTTTATAGTGATAATAAAGAGAGGTGTGGTAAGAAATTCATTTCAGAGTTCACACTTAGCTGATGATTGATTATAAAGCTTGTTTGGCATGCTGTCCCGGGAGAGAGAGCGTGAGCTCAAGATCCTCGAGCCTGGGGCTCCCTCCATTTGCAAGGCGAGAGGGGAGTTTGAGCTCAGGTAGATCACGAGAACTCCTCTGCTGTAGTAGCTAATGAACAGATAGTGATTGCTCTTAAGAGATAACTATTATAGGAGCATGTCTATGGTGCCAATTTGGATTAGTCAATTAACTTAAGTTGCATGTTTTTGGACGGTAGGAGGAAACCGGGGAACCCAGTGGAAACCCACGTGAGCATGGGAGAACGTGTAAACTCTGCACAGAAACGTCGGCTGGCTTGGTAAAAACTAGAACCAGTGACCTTCTTGCTGTGAGGCAACAGTGCTAACCATTGGGCCACGTGCCACCCATCTAGGATGGGAGGAGGAGTAGGGGGAAGGGGGGATTCTTCAAAATGAAGATGGCTGTTATATGGAACTTAGGGTATTTATAGTGACTTAAGGAATCGTCTGATTGGTGAATATAAATTGAATAATGCAGGACCAGCCGCAAGCAATAAGCACGTGATCCTCTCGAAATTAGTTTATAAATAAACTTCACTAGTGAAAATGTAAAAAACAAACATACATGTTCTTTGGCTTAGTCCCTGATTTATCACAGCGGAATGAGCCGCAACTGTTTACTCTGGCATACATTTTACAAAGAAAATGCCTATATAAAACATGTTACATGTTTTTTTTGGGTCACAGACATCCTATGTGTAACTTTTCTAAATAGTCGCACAAGGGTTAAAATGCGTTGGGTGAGAAATGCAGCAGGTCTTTTTTTGTGGTTTAAAGGTTTGACGAGCTCTCCAGAATCCACGTTAATTAGGCACATCAAGGTGTCCTCCGGGACGCCGGCAGAAAAGCAGGCCACTTTAGGCTCCGTCCTGAGAGCACTTGGCACTCGTGAAGAGGCGGGCAGAGATGCAAGAGCCGCATGTTTCCCTGGAGACTTGCTTTTGTGTACACACACATTCTTCAGTCATTGTTTGGCCTGAAGATGAGGAGGATGTCCATTAGAGGAGCCCTACAGTTCCTCTCTGTCTTTCCTTGTCCTTTATTCTGCCCTTTTATGTTATCGTTTTGTTTAGGAAACTTGGAGGTTTCACTTTGGATGGTAAAAAGATGCTGTTAGATAACTGTGGTATATTCTGCTCATGAGATCAGAGGGAAAGGAAAGAGCCGATTGGAATTAGTCATTGTTAAATTGAAAATTGTCCTGGACTCTTAAATTAGGTTTGCTGTTTGTTCAAACTACTTATTTAAAATGAGCTGAAACTGCACAATTCTTGATTTTTTTAGGGGATATTTAATTGTTTTAAGTGTTTTAATCCACTTCAATGTGTAAAAACGAATATTCATTCATTCATTTTATTTTAGGCTTAGTCCCTTTATTCATCAAGGGTCGCCACAGTGGAATGAACTGCCAACTTATCCAGCACGTTTTACGCAGCGGATGCCATCTGAATCTGATAAAATAGTTTTTCAAAATTGTCCTAAGAAAGAGTGGGTGTTCAGTAGTTTTGGGATAGCTTTGATTAATTGTTTTAATCTCTTCAAATGTTGTGACTGCTATTTATAACATTTGAAGTGGATCAAAACCTTTCTCGTATATATTTCATTTTAATTTCATTTATGTATATGTGTAACTGCTGAACTAAAGGAAACTAAGTCATATATTTAATATAAGAAGTTCTTTATGTGTATTTGCAAATATTTATTTGTATAAATACCAAAAAACTTAATAATTAACTATGTTAGAATGCACATTTAAATAGTTCCTTATGATTATAAATGTTTTCAAGCCTTAAAGAGGACACAAAGATACCATAACAGCATAGAAAAGTTCCTCAAACTTAAGCTGAGATTAATTTATTTATTTTAATTTATGAATGAGCCATTTCAGCTGAACTGGATCAAATAGCTCATTTAAAAGATTCAAAAATAACGTAAATTGCCATAATATTCATTGATTCATTTATTTTCTTTTCGCCTTAGTCCCTTTATTAATCAGGGGTCACCACAGCGGAGTGAACCGCTAACTTATCCAGCATATGTTTTTACACAGCGGATGCCCTTCCAGCGCAATTCTTGCACCCATACATTTTTGCATTCGCACTTATACATTACGGCCAATTTAGCTTACCCAATTCACCTGTACCGCATATCTTTGGACTGGGGGGAAACCGGAGCACCAGAGGAAACCCACCTGGACACGGGGGAACATCTAAACGCCACACAGAAATGCCAACCTACCCAGCCGGGAACCAGTGACATTCTTGCTGTGAGGCAAAAGTGCTACCCACTTAGCCACTGTGTCGCCTGCCATAATATAAAAGTGCATATTACAGTCTTAAGCCAATTTAATCCTAACATGACATGCAAATAAACATAACACTTACGTTCACATTACTTTCCTTAAAAAGTAAATACAATGTTAGACATGTTATTGCCCCTTTACAGTAACTTAACTGTAAATATAAGTTACAATTACATTTTACAGTAAAATAGCCTTACCGCAACTTCTTTTTTTTTTTTTGGTAAAACTTTATCACATTTTAATTTTACAGTATGACCATTCTTACAGTACTTTTACTGTAATTTATTAACATTTTACACTATTTTTAGTATTTACTATTTAATAAATTCCAAACAA
This sequence comes from Danio kyathit, assembly GCA_903798195.1. Classification (NCBI taxonomy): domain Eukaryota; kingdom Metazoa; phylum Chordata; class Actinopteri; order Cypriniformes; family Danionidae; genus Danio; species Danio kyathit. The sequence goes on along the minus strand of LR812522.1, from coordinate 11,455,594 downwards.
GTGACAACTTATTTCATTAACTGTCTCATTTTTGTCTTTAACTACAGTAGCAGTACTTGACTCCTTTGATTGCAGTAGAATACCGCAAACTCCTGATATGCAGTAAGTTACTGTAAAAGATTTTAAATGACCCACATTGCAGTGCATATAACAGTAGTGAACTGTAAAGAGGGCAACACGATGGCTCAGTGGTTAGCACTGTTGCCTCACAGCAAGAAGGTCACTAGTTCTAGTCCCGGCTGGGTCAGTTGGCATTTCTGTGTAGATTTGCATGTTCACCCCGTGTTGGCGTGGGTTTCCTCCGGGTGCTCCGGCTCCCCCACAGTCCAAAAACATGCAGTATAGGTGAATTGAATAAACTAAATTGGCCGTAGTGTATGTGGGAATGAGTGTGTATGGATGTTTCCCAGTACTGGGTTGCAGCTGGAAGGGCATCCGCTGTGTAAAACATATGTGGATAAGATGGCGGTTCATTCCACTGTGGTGACCCCAGATTAATGAAGCGAAGCCGAAGGAAAATGAATGAACTGTAAATAATGTATGTTTTACTGGGTTGTTTCCAGTAAACAGCTGTAAAATTGCGGCAAAGTCTAACAGTGTAAGTAACACAGTTAGTTACTTTTATATAAAAGTGACCTAAGATTGTAATATATTACTTTTAAAACAACTTAGTATATATAGGTAAGTATTACCTGTATGTTCTTCATTTTTATCTGCTCTAGAACAAAGTAAGTCAGACGAGTTTGGACTGATAAAGGGATGAGGAAATGATGACAGAATTTTCACTGGGGGTAAATTATTCCTGTGGGTGAAACACGAGGAGAGATTTTGCAATCTCAGAAGAAACTGGGGAGAGATTAATAAAGAAAAAAAAGGCCTGTAGATGTTTGCCGAGCGTGTTGTCCGTGGAGAGAGTCTTTGTGTTGGCTTCCACAGGTCAGCCGGTGTCAGTGTTGTTCTGTGTGCGAAAAAAAAAGCTCCTGTGGCAGAAACATTAAACTAATTTACACCACTCATAAAAATCACACGCTCATCTCCAGGAGCCTGTCAGAGGAGTGTTTGTAATGGGACGATTACACGACTGTAACTCAGCGCTCTCTCTTTCTTCGGCAGATGGGATGAACTGTATGAATAAGGACCACGGTTGTGCCCATATCTGCAGAGAAACTACCCAAAGGCGGGGTGGCGTGTGAGTGCCGGCCAGGGTTTGAGCTGGCCGAAAATCAGCGTGACTGCAAATGTATGTATTAAACTCAATAAAGTCTACTTATGAATATTTTTCTGTTGCCAAACATGTTGTTAAGGCAAGACACTGCAGGTGACTGGGGTCAAAATAGTTAGGCTAATAGTCACCACTATACTTTCTTTGACTGATTACATTAAGGAATTGCAAACTTTTTTTATTATTAGTTTCCTCAAATGTTTTAATATTTGATTTAAAAGTATTATTGAATAATAGGAATTATTTAATTATATGTCACTTAAATTCTGTATATTCTTGCACAAAAATCTGAACACTGAATAATGTCAGGTTCAAAATTCTTGTTGCATTTTTTGGACATAATAATGTAAAAGGTGGATAAAATTTTGTAAATAAATTATTATATTACTATTATTATTATATTATTATTATTATTATTATTATTATATATATTTATATAATTTTTAAAGGAATAAAATATGATCAGTATATCATCATGTATGAACAACATTCAGTAAAAATTCAGTAAAAAACTTTTTGCATAATATGTAGCCATACTAAAAAAAAAACCTTCTTACTCAACTACTAAAATGAGTTGAAACAACAATTCTTTTGTGTGTTTTTTTTTTTTGGAAAAACTTCTTTGTTTATGTTTAATCAACTTAAATTCCAAAACAAATTATTAAGTCAACTTAATTAAATTGTATTGGGACAACATGAATTATGTTGAACCCTGCATTTTTTTTAATATCATGAATGACATTTGCTGTTTGTTCAAATTACTTATTTAAAATGAACTGAAACAACACAATTCTTGAGGGTTTTTTTGTGACAACTTAAGGCTGATTCATACTTCGTCGTCAAGCGCACACTTATGGTCTGGTGCAGGTCGCATAGCCTTCGCCGTGGCTGGGTTGTTGCTATAAATATGGTTGCAGCCGGAAGTTAACAAGAATTATTTATATTATTTTTTACATTTCCCATTTATTGTATTTTATTAACGTCTACCCCACCCCAACCCTAAACCCAACCATCACAGTAACGTAAAAACAGTAGTTGTACCGAGTATTATTTATGCTATCTATTAAATTACCCAATCAATTGTATTTTATAATGACTACTCCCACCCCAACCCCAAACCCAACTGTCACAATAACGTAAAAATGGTAGTTGTACCGAGTATTATTTATGCTATATATTAAATTACCCCATAAATTGTATTTTTTTAACGTCTACCCCATACCTGTCAACTTACCTGTCAACAAGGCTATGCCCACCATAATAAGGGATAAAAAAAATAAAAAATACTAAATATGTTCATTTGGAGCTTTCATTGTAAATAAACAGTTAAACAGTCAGTAATATGTTTTATTATTACAATTTACAAAAGAAAAAATTAATAATATACATTACCAGCAAAAATTAGCAAGCAGTTTAGCTCATTACAATGAATAGCTATTATAAAGAATAGAATCAAGTTATCAGATCTTATTAATCTTTTCTTCATGGTATACATTCTGATTAAAGAGCAATGAATGAATCTCGTTTATTTGGATTTTTTGTTTGATTACATTAAATAATCAATAAATAATCAAATGTCAATTTAAAAATGCACACATCTAACGTTATAATGAAAGCATTCGATTGCTTTCCTACTGTTTATGCTCATTTAGGACAAAATTAGTTGTGTTTAAAAAAAAACCCCACCAAGATCAACATCTTTAGATGTTATTATATAATTAAGTGTATATGTCTGTTTAAATACGCACCCAAAACCCAGACTTTCGCTCCGCTTCAAATCACGTGTACAGAATTTCTTTGGGAAACAGCGTCTATTTATCACTATGGAGCGTGTCAGCTGACAGTCACGCACCGCTATATGACTGTTTTAAGGATTGTTAGGAGGGTGACGCCACCTAAAAAAATGAAAGCACAGAACAGACTTACATTTAAGAGCAAGGGCGGCCCCTGGTTGTTCGGTGGTATGGGTTGTGTATAGCTAGAAGCTGTTCTTTAATGTTTATTGCCACCTTTCAGAGAAAGACTGAAAATACGGGAGAAATATGGGAAAATACCTATACGGGATTATAGCGGGTAGAACTTTAAAATATGGGAGAATCCTGGGAAAAACGGGAGGGATGACCTCAACCCTACCGTCACAGTACTGTAAAAATATGAATTATTGTTATACAGTGTCATAAAAATGCTGCTATATTGATGTGCATATCGCACTTCCAGCCTGGCACGTATCCGATCTAGACTTTACCCCATGGCTGACACGCACCTCTCAAAAAATGTAACTACTTTTGTTTGTGTTTACCTTATGAAGTTGCTGCGCATCCGCGGTTCCCGCCTCCGAATGAGCGAGTCTTAGCTTCTTCTACATTAAGTTAGCGTTCAGAAAAAACAAAACACCAGCGAAGAAACTCGACACAGAGGAACATAAAACCTTCTGCCAGCTAGCTTTTCGGAGGTGTTATTGGAGAGCTACACAAACAGCATGCAGAAGTATAAATGCATGACTACGCAAGGAAGTGGGTCACGCTGAGCACTCGGTGCAGAAGTATAAACCAGCCTTTAATTGTTTTATGTTCAATCCAAATTTGTAAAAGTAATAAGTTAGCTTAATTCCTTCATGTTGTTCCATCACTAATCGATTGTGTGGAACCCAGCATGATGTAAATCTGTAATGCTATTTTTGAATTAGCCCTATATCGCCTCTCAGTGTTAATGAAGTGCTATGCAAACTTAATAATTACTAAAAGTGTCTGATAATTTGTCATTTTTTAGCCTTTCACTTTTAAACAAGTGCCATTCATTTCTTTAGGTGTAAACTCTTTATAAAAAAGAAAAAACTGTGCATTTAAAGATAGCCACTGTATGATTGGAATAATTGTAGCTACAAATTATAAAGTCATCATGTCAGGTATGATCTCGTCCGAGCTGACAGTCGTTTCAAGTGGGATTTCTTTTAGCCCACAGTGGCTTCTCTATATACATGGCAAAGAAAAACAGCTGTTGGCATCAAAGCCAAACAACAGGTTTTTCAGATTGATTTTAGTCTGTCCTCTAATACCGATCTCCTTAAACAAACCACCTCGGCCACCGATCTGTCAAAGATGTATTAGTTATAGTGCTGTGGCTCTGGCCTGGACATCGGAGAACTTTCATCTACGATTCGTCATTCTCTTTTTTAATACAAGTGGGAAAATCATGGACCAAAGTCCTTGGAGCTCCTGTTTGTCCAAGCATTAGAGGATATTTTACAACCCCAATTCTGAAAAAACATTTTGTTAAATGCAATCAAAGATATCTGATTTGTTAATTCTCTAATTAATTGACAACAATTATTTTGAACTTTGATATTTTTGGACAGTTGTCTTACGACTTTTGGAAAAAAATAATCAGCCATGACCCAGATTTGTTTCCAAAATATGCTGCTTTTATAGCCAAACATGAAACCCTATCACCAGTTCACCAGCTTATTGTGGATTTATAAAACTCCTTAATTTTAGATATTAAATAACCTTTCTCTCTGTTGAAACTTTCGAGTGTTTTGCAGCCATCAAAATCAAAATGTGTCTATATTAACAAAAAACATTCAAGTTAGGCAGAAAATCTACTGATATAGTATAATTGCTTTATAACTGAATTGCAAGTTCATTATAGGTTATTAGTAGGCCCACACGGAATGCGCGCGCAGAATTCCGCAGTTTTCTGCAGATTTTCCGCAAATTTCCAGATTTCGCAGATTTTTAGCCCATCATTAATTTTGTTTATTTACTTAAAGTTAACTATTTACAGTTAATCTAATTGGATTTGCATTTTAAACATTAAATACAAGTTAAAAAGATATTATTTTTTATTTAACATATTAAGGTTTTAGTTATGATACTCCCAAAATAATTCCGCAGAAATCCGCAGATTTTTTACAAATTCTTCGCAGAAATAGCAAAAAACGTCCGCAGATTCCGTCTGGCCCTGGTTATTAGTAATTATTACAATTAGTGTAATATTTTGCAGCATTAATGCGGTATAATACTTTTAAAGTGAGCAGAAATACATAAAATTACCAAATGTAAAATACAGTAAAATGTTTAAGTACTGTAAAATGATTTACTGTAACTGTACTGTAATTAGGGTTGCATGATACTGGAAAAAATATGCGATATGTGATATTGTTGTTGAGTATTATGTAAACAATATTCTTATGATAAAACTTTTCCCTAGAAAAATGCAGTTTTTTTTTTAGCTATATGTTTTTAAATCATTTATTTATGATTGCCACAGCCATATCACCCTGCAGCCCAAGACCGGTTACTCACTGAAGCTTAACAGGGCTGAGCCTGGTCAGTATCTGGATGGGAGACCACATGGGAAAGCTAGGTTGCTGTTGGAAGTGGTGTTAGAAAGACCAGCAGGGGGCACTTAATCTGTGGTCTGTGTGGGTCCTAACGCTCCAGTATAGTGAAGGGGAGACTATACTGTCAGTGAGCGCCGTCTTTTGGATGAGACGTTAAACCGAGGTCCTAACTCTCTGTGATCATCAAAAATCTCATGGCACTTCTCGTAAAGAGTAGGCGTGCAACCCTGGTGTCCTAACCAAATTCCCTCCATCTGCCCTTACCGATTATGGCTGCCCAATCATCCCCATCCACTGAATTGGCTGTATCACTGTCTCTCCACTCCACCAACTGTATAGCAGGTGTGTGGTGCTCGCACTGGCCATTGTCCTGTGGCTGCCATCGCATCATCCAAGTGGATGCTGCACACTCGTGGTGATGTGGAAAGACCCTTCTAATGATTATGAAGCGCTTTGGGTGTATGGCCATACACAATAAATGCGCTATATAAATACACATTACATTTATTTAATTATATTAAAATAAGCGATTAAAAGATATCTTTCAGATCTTATTCATTGTAATTCAGACAAAAAAAAAAACAGTGTCAAGGTGCAAACTTTTAGTCTTTAAAACACTATGAATGAGTGAAAACCTCAGCAGATATACTATTCATCTCACCTCGACTCCCACCATAAGTATTTATTTTCAGCTCTGGGTTTGCCTTCGGGCCGCTCCAGCCAAAAACAGAACAGCAACTACAGGGGAGGTAGGGATAAAGATAGTCAGGCTCTATCTGATTGGTCAAATTTAGATAAACAACCATATATGCATAACATTTTATGCATAAAATAAATGCAATTTATCACACATGTCTAGAATATGTACTGTATATTGCATATACTATTCGTTTATTCATTCAAACTTTAATAGAGACTCATATTCCAAGAAAAAAACATATTCCATAACATATAAGAAACAGAACAATTTACAAAATACAGCAATACCAATGTCTCCACAGCTCGGATTGATAGCATGTACTACTGACCCCTATGTCTGATAAACCCACAATAATCTTGTTGTTGGTGATAATAATGCAATATATTGCGCTACCCTAACTGTAATCCATTTTAAATGTAACTAATTGGCAATTGTGCTACCAATATCATACTGTATAAATACAGAGAAATCCTATCAGTGTATTTTATCTCAGTTAAATAAGACTTAAAGAGAAATAACCAATCACAAACTCTCAATTTTCATTGCATTTTGAAAAATGCCACAACTTTTGTGGGTTGTGGATGTGTAAGATATACCATTCCTTTATCCAAATGAACCACATCAATAAAAAAAATTGCATGTATCTTAAAATGAATGGCTGAAGTGTACAGTATACAGTATATGTGTGCCTTAATTTTGTCCATGGCGGCCTACATGGGTTTGTAGCCCTCCTCACAGTTCTTGTGTGTTGCCAGTGACATGTAACTATGGAAATGGTGGTTGCCAACACATGCGACGACACTGACGTGGGGCCCATTTGTGGATGCCATCAGAAATATGCCCTGCATTCAGACAGCAAGACCTGCATTGGTAAGTTACTGCCTCTCATACACAGACACACATTTCTAGCAAAGCTCTTCATGGAATCCTTGTATTTGTGATATTCATGGTGAATAGTAACTCAAAGATTGGTGTCACGTCAAATAGATGAACACCTCATGTCTATATTTGGCATGCAGGAATAAGCTTCTTCCTTACGCTTGTGGATTTATAAACAAATGCATGTCCGTTGAAGGATTGTCCTGTTATGAGTACAAATTTAAAGGTACTTTGACTAAAAATGAGAATTCTTTCATCAGTTGCTAACCTGCATATGTGCAAAACCGTATGATTTTCGTCCCACATGCAGCGAAGAGATTTTGATTTCTTTCTCTTAAAGGGAAGACTGTGAGCTACAAGACTTAACAGAAAGCCGTATAAAAGCAGACAGAAATGAATCTGTTGTGATTTCTGTGTGGTTCTTCTGGTGCTTCATGTTTGAATGTACACAAATACATTAAGGATGTGTTTTCATAATGATATGAACTGATATATTGAATATATTGCCAGTTATATTTGATTTTGCAAGCACTTTTTTTAATCTGATGTGTATTAATCTATTTTTATATAATCTATTTTTATTATTAATCTATTTGTAAGGATGTATGATATGCTGAATATAATGCTGACTATATTTTTGAAATTTTTGATATTTTTTGCCTGTTTTACATTTAAGTTAGAGAAATGTTATTAATTAATTAATTTATGAATTAATATATTTAATATTTATGTAATAATAATAATAATAACAAGAAAATAATAATCATAATTATTATTATTATTATTAGTAGTAGTAGTAGTAGTAAAATAGTAGTAATAGCAGTTTATGTCTTATTTATTTAATAATATATTTATTATTTATGTAATAATAATAATAATAATAATAATTATTATTAAAATTATTATTATAAGTAGTAGTAAAAGTAGTAGTTTATTATGTTTTATTTATTCATTTGTTTATAAATTAATATATTGAATATTTATGTAATAATAAACTACTACTACTACCACTACTATAACTACTACTACTAATAATAATTATTATTATTAGTAGTATTAGTAGTTTATTATATGTTATATTTATTTATTTATTTGTTTATAAATTAATATATTTAATATTTATGTAATAATAAACAAAAAAATTTAAAACATAATAAATTACTACTAATAATAATAAATATTATTATTGTTATTATCATTATTATTATTATTAATAATAGTAGTAGTAGTAGCAGTTTATGATATGTTTTATTTATTTATTTGTTTATAAATTAATATATTTATTATTTATTTAATAATAATAATATTTATTATTATTATTATTATCATCATTATTATTATTATTATTAGTAGTAGTAGTAATAGTATTAGTAGTTTATTATATGTTTTATTTATTTGTTTATAAATTAATATATTTAATATTCATAAAATAATAATAATAATAATCATTATAATTAGTATTATCATTAGGCGACGCGATGGCGCAGTAGGTAGTGCTGTCGCCTCACAGCAAGAAGGTCGCTGGTTCGAGCCTCGGCTGGGACAGTTGGCGTTTCTGTGGGGAGTTTGCATGTTCTCACCATGTTCGCGTGGGTTTCCTCCGGGTGCTCTGGTTTCCCCCACAGTCGAAAGACATGCGGTACAGGTGAATTGGGTAAGCTAAATTGTCCGTAGTGTATGTGTGTGAACGAGAGTGTATGGTTGTTTCCCAGTGATGGGTTGTAGCTGGAAGGGCATCTGCTGCGTAAAACATGTGCTGGATAAGTTGGCGGTTCATTGTGGCGACCCCAGATTAATAAAGGGATTAAGCTGAAAAGAAAATGAATGAATTATTATCATTATTATTATTATTATTATCATTATCATCATCATTATTATGATTGGTAGTAGTAGTAGAAGTATTAGTAGTTTATGATGTTTTATTTATTTATTTATAAATTAATATATTTAATATTTATGTAATAATATTAATAATAAAAAATAATATTATTATTCTCATCATTATTATTATTAGTAGTGGTAGTTTATTATGTTTTATTTATTTATTTAAATATTTTACTTTTGCTTAACTTGTCATTATCTGACAGATTTACTGTTGTTGTTAAATCTACCAAATCTACCAATTTTTTTTGTAGTTTACAGACCAATTACTTTTAATATATGTAATTAAAACATGATTACAATTGAACAAAAACTCCTTTCTAATGTCACTTGCATTTGCATACATTCAACTATGTTATTTGGCAATGTCAACAAGAAAAAAAAACATTGAGATTGGCCTCATGTTTCAAATCTCACTTACAAATACGCACAACCCATAGAAGCATCAATTCCTTGCGGTTCAGGGATGGTGGTGATCTCCAGTGCTTGCTTTAGCAGTTAGCGGCTAATTCAATGATGGAAAAGCCCATTAGTTGTGACACTCAGGGAGCGACGTGGCTAATTTGGTCATTCATCTTCTGTTCTGGCTTTCATGCTCTCATTCTCTCACACACACACGCAGCCCTGAGCGACTATTAGAGCAGAAAATGAGACTTCTGATGTGCATAAGCCAGAAAAAAAAAAAGAAGGACCGGTTGGGTGAGAGAGAGATGTGTGTACTCGTGTCGATTTGGGAAGATGTGCTTGATGATGGAAATTTCATTGCTGAACTCTCCGTGTGCAAAACACATTCATCATCCTGATAATGGTGGAAAAAGCCAACCAGTCAGGCCTGTGGAGTCCTGCCATGTTTGCCGAAAGGGAAAACTTTATACGCCATGCGGGTACGGCTGCATCCAGGGGCAATACTTTAGAAATGAAGAGTAAAGGCTTTTCTTTCTCAGCTCTTTTGATTTTTTTGGGAAGACAAATGACCCACTTCAGGTAAGTTTGGTTTTATGCTTGTATTTCTTAGGAATGAACCTCATGGCCTCTTTAATGTTTGACCGGCTTTTACAACTCATCGTGCCAACATGAGTTAGAGAAAGCCATGCAGTGCATCTTTTTAATGTCATTTGGCTCTCATGGCTTGTCTCTTCAGTGAACTTTCTCCAAAACGACCACTGCGTCATTGGTTTCCCCCCAGTTACGATAGCACATACGCCCCCAGGATATCATTCAGATCAGTGTGTATCATTACTCACGGTCAACTTTCCAGACAGAAGGAGTTGGGACTAAAATGTTGTATGTGGGAGAGAGATTTTGTAGTTGGGTTAGTTGGCTCAAATGGGCTTCTAAAGGGGTCATCGGTCATCTGAAACTCACAGGAAACACAATTATACATCATGTTACATGTTTTTTACCAATCAAAAGCTCAGGCTCAGATGTTTCAGGGGCGGGTGATGTTGGCAGAAGTGTGTTAAAGGTGCACACTGTTTGATTTATATTCATGCATGGTTGATTTTCCATCATCAAGCTGAATTGTCCAATAACAGGAAGGTTAGCATGATGAATAAGTAACTATTATGCTCATGCTGTCGCCTCACAGCAAGAACGTCGCTGGTTCAAGGCCCTGGCTGTGCCGATTGGCAATTCTCATTTCCTCCGGGTGCTCCGGTGTCCCCCACAATCCAAAGACATGCACTATAGATGAATTGAATAAACTAAATTGGGCATAGTGTATGTGTGTGAATGAGTGTGTATGGGTGATTCCCATTATTGGGTTGCAGCTGGAAGGGCATCCGCTGTGTAAAGCATATGCTGGATAAGTTGCCGGTTTATTCCGCTGTGGCGGCCCCTGATTAATAAAGAGAATAAGCCGAAGGAAAATGAATAAATGAATGGTCATGTGATTTCAAAATAAGTTGTCCTGCTCCATGTTTTGTCTTTACGTGTTGTTTTGTTCCTCTACCATGTTAAATAGTGTTGGGCAAATGGTTTTAATTAAGAGAAAAGGTATACCTTTAAAGGAACAGTTCACCTCAGAATGAAAACTCATGTTAAAATGATCTGTAATGAATAGTAGTAGAAGTTGTTTACATATATGCTTGCAAAATTACTAATTTAATGGAAGACCATCAAAATAAAGTGCTAGCAGATACACCCTAATAATATGCTAATGGTGGGGTAGTTGACTTACAGTAAAGAGAACCATCAAAATAAAGTGTTACCACCTGAAAAGAATATTTGAACACAATAAAAGTCAGTGGGATCCCCTGCTGTTTCAACCCCATTGACTTTTATTGTAGGGAAAAAAATATCTTATAGCTTTCTCATGAAAGTCAGTCAATCAGGTCTGGAACAACACAATGGTGTGTGTACATTTTATACATTGATTGATTTTTGGGTGAACTCTCACTTTAAATGTTTACATTATTTAAATGAATATGGAACTGTTATACAGCTTTATTTTATTTATCTGTGTCCTGACATACCTACACACGCTTTTCCATTTGCCACAGGAGCATAAAAGTGTGTGTTTGTTGTACCTGCTGATTGCCGTACACTGGATTGGTCTCTCTCTGGCAGCTAAGAGCCCGGAGCCAACTCACTCCTGTCAAACTCAATCAACTCTTCCTTTCCAGCCTCCACACGGAGCGACAGCAAACGGCCGCGGGGGACCAGAAGAGGAGTGTAGAGACTGCTCCCACCCATCCCTGTCTCCCTCCTTCTTTCTTTCTCCTCCTCCTCAACCTCTCTCTCTGTCTCTCTGGACCCTCGCTGTAGTCTGTGTGTGTGTGTTTAGCTGTGCTGTGTGGGTCTGGTCTTTCCCTGTGTTTAGCGCTCCTTTAGGATCCCCCTTGTGTGGCGTGTCTCATGGGCTCCCTGCTCTTCCTTCTGCCTCTCTGGTGAAAGTTACTGATTGCCTGTCTTGTCTGCAATTTAAAGGGTGATTCTGACTGAAATCAAGCAGATCTACTAACGAATGCAAGGGTATAAACGGGTTAAACGCACCTCTCAATTGCAGCCTGATCAACGGTAGCGCCCCATCCACCAATCAGAAAACAACCTCCCCTTTGACAGCCAATCTGTACACCAGTCCGCCCCCCTGCCTGACCTCTCTGAAATCAGCCAGCCAATGGCATCTCCTCGTCCTTGACCCCCCACAACAAGCATGAACCAACCCCGTCTGCAACCCTGAATAAAAAGAGTCACTAAACAATGCAAAACTGGCCTCCACTCCACTCTTTTTTTCTCTCTTCCATTTAGAGTCCCTCTCTCTCCTCCTCATGCCAGTTGCATGTTTTCCTTCCCCCTGCACTCTTGCTTTCTTTTACTCTTATTGGCTCCTGTCCTCTCACACTAACGCACGAGCTGTCATCCGCATGCATGGTATTATCCGTGTGAAATTTCCTTCTGTTCCATTGTTTTCCTTTCTTTAGTGGTTTAAAACTTTAATAGTAACCCCAGTGCTTTTTATGGTTACTGTAGTGTTCACATTAGAGGTAGTGGATTATTGATATCTTTGTCCTTTGCTTATTTATTTAATTTCTCTGTGACATTTGCACTCGCTCCCAATCTCTGATTGGTGGAGTCCTCTAAAGGGGCCAGTCAGAGCCAAGTGTGTATACACACAAATAGTACAGATAGATTGCTATAAACACGCACACTCAATGTTGTTCTAGCGTCCTCCAGTCTACATCTGAAGACAGGAGGGCAAATAGTGCCTGATCTTAAAGGAAGGGTTCACCTACACTCTCAGAAATAAAGGTACACGAGCTGTCACTGGGGTGCTACCTTTTGAAAAGGTACACATTTGTACTTGAAGGGTTCATATTGGTACCTCAAAAGTATATATTAGTACCTTAAAATTTTAAGAGGAACACTTTTGTACTTTTTAGATACTAATATGTACCCTTGATGTATTATTATGGACCTTTTAGGTACAAATTTGTACCTTTTCAAAAGATACCACCCCAGTGACAGCTCATGTATCTTTATTTTTGAGAGTGTATGAATAAAATCCTGTTACTCAGCCCTATGTCATTCCATACTTGCATTATGTCAAGCTCCCAAAATGACAGAAAAGCACCATAAAATTAATCAATATTGACCTTGTGCATTTAAAAATAACACTTTTAACATATTTGACCTATTTAAATGTATGCAAATGAGATGACTAATCAAAATAGAGACTTAAAACCTCTGTAAAACCCAAAAAGTTAAGGTAACTCAAACCATTTGACAAAACCGATTGCAACAAATCATTTAAGTTCAAGAACTAATCCTAATGAGTACTGTGAACTTAATCCATTTGAGTAAACGGAGCAATTTGAGCACAGTAAAACCCAATAAATGAAGAGAACTCAAACCAACTGAGTACTGTAAAACCCGATAAGTTAAGGCAACTTAAACCGTATGAGGAAACCGATTGCAACAAACCATTTGAGTTAAAAACTAATCTATATGAGTACTGTGAACTTACTGTAGTTAAGCTGAAGTAATGAGGTATTTAATTAAGTCATTACCTTCAACACTGAGTTCAAAACTCTTTTCAAATGAGTAGAATTAACTTTCAGTCAATTTGAGTTACCTACACTCATTTCATTGATATAATTGACTGTTGGGTTTTACAGTGGATACAAATTATTGACCATGTACACTGAAATATGGCACATCAATGCATGTTGGTCATGTCAAACCTGGAGGGATTCTTCTTGATGTGTTATATTTAGTTGTATGCAAAATAAAATAGATCTTTAGATATATAGATTTAATAGATTTGCAGTAAAAAATGGCATGGCATATTCTGTATTATACATATATGTGTATAACTATATGTTATACTGTATGACTTCAGAATAGTGCATTTTTTGTCACTGTTGGAGCTTGACAGCCTCTGCCCCTTTTCAGAAAAGCCTGAACTTAAAAAGAAACTGAATGGGTTTGGAATGACATGCGGTTGAAAGTTGACAGAACTGTTTGTATAGTCGAACTGTTCCTTTAAGAAAGCCATCCACATCCTGATTGGCCCTTCTTGCCTGCACCCATTGAGGATTGGCTCTCTACAGCCCAGAACCCCACCCCCTTCCACCTTAACACCAGTCCTTAATATTTGCATGCCTAGAAACCATCAACCGTCCTCACAACACACTCCTGACCAACTCCCGACACTCAGAACGTGGCTTTCTGCATTGACTCATTCAAAGCCAGTTGTAATGTGTTCCATAGACAAACAGGCAACCAGCGCTGCCCCAGACTCTGTCATTCATCCACCTCTCAGCATGTCCCACCTTCCTCTCATGGATCCCACCATGAGACCTCATTGTCATCTTTTCAGCTCTTTCTCTGTGTCTTTTTTTGTGTCCTGTTTTGTCATCATCACATGACCATGCGGTTTGTCTATATACTTGTATCCATCCTTTCTCTCTCTCTCTCTCTGTCTCTCCTCCACTGCTCTTTTACTGAGGTAAACAAGTGGCCGTTTGATATGGAAGACGAACTACAACGGGAAACAACGTCTTAGCCCCTCACACTTTTTTGTTAAGCTCCTCCCACACACACCCTCATGTTCGTTTCCCTACTATTTCGGGACATCTTGATTTTCTTTTTATTTATCTATTTGTTCATGTGATTAACACTCTAACAGGGTTTATTTGCGCTTCTTCATGCTTTACGCCTCTTGGCTTTGGTTGGGCTCAAACGCCAAGGTGGTCAGGCAGCCCGTGTCCTGGCGTCCACGTGTCGCCAGAGGCGGGTCGGCCATGTAGCGGGGCTGTCTGTGCGGGGCGATGGACATTGGGCTTCTCATTAACCTACTCCTCCCTGTTTGTCCCCTGTCACTTGTGTTTTTAGAGAAAGATGAGGCTGCAATTGAGAGCTCTGAATTCAATACCACGTCAGTAGCTGATGTGGACAAGCGGGTGAAACGTCGTCTACTTATGGGTAACTCTTTTCTTCCTCTTTCTATGTGTTGCTATGGCGCTTGTGCTTCTACCCCCCTCGTTTCTTTCTGTCCTTTAGTTTGTTTGAGTTGCTTTCCTTGCCTTTGGCCTTCCCCCATATTCTGAATTAAAGATATGTCCCTTCAAAACATGACAAGGTTCCTTTTTGCACTCTCCTCAAACTGTCTTCAAATCCGCCGCCTTTTTTGTTGTTGACAAAAAACTAACAACTGATCGTTTCTATTTACTCCCGTTTCCAAAGAAGGCAACCAAAATGACACTGGATTGCTCTACACTGGATAGCAAACCAATTCTCGCTTTTCCAGTTGAGCGTTTCACTGTATGACTTTGCAATCGGATACTATTTAGGCAGTGATTAGTTGAACTGGAGGAACATTTGTGGGCTGAACAAATAATGGCGAGATCATTTTTTATGGAGGAAGAATGACAAGAGGGTCGGTCCAGACCGTTCCACATCACAGGACGCTGTGGGTTGTGGTGAACCGCAGCGGAAGATGCCTGACATCATTTTTTACGCTCTATTAATAGTATGTGTTCTTAAAAATTAAACATTGGCGTTTATCATCTGCCCACAGTTTCCCTCTGTCATCTGTGCTCCATAAACAAAACCATTCTTTATGTGTTTTTAAGTCAACATGAAACACCAAACCTGCTTTACTTTTGTAATCTAATTAAAGAAGATTCAGTAGAGAAAAAGAAATGTAGGGTTTGATTTTATGATTATAATTTGCTGTCAATTGAAAATGTGGTCACACTTTATTTTGATGGTCCGTTTGTTGAATTTAAGTTACATTGCATCTACTTGCCAACTAATTCTCATTAGATTATAAGTAGACTGTTAGGTTGGGAATAGGGTTAGTGTAAGTTGACACGTACTTGCAAAGTTTCTTATAGTCAGTTAAATGTCTGTTAAGGGAGCAGTATTAGCAGATATTAAACAGACAGTCTACTAATACTCAAATGGACCATCAAAAAAAAAGTGTTACCGAAAACGTCTTTGCCTGTATAACGTATATTCTTGACTAAGAAGAAAGCCTAGTTATTCTATCAGGTGTTTTATTTCCCTTATGATAATAGTGTGCAGTGATGAATCGGTCACATTAAGACCAGGAACTCGTATTATGAAAGTAAATAGGGTCAATTTTGATTTTATGTTGACTTTAATTTGTCTATAATGGAGGTATGATCATTTCAGGGCGCAGAACTGTTTTAGTTTCCAGTCCATCTGCTACTCTTTCCTAAGAGACAGAAGATAATTCACACAGACTTGAACCTTGAAATATATCAGCCATTTAGCCATTTGTCCTTGAATTCATGAAACAAGGCCAAGATGTTTTCAGACAGACAACAGATCTGCCTTTGTATGGCAGAGAAACTGTTTGTAAAGTATTTGGGAGGACAGACCAGACACCTTTTTTTGACCTATGAAGTAGTGGACTAAACGGAAATTATAAAGTTTTTTGGTTGTGGCTAAAGATTAAAAGTTTATATTGGCGATATGTGTGAGGAATGATTATTATAACATAAAAACAAGATATGCTTGGTCTAAAGCATTAAGCCAACTTCATTTAAAACGTACCAATTTGACTTTAATTCTCAATGAATTAAAATGAGTCTTTCCAAATTATGTTCAGTCCAGTTTTCAGTTTTCACACATCTCTCACTGCCGATTGCTTTTGAAACTTTTAGGTCCACCCAGGAACCCGACGATGCAGATATTTCTGACTTTCACCCTTCATCATCTTCCTCTAATCATCTCTGAAATCGTGTCTTCGGTTTATGATAATATTTTCTCCTCCCTTTAGTTGTTGCATCGAAGAAAGACCAAAGGAAAACACTCCTTTGTTTCTCTCTCATTTCAGTTTCAGTTTTCTCTCCCCCTTGAACTGAATTAAATTATTTTCCTGTATTTTTAGACTGTATATAATCTATATGCTACATATACTGAAGTAATATGTATATTAAATCTAAAAATGTATTATGTACATACATACATGTTCATGTATACATTAAAACATATTTGGAAATAATTTATTTAAACATCACTTCTAATGATTTTTTATAATAGATATAAAAGATATATATGTATATATGTGTATATATATGTGTGTATATATATATATGTGTGTATATATATATATGTGTGTGTATATATATATATATATATATATATATATATATATATATATATATATATATATATATATATATATATATATATATATATATATATATATATATATAGGTAGGTAGGTAGGTAGGTATGTAGGTAGTTAGGTAGGTAGGTAGGCAGGCAGACAGACAGACAGACAGACAGACAGATACCATGAATCATTTGGAGTGGTTTTGTCAACAAGTCACATGTGATGTCATCCCCATCTTATACTCACTGATCTCATTATTTCATCCATCTTAGATCATATTCCAAGTTTCATAACACGCAAATGGGCCCGTTATGACAGATTCACAGGAGTAGCTTGGCTTTACATGTGAGTGTCTGTGCAAGTGTGTGTGTGTGCTCCATCGCACAGGAGCCACAGGAGAACGCTAGATTTGACACTCAGCGTTCCCGCTTCATCCTGCCCTCCTGTCACAGCTGGGGCCAACAGCACCAGGATGTGACCGATCCAGACAAATTAAACTGTACAGTCGGTGTCAGCAAGAAAGCTGCCATTGTGCCCAGGCATGATGCGAAACCCAGGGATTGGAGAGGAGGAGAAGAGAAACCAAGACACTGGGGTGTTTTTAAAATGCGGTCAGTTTTCAGCAGGAGGGAATTGAAGGAATTTGATCTAAATAAACTGCCTTGTGGAAAAGGGCTGATTTCTGATACATTGATTCAAATAAATCATGTGCAGGCAGGATTTACCACATTGTATAATAATTAATAATAATTCCTTACATTTCTGGACACTCATCCACCACCTGGATGACGCGATGACAGCCTTATTGCGCCAGACCCCACACCACACACCAGCTGATTGGTGGAGAGAAGATTATAATATGGGGACAGTTAGGAGGTTGTGATGGACAGAGGCCAGTGAGGAAATTTGGCCAGGATACCGGGGTTAAACCCCTACTCTTTTCGAAAGACATCCTGGGAGTTTTAATGACCACAGAGAGTCAGGACCTCGGTTTAACATCTCATCCGAAAGACGGCAGTCACTAAGCAGTATTGAGTCCCCTTCACTATACTGGGGCGTTAGGACCCACACAGACCGCAGGTTGAGTGCCCCCTGCTGACATCACTAACACCACTTCGGGCAGCAAGCTAGCTTTCCCATGTGGTCTCCCATCCAGGTACTGACCGGGAGCAGCTCTGCTTAGCTTCAGTGGGCGACCATGTGAGAGTTGCAGAGAGCTAGCTGTCGGTGAAAGTTGTTGTATGCACCCAATGTGTGGAAGGCCTACAGTTTACCAGGGGTGCCCTATTTCAGTTCCAACCCCAATTAAACACACCTGAACCAGCTAATCAAACTCTTTCTAGGTATACTAGAAACTTCCAGGCAGATGTGTTGAAGCAAGTTGGAGCTAAACTATGCAGGACAGCGGCCCTCCAGGACCGAGTTTGGGCACCCCTGGCCTATACAGTTTCCTCCACCCCCTAAAGAAGGGTTGCTTTTCCACAGTCAGAATCACTCTGGGCTTCTAGTTTTAACTGGCCATATGCCAACAGGAGCTGAAGAGCATGAAACGATGAGGGAATCTATATCTTCTGTTATGGAGAGCTCTTTATAAACAAATGAATCAATCAATTAGAGTTGACCACGCTCCTTTTTGAGAACTTCAGTGGAATCATTCGCAGCTTAATCAAACACTGTTTGTGTGCACGCAAGTCCCATGTACATGTCCCTGGGCAAAATACAGTCCAGCTGTTCTCGGAGCAGTTGAATAGCCCATAGCATTAGACTCTAATAACAGGGTCTTTGACATGCTTAATAAATCATTAGCAGAAAGCGGCTTCATTCACTCCCCATCCCACAGAAGATGGATATCCACGCTGTTAGTCTTTTGTGTCTTTGTATGTGTCCTGGACTGTGTGGTCAACAAGAAAAGTTCCCAACACTAAATTGACTAATAGTTAATCTTACGCAATGTGCTAACAACTGCATTTAATCCGGTTCAGTAAAGCATATCTGATGAATATATGAATGTGGAGAGAGAGTTTGGACCAATATGATGTTGGAGTAGACTGGGCTACTGATTAAAACTTAATTAACTTTAAATTGTGGCTTGTTTTTCCATAAAACAAGCGATATCTTTCAAGCACGGATGCAATGAATGTGTGATGACATCACATGTAACACTCTCAGAAATAAAGGTACAAAAGCTGTTGCTGGGGCGGTACCTTTTTAAAAGGTGCACTTTTGTACTTTACAGCTGCACAATACCTTTAAGTTAGACTTTTGTACCTTTAAGATTCACTTTTGTATCATTAAGATACAATGAGGTGCACATTTGTACTTTGTAAAGTTTATTTATAAACTAATTTCGAGAGGATCATGTGCTTATGATTGCTTGCGGCTGGTCTCGCATTATTCAATTTATGATTCACCAATCAGACGATTCCTAAGCCATTATAAATACCCTATGTTCCCTATAACAGCCCCCTACTGAATTCCCCCTACTGCTCCTCCTTTCCTGGATGGGTGGCACGGTGGCCCGGTGGTTAGCACTGTTGCCTCACAGCAAGAACGTCACTGGTTCTAGTCCTTACCAAGCCAGAAGATGTTTCTGAGTTTACACGTTCTCCCAGTGCTCACGTGGGTTTCCCCCGGGTTCCCTGGTTTCCTCCCACTGTCCAAAAACATGCAACTTAGGTTAATTGACTAATCCAAATTGGCACCATAGACATGCTCCTAGTAATTAGTTATCTCTTAAGAGCAATCACTATCTGTTCATTAGCTACTACAGCAGAGGAGTTCTCGAGATCTACCTGAGCTCAAACTCCCCTCTCGCCTTGCAAACGGAAGGGAGCCCCGGGCTCGAGGATCTTATGAGCTCAGGGCTCTCTCCCGGGAGAGCATGCCAAACAAGCTTTATAATCAATCATCAGCTAAGTGTGAACTTTTGAATTAGGTATTAATATGTACCTTTAAGGACCTGTTAGACACAAAAAAGTCCCTTTTGACCCCAGTGACAGATTTGTACCTTTATTTCTGTGAGTGAAGGGTAACTCTCATCTAAGTGTTTAAAGCTAAAACCCTAAGGGCTTACATGTATTTATTTAACCCCCAAACCTGTTGGAGTTTCTTTCTTCTGTTGAACACAAAAGATGTTTTGAAGGATGTTAGAAACCAGTATCCATCATATTTGTAATGTTTACCTGTTTCCAATGTACTTTAAGAGCATCTTCATTTGTGTTCAGAAGGAAACAGAAACTTGTAAAGGTTTGGATCTATTTGAGGGAGAGTAAACTTTAATCATTTCTGAGTGAACTAACAAAACATGTTGATAATCATGTCTCCACAGCACTCTGTTCTGGCTTTTCTCCACAGTCTTTCATGAGACGAGACTAACCGGCTCACCCTCTGCTTTTTACCTTTAGAAACACTGTCCATTTTCTGATATCCTTTCTATTAACTTTATTCTCAGATAAAAAAAGCAGTTCTTGTCCTTTTCACCTTTCTGTGAATCAGTGGGCCTCGTCTTGATTTCGCAGAGTTAGACGTGTTACTGGGTCAGTATACTTTTTGTTGATCCTGGAACATCATTCCTGTTCAAAAATGTAATCCAAACCTAATCCATACCCCTAAACCTAACCCTAACAGTAAGTTATTGCTAAAATCAGATATAATAATAGGTTAAAAGGATAGTTTACCGAAATAATGAACATTTACTCATTATTACTCCCCACCAAGTGGTTCCAAACCTTTTTAAGTTTCTTTATTTTGTTGAAGACAAAAAGAAGATAATTTGAAGAAAGCTGAAAAGCTCTAACCACTACTTGACTTCCATAGTAGGAAAGTTGATATTCTTGCATCCACAGCACTCTGTTTTGACTTTTCTCCACAGTCTTTCATGAAACGAGACTAACCGGCTTACCCTCTGCTTTTCACCTACAGAAACACTGTCCATTTTCTGATTTACTTTCTAACTTTTTTCCTCAGGTAAAAAAGCAGTCTTTTTTGCCTTCTTTCTCCCATGATTTGATTGCCAGAGAAGCCATTTTTGGCTTTAGGAATGAAATATGGTGTTATCAAAATTCAAAATCCAGCTTATTTATGCAATGTGTGTGTTTTGTGTTTGTCATGAACCTTGTCATCTTCTAAGTTCAAGTTCTGTATTAGTTTTTGATTCCTGCACCCTTTGGGATTCATTATTTACATGCACCTTTCTCCAAATAGTTGCAATCAAGCCCAAACAAACTGCACATCCTCACTTACTGTAGTTCTTAGTTAACCGTGTCAAGTAACTTTTAAAAATCCAATTTGCTGATTATGTTTATGCTCCCTTACTTCCTCTGTCTGTCCATCCATTCTGTTTGTTTACCCAGAGACCTGTGCGGTGAACAACGGTGGTTGCGATCGCACTTGCAAGGACACGGCGACTGGTGTCCGCTGCAGTTGTCCCGTGGGCTTCACCCTTCAACCCGACGGCAAAACCTGCAAAGGTCAGTGTGTGTGCTGTGGATGCATGCTGTTTGTGAGACTTGTGTTTAAAGTTGCAAGGAGCATGTCCTGATTTCCTGATTGTCAGGGAGCAATTTGAGATTTCCTGTATTTAGATTGCGAGCCTAGGATTAAATTGGAGTTATTAGATGAATTCTTCAGCTCGAAATGGTCAGGTATATGGGCGGATGCGTGAGGGCGTGTGATCCCAAGCCAAGACCAACTGGCTTTACATCCGTTTGTCCTGTCGTGTGGAATGGCTTGATGATGGCCGTGTTGTTGTTGCTTTGGCTGCGAAGCATTTCTCCTTCCGAAATTCCGGCTTTGACGTCAATGAGCAGGGCTTTCAAAGTCAAACTGCTGCAGAGGGATCTTGGCACGGGATGATGGTGAGTTCTCTCTAAACAAACACACTCGAGAACTCACTGACCACACGACGGTCCACGCTTCAAGATTCATCTCTTCCTGTTCTGCCTAATTCCAATGGTGAATCAATGAGGCTCGTCCTGAGTTAAACGTGTTACTGGGTCAGCATACTTTTTGTTGATCCTGGAACATCAATGTGTTCAAAAATGTAATCCAAACCTAATCCCTACCCCTAAACCAGGGGTGCCCAAACTTTTTCTTATAAAGGGGCAAAAACAATCTTGATTGAGGGTTGTAGGCCGAAGTTAAAGATATTAATAAATAAGGTATTACTTTAAATTTACAATGGGTAGTTTCCTAATTTATTTGCTAATATTTAAAAATAACTAGAAAACGTTGCTTTAAAACATAGTAATAAATGATGCAGTATAATTTTTAGCATTTTATAATGAACTTATTATAAACAATCCTATTTATAACACAATGAAGTTATGCTGAATACACAATAGTCGAGCTGCTCCTGCCTTTGTCTTAATTTGTTCGCCGATGTCTTACATCAAAGTATTTACATTTTAAAGTCTGATTCATTTACAACATTTAATTTTAGCTGCCTTTTTTGTAGCTCCTCAATTAAACAAAGAAACAAAAGGTTACATTCAATTCGAAAGGCATTCGCCCCCAACCAACTCTCCATCATTTTCCCTCTCTTTTCAGATGGTATGCCAGGCCAAACCAGAGGTTACCATGGGCCACCTTTGCTCGCGGGCCCTACTTTGGGCACCTCTGCCCTAACCCTGACTGTATTATTATTACTTAATTATTGCTAAAGTCAGATAGAATAATAGGTTAAAGGGATATTTTACCCAAAAAAGAACATTTACTCACTATTTACTCGCACTCAAGTGGTTCCAAACCTTTTTAAGTTTCTTTATTCTGTTGAAAACAAAAGTAAACATGTAACTACTGACTTCCATACTACACTCTCAGAAATAAATGTATACAGGAGCTGTCACTGGGGCAGTACCTTTTCAAAAGACACATATTTGAACCCAAAGAATCCACATTGGTACCTCAAAGGCGCATATTAGTACCCAAATGTACCTAAAAAGTACCTTTGAGGTACTATTATGAAGCCTTCAGGTACAAATTTGTACCTTTTGAAAAGGTACTGCCCCAGTGACAGCTCCTGTACATTTATTTCTGAGAGTGTAGGAAAAACAAATACTATGGAAGTCAATGGTTACAGGTTTTCAACATTCTTCAAAATTTCTTATTTTGTCTTCAACAGAATAAAGAAACTTGGAACTAGTGAAGTGTGAGTAAACAGCAGGAGAACTTTCAGTTTTTGTTGAACACTGTAAAAAATGCAATCAATTTGTGTTGGGATAACATGAAGAAATTAAGTTAACTTATTGTTTTTTGCAAATTTAAGTGGATTGAACATGAAACAATTAAGTTGTCCAAAAAAAAAACAAAAAAATTCTGCTGTTTCAGCTCATTTTTAAATTAGTAGTTTGTACAAACAACAAACGTCATATTTTAGAGTGAACTATCCCTTTAATAACATTTATGTAGAAGCACTTATCCCTGACTGCAAGCCTAATCTTAACATAAACGTTACACCTATCCCTTAATCCGATTGGTCGATTGGAATGCTGTTCCAGGATCAACATAGATGTTCCTCCAGAAGCATGTTGCACTTGGTAAAATCAGGTTTGCCATGAATGGCCACCTGTGGATCGCTTCAGTAGCATGGCTCATAAAATTGCCAGCTTTTTTCCTATTCGGTTGGCTAGATGATGAGGTGTGGTCATGTGACTTTTTGAAGAATAAGAGAATGTGGCACGTATGTGTGTAGGACAGCCCCGTCTGCGCCCGTGCAGCGAGACGCCTCCGCAAACCAACCGCTGTTTGATTAGTGAGGCTGTCATACAAAACCACACACACATATAAACACACACGCAGAGCGCCATCCTGAGGTTACAAGACCTTTAAAGACCTCTCCTTTCTGATGCGTTTGACGTACTTCTTGTTGAAACAGGAAGTTTGGGCGGACATGTTGAAGTGTTTGTTTTTTTTTTTTTTTTTAATTAAGTAAGAGGTTTTAGTTTGCATCACAAGCAATGATTTGTTGGTGAAAGTGTGTATTTGAATTGGATGAATATTTAAATACATTACACAGCACTAAATAAAAGAGTCAATGATACTATACAGTATAAATATTGTAAATTGTTGTTGAAAATGCCACAAGAGCTCCTTCCATACTCATTCTTAATCAGCTTATCAGGATTTTCATGTTTTTAAGCTATATGGTGTCCTATCCTGGACAAGCTGCTTTTTTTAGCTGGCTTAGTTGGTATGACCAGCTGATAACTGGACCCTTTTAAAGGGATAGTTCACCTAAAAATGAAAATTCTATCATCATTTACTCACCCTTTACTTGTTCAAAAGCTATTAGAGTTTCTTTCTTCTGTTGAATACAAAAGAAGATACTTTGAAAAATGTTAGTATTTGGGACTCATTTTTTTCCTATTATGGAAGTCGATGGATGCCCTCAACCAGCATTCTTTCAAATATCTTATTTTGTGTTCATGTTTCAAACCACATGAGGGAGAGTAAATGATGAGGTATGAAAAATGACAATTCTGTCATCATTCATTCTCCTATAACTTGCTCAAAATCTATTTTAGTTTCTCTCTTCTGTTACAATATTTTGAAAAATGTTGGAAACCTGTAACATTGACTTCTGTAGTATTTGTTCATCCTACTGTGTGGATGCAAATTTCCAACATTCTTCAAAATATCTACTTTTCTGTTCAAGTCAACGATGAGAAAATGATGACAGAATGTTCACATTAATATAATAGAAAAATCTAAATTAATAACTAATTTCATAATATAATGAGACAGCACAGTGGTGCAGTGGGTAACATGTTCGCCTCACAGCAAGAAGGTTGCTGGTTCGAGCCTCGGCTGGGCCAATTGGAATTTCTGTGTGGAGTTTGCATGTTCTCCTCGCGTTCACGTAGGTGTCCTCCGGGTGCTCCGCTTTCCCCCACAAGTCCAAAGACATGCGGTACAGGTGAATTGGGTAAGCTAAATTGTCCGTAGTGTTTGTGTGTGAATGAGTGTGTATGGATGTTTCCCAGTGATGGGTTGCAGCTGGAAATGGATAAGTTGGCCGTTCATTCCGCTGTGGCGACCCCAGATTAATAAAGGGACTAAGCCGAAAATAAAATAAATGAATGAATAATATAATATGAAAATAAAAAAACCTGTTTATCAATATAAAATAATAGTATTTAATATTAATATAGTAACATTAATGTAAATTAATGTGCATTTTAATTTAATTAGTTAATCAATTTTACAAAACATCATATTTCAAACAGTTTTACATCTTTAAACATTAAATTAATATAAAATAACATTCTTATTACTTAAAAAAAGTAATAATTCATATTTAAAATATCTAAATTATTTTAAAATGTGTCTTAAGTGGGCTCAGTATAACTGCTAATGGTCACTGCTAGCACAATAGGGGCGTGTCCTTCCTCAAGCCAATCCCATTTAAGTCAGAGGCATCAGACCATCAGCTCATAGGTTTATATAAATGATCAAAGGATGCGCCATATAAACACAGTTTACATACACTTGCTACCTAATGAAACGGAGGCGTCTAGCGTGTCAGATCTAACGTTCACAGCTAGAGTCTAATGTAACATCCTTTATCTGGATGCTCAGCATTGTTTTTGCACCCTTGCTCTTATTTACTAAAGAGCTTAATTACATGCTATTTTTACAGAGTTCACTAACAGGCAGTAATAAGCGGTCACTGGCACAGCACACCTGTGATAATTGACCCAAAAGTATGTGTGCGAGTGCATGAGCGTGTGTGTGATAAATGGTGTGTCAGTATACAGATCTAAGGCTCTTGTTCTGGATTTATGAAGGCAGACCCTCAGGCGGGCCTAATTATTAGGGCGGGTCACAGCCAAAACCAGACCAACATCCATCTTAGACTTACACAAAACACCTCACGCTAACATAATACACCCCCCATGAATGCCGGAGCAATCAAAATGACCAAAAACTGCAACTTTGGTATATCTCACCAGATATGACAATGATAAAGTTGTAAAGAATCCATCAAATGATCAATTAGCTGATGTCGATTAGATTTAAAACCATCAATAGGCTGTTGTGCTCCAATAATATGATAAAATTAAGTTTTTCTGATGATAAATAATGGTTTGCTGGCCTTAGGTGATGTTCTGGTCTGATTTTAAAGAAGTTTTGACCACTTATCAGTAGGGCTGCACAATATATCATTTCAGCATTGATATCGCAATGTGATCATTAGCGAAAGTCACATCGAATGTATGTGCAATGTTGAGTCTGGATATCTTGTTTTGTCAATTTATAAAAGTACACATAAATCTATATTAATATAACTATATTAATATGAAATAATATTAATTTATGTTGATTAACTTTTTTATTATTTTATATTTTTCTATTCTATTCTTTTTATTTATTTATAATATATTATATTATATATTATTATAAACATTATTATTATAATTATATTCATTTTAATATATAAATAAAAAATGATCTTTAAAAATGTCAATTTTAAATATTGATAAAAACTCTAAAAATATATTGTTTTGTAAAATTTATAAAAGTACAAATTATTTTATATTATTGATTCATTTGTTTTCTTTTCGGCTTAGTCTCTTTATTAATCTGGGGTCGCCACAGCAGAATGAACCGCCAACTTATCCAGCATATGTTTTACGCAGCGGATGCTCTTCCAGCTGCAACCCATCACTGGAAAACATCCATACACACTCATTCACACACATACACTACGGACAATTTATCTTACCCAACTCACCTATACCACATGTTTTTGGACTTGTGGGGGAAACCGGAGAACACAGGGAGAACATGCAAACTCCACACAGAAAAGCCAACTGACCCAGCTGGGGCTCGAACCAGCAACCTTCTTGCTGTGAGGCGATTGTGCTACCCACTGTGCTACCTTATTTTTATATATTATATTATATTATAATTAATTATTATAATTATATAAATTTTAATATATAGATATAAAAGTATCTTTAAAAATGTAAATGTTAAATATTGATAAAACATCTAAAATTATCTTGTTGTAAAATTTAAAAAAAAACACATTAATGTATATTAATGTAACTATATTATTATTAAATAATATTATTTTATACTGATAAACATATTTATTAATTTATATTTCACTATTATATTTTTAGATATAGTTTTTCATATATTATATTATATTATAATTACTTATTATAATTCTACTCATTTTAATATATAGATATAAAATTATCTTTAAAAATGTAAATATTTAAATATAAAAACATCTAAAAATATCTTGTTTTGTAAATTTATAAAAATGCACATTAATTTATATTATTGTAACTATATTAAAATTAATACTATTATAATTAATATAATTATAATTAATAATATTATTTTATATTGATGAACATTTTTTTATATTTTCATATTATATTTATTTTCATATATTATATTATATTATATTATATTATATTATATTATATTATATTATATTATATTATATTATATTATATTATATTATGTAGTTTTCATTTATCTTATTTTTTGTTTAACAGTTTATTTATTTGTTTTAATATTCCATGTTATGATGTTCACTCTATAATTAAACTACTGAACAAATGACTAAACATATCACATTTAACAGTCTATTTATCTTATGGTAAGTGGGTTATACAGTCTGTAAAGGCAGGGCCAGATAAAAGCACAATAATGAGAGGCGTTCGGGCTCTCGTATGTAATCTGAATGTAAATGTTACACAGAACAGAGAAGACACAAGTGCCATTTACGCAATAACTCAGGCGACTCCGCTCTTATACCAACGTTAACCACAGACTAAACAAAAAAAAGAGCATCACACAGAGATCATGCTGCTATAATTAGTATATGCGGGCGTGTGTTAAAGTCTACAAGTGACCTTTCCTTATTTTTCCACTGTCATCTTTGCTTTATTTCAATTATAATGCATGTTTTTAAAGGCCTTTAAATGTATTTTTTTTTCTCCTGCACTGAGCCAAAAATCTCAGTTTTAGCAGGTTTTACATACACCAAACTTAATAACTGTATTCTGATGTTTCTTTAGAGAGGGATTTGTTTATAATTTGGCTGATTACAATTTTATTATTATAATCAATAATGATATAATAATTTTGGTCGTTAATTATTTGCTGAATTAAGGAGTGGTGAGATTCCCAAAATCTTTTCTGTAAAAAAATAATAACAAAATAAAATGTAATAAAATGAAAATCCTTTTCTGTAAACAAAATAAATAAATAAATACAATTAAAAAAAAAAAAAAAAAAAACCAACAACTTATTTAAGGTTTGTTTTTTTAATGTTTTAATTTTATTTATGTTTTTTTTTATAATTTTTTTAGTTTATTAAAATAAAATAAAATAAAATAAAAATAATAAAATAAAAAAATAAAAATTATAAAATTAAAATAAAATAAGATATAATAAAATAAAAATCAAACCAAATTTAAAAAATAAAATTTTTTATAAAAAATTTAATTAAATTAAATAAATTAAATAAAAATTATATTAAATTATAAAATAAAAATAATAAAATAAAAATAAATAAATAAATGAAAAAAATAAAATAAAATAAAAAAATAAACAAAATTAAATTAAAATTCAAGTAAAAAATAAAATTAAATGAAAAGAATAAAATGAAAATAAAATTCTAAAATTAAAATAATAAAATAAAAATAATATAAAAATAAAATAAAATAATAAATACATAAATAAAAATAAAATTATAAAGTAAAAATAAATAAATAAATAAATAAATAAATAAATAAATAAATAAATAAATAAATAAATTAATTAATTAATTAATTAAATCAAATCGGCGGTTCATTCTGCTGTGCTTTGTATCCTGACTCCATCCAATGTTCATAATATTGTGCAATAAATGTATGCAAATTAGCACATAATTAATCCTCATTTGCATATTTAATCAAAATATTTGAGACATAATACAAAAAAAATATTTGCAGTTCAAAGTGTAACCAATCAGCTGTGAAAATATGGTGACAATTATTAGTTCATTTTTAAATAATTTAAATTCTAATAACATTACTATAATAACAGCATATGTGTGTAGAAAAATGTCTACAAATGTCTTATTTTTTCGCCATCATTGTTTATTTCTCTCTCAGGTCTCACGGGGATCTGCCTCTTCTTGCCTCTCTAACATAATCATTTCAATATAAACTATTTAGGGCATGTTTAAATGGCTGAATTTTATAAAAGGCCCTTCATGGGCGATGACAGACAGCAGAGCCTGACGCTGACAGACGCTAGATAGTGAGCGAGGGAGGATAGAGAGAGTGATTGAAACGCCTGCGAACAGTTTCCAGATGTTTGATTAGAAGGTGTGTGTGTACAGTGTCATCGGGGGAAATGAATTATGGGAAGGAATAGTTTGTCTTGTGTGTGTTTTCTCGGTCCGGGTGATAGTACTCAAGGCACGTCTCTGCTGGCCTACATACTTGCGTGTTTGGGACTGAAATGGTTTTGGAGAGTTTTGCATTAGTTATGGTTATTGCTGATCGAAACACTTTTATAATAAGCAGAATGCATGTTAGTAAATAATAATAAATAATGATGCTAATATTAATTTAAATATTGAATATAATTGGTCTTCTTTGAGGCAGTTAAAGGTAATTTTTTCATAAAGATAACAGATACGATTTGGATTTAATTTTTCAAATTTGCTTGTGTTTTAATCACTTAATTTTTCAAAGTGTTTTTTTTCGATTAAATATTATTTAAATATTCAGAATAGTTAGCTTTATGTCAAATTAACTAGATTATAAAATATAAAACTTAGATATGCTTATAATATAATAATAATAATAACAACAATAATAATAATAAGTTATTGTTGTTATAATAATAAGAATATGCAAATAAGTCATTATTGTTATAATAATAATAATAATAATAATATGCAAATAAGTCATTATTGTTGTTATAATAATAATAATGAATTGTCAATAACAATAACAACTTATTTGCATAATATTATTAGTATTATTATTATAAGCATGATATTAGCAAGCTGAAATAATTAAATAAACTATTTTTTTTAATCAATCATAATTAGATAAGTAGAAATAATAATTTGAAATATTAGTTTATATATATATATATATATATATATATATATATATATATATATATATATATATATATATATATATATATATATATATATATATATATATATATATATATATATATCACTCAAAAGAAATGCTGGTAACTCATTTCGACCAAAATATGGACAAAACAAAACACAAACCCCTAATTTAATTTTCAAATTTAATTTAAAGGACCCATCATAAAATATGTACATATTGACATTGGCCCCGACGAACCCCAAAGAGTTTCAGTTATTATTATTATTATTATTATTATTATTATTAATAATAATAATAATAATAATAATAATAATAATAATAATATGCAAATAAGTCATTATTGTTGTTATAATAATTCATAATAATGAATGATAAATAATAATAATAACTTATTTGCATAATATTATTAGTATTATTATAAGCATGATGTTAGCAAGTTAAATTAATAAAAAATGTATATATATATATATATATATATATATATATATATATATATATATATATATATATATATATATATATATATATATATATATATATATATATATATAAACAATCATAATTAGTTAAAAACAATAATTAGAAATAAAAATAATATTTAGTTTATATTTATATACACTTAAAAAAATTACTGGTTACTAATTTTGACCAAAATATGGACAAAACCCAACATGTTGATTTAATTTTCAATTTTAATTTAAAGGACCAAATATAAAATATGTCCATATTTACCCAATTAGGGTTGAAATAACCCAGCATTTGTTTTTAAGTGCACTAAAGTGTGTTTTAAAGTTTTCAGGCAAGCACAATGGTCTCTAAACTTCTGATGAAAGCTTAATGTGACTATTTTCAATTTCACAAGGTTGTTTTTGCTTTTACATTTGATGCTGTAATGTAATTACATTCAGTCAAACAGAGTTAAGCATTCATTTAGTTGTTCAAGCGTAAAACGAGATGAAAGACCGTTGTAACCACTAGCGCCGTCAGCAGCAACAGGCTAGCGCAGAAATTCCATTGAAAATACTGGGGTAAAATAAACTGTCATATTTTAAAGACATGGCGGGGAAAAATCAGCGAAGATCGCAGATTTTTAAAGAAATCAGATCTTAAACGTGACAATTTTGTAATGGAAAGACAGTTCACCAGAAGCGCTTGAGCTGAAAATTAAAAGTCCATGTGCATATAGCCCATTGAAATGTTCATTCATTCATTCATTTTTCTTTTCGGCTTAGTCACTTTATTCATCAGGGGTCGCCACAGCGTAATGAACCGCCAACTTATTCAGTATATGTTTTACGCAGTGGATGCCCTTCAAGCTGCAACCCAGTACTGGAAAACACACATACACTCTTGCATTCACACTCACACACTATGGCCAATTTAGCTTATTCAATTCACCTATAGCGCATGTCTTTGGGCTGTGGGGGAAACCGGAACACCTGGAGGAAACCCACGCGAACACTGAGAAAAATGCCACCTGACCAAGCAGGGGCTCGAACCAGCGACCTTCTTACTGCGAGGCGATCGTGCTATTCACTGCGCCACTGTGACACTTCTGCAATTAAAATGTTAAAGATTTAATTAGCAAAACATGAAAGATTAATTGGATGTCCTGCCTGCATTTAAAATATATATATATATATTTACTGTTCGTACAAACTATTTTTTTTAAAATGAGCATATTCCTTCATGTTGTCCCAACACAAACTGATTGTGTGGAACCCTGCATGCTTTTACAGTGTGTGAACAGACTATCATTCAGCAGGCCTGTTTTCTCCATCAGATCAGGGCACAGAGGATCCATTCGTATTACTACGGTAATCCGCTCAATACCAGCCAGGCGGCATCACCTCGGATGACATCGGCCCCGGTGGACCCCGAAGAGTTTTAGTGTCGGGGGGCTGAAATCACGCTGGTTTTTCCTGGCGGCTCTGGACAAGCAGCGCCTGTGTTATTACATGGCAAAATCCCTTTATGAACAAAGCAAATAAAACAGGCCATTTAAATCTCCAAAAAATACACTGGCGCGCTCAACGGC
The DNA here is from genome assembly GCA_903798195.1 of Danio kyathit. NCBI lineage: Eukaryota > Metazoa > Chordata > Actinopteri > Cypriniformes > Danionidae > Danio > Danio kyathit. The sequence continues at coordinate 11,423,337 of LR812522.1, read as the reverse complement.
GCATTTCTCAGAGATTAGCTAGCCTGAGGTGAGCAGCCTGAATACGATCGCTTTTGCTGAAAAAAACTTATTTGTAGAGGTTCACGTTTCCACAAATGCATTAATTTTAATTGCTTTTTTTCTCTAAATATTTGGTGAGGCTACACACGTCCCTGCGTTCGGAGCTCGCGGGGATTTACGCAGGCCCTTTTCTTTTTCCCCGATCAGATCAAGTTAGCGAAGCACTTGTTTTAGGAGGACGATTTGGGACGGCTGTGTGTCAGAAAGGACGCAGGATGGATCCGGCAGTCTTCATCCCTGCAGTTGATTATCATTTACAGATGTGAAAAATGTCCAGTGTTTGCTTAAACTCAAAGCTTATTTAGTCCCATTAAACTCCATTATGTGGAATATCATTAGCCCCCTGCCTGCGCTAAGGAGCCGCTCAAATAAAGTGTGTGTGTGAGTGTGAGTGTTTTAGGGAAGTGTTGAGCGCTCAATCACTGTTAAACGTTCCATTAGGTCATTTGTGCTATAATTTGTGCTATCGGCGTGATGTTAAATGAGTTATGAAGCTGCAATTTAGATCATTAGAAATTGAAAATGGTTGGAAACGTTGAAAACATAATAATAATAATAATAATAATAATAATAATAATAATAATAATAATATTTCCCAGTGATGGGTTGCAGCTGGAAGGGCATCCGCTGTGTAAAACAAATGCTGGATAAGTTGGCGGTTCATTCTGCTGTGGTGACCCCAGATTATTAAAGGGACTGAGCCGAAAAGAAAATGAACGAATTAATTTTCCTTCGGCTTAGTCCCTTTATTCATCAAGGGTCGCCACAGTGGAATGAACCACCAACTTATTCAGCATAGGTTTTACACAGCGGATGCCCTCCTAGCTGCAACCCAGTACTTGGAAACACCCATACACACACATATAATATGGTCAATTTAGTTTATTCAATTCACCTATAGTGCATGTCTTTGGACAATGGGGGAAACCGAAGCATCCAGAGGAAACCAATGTGAACACGGTGAGAACATGCAAACTCCACACAGAAATGCTAACTGACTCAAACCAGCAACTTTTTTGCTGTGAGGTGACAGTGCTAACCACTGAGCCACTGTGTCCCCTTAATAATAATATTAATTGTCATTTATATCAAGGCATTGAAAAACATTAAGGGCTTGAATAAGAACTGTTTTAAATATTTTCCTCTCTCTAAGCAGTGTACAATTATTTGAATTTCTAAATTTCCTTATACAGTATAACGTATCAAATTAACTAAACTATTAGTAAAATAATAAATGAACAGGGTTTTCTTACCTCTTAAGGCCCAAGGTGTTTTTTTACATGCATTTTTTATTTCTCTTTGCTATTTGGGCTTATTGGAACCTAATTAGATTAAAAATCTAAGTATTTTCTTTTGATATGATGTACTTTTAGAGAAAAATGATGTCCATATATGTAGACTTGTGGTCCGAATTTACATAAAACACTTTTTCACGAATTTTCTTTTATGCATATTTAACATAGATTTTTTTTTTTAACTTGCTTAGACTATCAGAGAGTAAAAACATAATTTTTTCCCATATTGGACCGTTAAAAATAGTGTTTGGGTCATTTCATATGCTGCTAAACAGTTGCAGGATGACACTGTATGTCTGTAACAAAATCTAAAACATTCAAAGTATTTTAAATAGCCACTTAAGAGCTAAAATGTGCTGTCCACGTATGTGGACACTCAGGCCCTAGGAGGTTAATATCATTATCATTTTAACTGTAATGAGTAGATTTAATAAATCGCAATGTGAAAATTAAATAAATAATACTTAGAAAATCAATATTAAACGGGACCTATTATGCCCTTGTTTACAAGATGTAAAGTAAGTCTGAGTGTGTATGTGAAGTTTCAGCTCAAAATAATCCACAAATAATATTATTTAACACTTTGAATCTGGCCCTTTTATGCTGCGTTCACACCAGATGCGGAAGAAGCATCAAGTGCGAGTGATTTACATGTTAAGTCAATGCAAAGACCGAAAAGACATCCTGCGGTGCGATCCGAGCGATTGAAGAGGCGCAAATGACGCGATTCGCGCGAAAGAAGCGGCGAGAGTACCTCAAGTTGGAAAATCTGAACTTCAGTGGACATTCGAGCCGTGTTAACCAATCAGGAGCTTTCTCTTGCATGGGAGTGATAATGACGTAGTGCCTGTTGTTGGTGTCCTGGGGGAAAATCCTCCTGCCGACACCGGACAAAAGTTCATCAAACTGGGCTTGGCTCAGTCAGAAGCACTGCTGAAAGATTCCATCATCCAGGTTAAGTTTCTGGAAAAAAGTTTATGAGCTCACAATGCTGGGTGGACCTCAGAATGGATCTAGTGGACTCAGGCACGGCTCCAAATGAATCGACGCTGTTTTTTAGCCTTCATAAAGCACAGCTATTCTCTCATAAAAATGCATGTTAGCCATCTAGCAATGAAGCTAGAGTCACCGGGCAGACAGAAGGCCCGCCCATGACGCGAATCCACGTCTGTTGTGAAGTGAATTTGACGCAAAAATGAAGCGGATTTGACGCGCGAATAAAGCGAGTAAACTCAAAATGTTCACATTTCACGCGCGAATATCGTGATTTATCCATGCGTACCGCATCTGGTGTGAAAACAGCAGTAGGCTTTCATCCTAATTGTGCCATTTTGGGGACTGTCGCTTTAAGTTCAAATGGGATTGTGCACTCTTCAAAAGAGGGCAGAGCTACAAATGCCAGTGTGTCAGCATAATGGCAGATTCAAAAACAAGACTAACCACCTATGCTAATGATGGAGAGATTGTCACTAATGGGTGGCGCTTTTCCAGTCTGATGACATGTACAAAGGGAGAATGTCAATCAAAGTGCTTGTTTTTATCAAGTGTGATTATAAAAAATTCAATCAATACATTTTTACCATTATAAGCTGGCTATATTCACACTACTGTGTTTAAACCCCTTATAAATTGATTTTTGCACAATAGGTCCCGATTAAAATGAAATTTAGCTTACTAAAAAAGCAGTCACCATGCAATGCAGAGATTCAAATGATTTATTATAGCAGCATCCATGTACTGTATTGGCCTGAACCTAACACATATCCGACAGGTAGACAGGAAATAAACTGTCAGAGATGATAAAGCACTTCCTCTGTGTCATGAAGACTGAATGACCTCACAGCACAGGCTCACGCTTGCTTTTATCAGCCTGATGCTGTCAAGATCTGAACTCTCAGAACAGATTTCATGATTTATTCAGTGATTAAAGAAACAGATTCTATTTCTATTAATAGGTTTTGTCTTTAATCTGGAAGAAAGATTCAACTTTATTGTCATTACACATGTACAAGTACAAGGAAACGAAATGCAGTTTAGGTCTAACCAGGAGTGCAATAGCAGCAAGTGCAGGATAGAGGTATAAGTTATAAAGTGCAGTTATAGAAAAACTATGGTGATATTTACAGATGGATGTACTATGAACATTATATACAGGTTGTATTAGCTATGAACAGAGATTTACAATAGATGGATATATATACAGGTTGCTATTAATAATTAGAAGCGTGCAGATAGATAAACAATTACAAATGTATATGTACAGTTGGTATGTACATAATTACAAATGTGCAGTGGGTATGTACAGTTCAAATAAATGAATCAGTGCAATTTTTATGGCTGGCAAGGTGGCTCAGTGGTAAGCACTGTCGCCTTACAGCAAGAAGGTCACTGGTTCCAGTTCTGGCAAGGCCAGTTGGCATTTCTGTGTGGAGTTTGCATGTTGGCGTGGGTTTCCTCCACATGCTCCGGTTTCCCCCACAGTCCAAAGACATGTGGTACAGGTGAATTGGATGAACTAAATTGGCCATAGTGTATGAGTGTAAATGTGAGATTGTATGGGTGTTTCCCAGTACTGGGTTGCGGCTGGAATGGCATCCATTGTGTAAAACATATGCTGGAAAAGTTGGCGGTTCATTCCGCTGTGGTGACCCCTGATAAATAAGGCACTAAGCCGAAGAAAAATGAATGAATGAATGAATGGTTATGTTTGTTTATTGTAGCACCGTGGTCCTGCGAGACACAACATTTCGTTCCCCTGTATGTCCACACATGTAGCGAAATGACAATCAAGCTGAAACTTGACAATCAAGCTCAACCATTTGTTTTTACTTATCCAATAAAAAGTATCATGCTCAGTTTTTGTGCATAAGTTTATTATATTTTTTTATATATAATTTATGCACATCTTGCCATTTCCATTAAGCATTTTAATGCAATATTCCAAAATGTGCATAAAAATAGATGAATTAAACATAGCTATTGACTTATTTTTTGTTCCTAGTATTATGGATGAGTATCTTTTTTTGTGCACTGTAAAAAAAACATTGACTCAACCTAAAAGTGTAAGGCAACTTGCTGGAGAGCTTTTTGAGTTGACTCTGAGCACTTGACCTGAGCTTAAATCAATCAAGTGCAGTAATTGGTTTAAATGTTGAGTCAACTCAAAAATAGCTGCGCAGCAAGTTGCCTTACAATTTTAAGTTTTAAGGGCACTTATGATGAAAATCATCTTTTAAAAGCTGTTTGGACAGAACTGTGTGTAGGCATAGTGTGTCCACAGTCATATTGGGGTGATGTAAATACAATAAGTCTTTTTTTAAATTTCCTGACGTTAAAATAGGATCCAAATCCCTCCCATTTTTCCAACGTTTATCTGACGCTGCCGAGGCGGAGATTGAGGCACACTCTGACAGGCACATGGGAACGGTGGGCGGAGAGAACCAGCATTAAAGGCACAGGCACCAATACAGCTATAATGTGTTTAAAGCAGAAAATTCCAACATTCTGAAAGGTCTAATAAATAATCTGATGGGTGTTTTTACAGACACATTCTGGAGACACAAAAGTCTTATCTTAAATCTTGAAAAAGGGGTAAAATAAGCTCCCCTAAACGTTTTTTACAGTGTGTGTGTGTGTGTGTTCATGAAATTCATAACAGTTTAGAACCACTTGCGTTCTACAGTAAATGGAGCAGAATGTTTCATTTTTGGATGAACTAATCAGGTTAACACCTGACGGAAACAACGACACTGGATTCAAAAATACAAATTATTTACGAACCTACTGTAAACTACTGTATGTTCCCCGTCTTGTGTAACGATGCTGCCCCAGTGTTCAGTTATCATGTGTACCTGTGGTCTTAAGCTAGTGGAAACTTTCTGTCCACCAGTTAATATTAGTGCAAAGTGTGTGTTTGCTATACAGCTCCTGAAATAACTGCAGAGGAAACCCCAAACTCCTCACACACACACAGTTTCCTACACATTTGTTGACGGGATTAGCTTTTATTGGGTTTGTGGACAGCGTGCCAGGGTTGGCTGATATATTTAAGATGATGTTGTGGAACTGTGTATGTGCCTGTCTGTTTAGGAAAACTCTTTATACATATCCAAAAAGCTGTTTATGAGAATGGCTGTACTAGTTTCACACCCCTGTATGAGCGTATTTTCACCATTCTCACCGTCGTCTCTCTGTTCTCTGCAGATATTGACGAATGTTTGGAGAATAATGGGGGTTGCGATCATTTCTGTCGTAATACAGTGGGCAGTTTTGAGTGCAGCTGTCAGAAAGGACACAAACTTCTGACCAACGAGCGCACCTGTCAAGGTAAGTCACCATAACACTGCATAACACTGCATTTTGATGTACATTACGTGAGTTTTAGTATGGCACTTTATGGTTTAATTTGCATTGATTCGTATACAATTAAAGGTTCTTTATTGGCATCAAGGGTTTCATGAAGAACTTTTAACAGTTATGAAAGCTTTCCATTTTAAAATGGAAAAACTTTGTTTAGGTTAATGAAAAGTTCATGAATATGGTTCTTTGGGGAACATAAATTTGGTCTTTGATTGCATTTCTGTGTGAAAACCCCTTTTGGAGCCATTTTAAAGAGTTTTTTGTTGTTGTTTTGTGAAAAACAAAATGAGATGTTTAGAAAAATGTTTGGGCTGGTCTTAAAAAAGAAATACTTAATTAAACTGAGAACAGAGGAAAGTTAAAGTAAATGTAAAATAATAAATAATTGAATTGAATTAAGGTGGCTCGGTGGCTCAGTAGTTAGCACTATCAGCTCACAGCAAGAAGGTTGCTGGTTCGAGTCCCAGCTGGGCCAGTTAGCGTTTCTGTGTGGAGTTTGCATACTCTCCCCTAGGTTTCCTCCAGGTGCTCTGGTTTCCCACACAGTCCAAAGACCAACGCAATCTCAATTCGTAACTTTTTGATTTAGTGGCTAATTCGTATGAATTCGTACGATCTAATTCGTACAAATTAGTACGATTTGCTCATCACCCAATGACGGTTGGGGTTAGGGGTGGGGTTAGGTGCCACGCCTCCTTTTTAAAATCGTACATTTTCGTACGACTGAATTCGTACGAAGTATTTAACAAAACGTAAAATACTTACGTTTCCTCGTGAGATCAGGCTGCAAAGACGTGTTATAGGTGAATTGAATAAACTAAATTCTCCGTAGTGTATGAGTGTGTCTGTAAATGATTGTGTATGGGTGTTTCCCATACAATAGTTTATTTCGCTGTGGCGACCTCTGAAATAGAGACTAAGCCGAAGGAAAATGAATGAATGAATGAAAGATTTAAATATTTTATTAAAGTAAATAAACATTCACTGGTATTAAAGAATGTAATAGTATAATTTAGTTTATATAGTCAAATATTTATAAACAATATAGAATAATAAATATGATTGGTGTAAGATTACTTAATCATATACAACACAATTAGATAATATTAAAAAGAAATTCCAATGTATATCAGTATTCATCAGTATTTATATTTTCCGTGAAAATAAAATGACTTTAGGCTTGAGTAGCCAACTAATTAATGTGTTGCTTATTGCTGTCTATTGCACAAAGCGATTATACAGCTTTCAATTAAAAGGTAAACTAGGGTTTTATGCCAGTTTTTTGGGCTTTTTCCCATTTTTGGAGCTTTGACACTCTACTCACATTCCATTGTTATTATATAGAAAAGAGCAGCTGCTTGAACATTTTGCAAAACATCTTCATTTACATTTGAATGAATGTACAGTTTTGAGATGCTGTCCCAAACCTCTTCATCAGCGCAGAAGTTTGGCTGAGCGTGTGTGTTTAGTTGAGTTTACTGAAGGCGAAAGATGGAAGATTCCTGAAAGCATGTTGTAGCACGAGTTGAAGAACAAATAGAAATTATTTTTATTAAGCTACAACAAAACCCCACATTGCAGCTATCACATTGGTGTCAAAAACACATCAAGACTGTTATCCATTTTTGATGTGTTTTTGATGCCTGTGTTAGACGTCAATTTGATGTTCTTTTGACACCAAGCTAGTTTACATGCATTGTAGGGATCCAAAATCCAGTGCAAATTTGGAATTGAAGCTTTTTAGATTAATAAAACTGTACATGTATATTATATACATTTTGTGTCATTATTTTATTGGTCAAAAGGGCACCATAAGTGGATGTCAAATGGACGTCAGGGTTTTGACATCACATAGATCTCTATATTGTACATGTTTTTAGATGTCTATTGACAAGCTGTGTGTTTGTCCTCTGCAGATATTGACGAGTGCTCCTTTGAGAGGACGTGTGATCATGTCTGCATCAACTACCCGGGTAGCTTTGAGTGTGTTTGCCACAAAGGCTATAGTCTCTACGGCTTCACACACTGCGGCGGTGAGTTTTCAATGGTTCTCACTAGGCATGGGACGATAACGGGTTACAAGGTTTACCGTGGTTTGGAAAAGTCAAGGTTTTAAAACTGCTAAAACTTTCCTATGGTGTATGTAAAGGTGTTTTTGCGTGTTTTTACAACAATTTTGTTTAGGCTTTTAGGGCCACAGTATCTCCAGCAGCAAAAGACCATCCACATCAAAAGCTACTGGTCAGCCCACGATTCAGAAAACAAATCACTTATACACCAACATCCAAGCATGATATAGATATCCAAAGATGCACAATATATTGTGTTCAATGAAGGGGAAAGTTGTTTTTTTTTTACCCAGATATTAAAAAAGAACATATTTTAGAGCAGAAATCAATCACAATATTGTGATACATTCATCCAAGGTTATCATGCTGCCAGAATCATATACCGACCCATGCCTAGTTCGCACTCTTTCAAAAAAATATGAACAGCCACATTCTGATGTACAAACTGACATCTGTGTGTGACAGATATTGACGAGTGCAGCATCAATAACGGGAGCTGCGAATACGGTTGCGTGAACACACCGGGCAGTTACGAGTGTGTGTGTCCTCCTGGACAAAAACTCCACTGGAACAAGAAAGACTGTGTTGGTAAGTCTTCTATTCATTTCCCCAGTCTCTAAATATCCCAAAAATGTTTACCATTTCAATAGTAACCATACCTCGCTTGGCCCTCAGAGGCGGTAAAATGCCTCCAGAATGGGAAATCGCCACCTCGTGCTCAACTCAGCTGCACTAAGACGGGTGGAGGAGAGGTGTGTTCACTTTCCTGTCCATCAAACGCACTCTTTCTGGCAGGTTAGTACCTCATTTTTGGGGAAGTTAAGTGTTAAGTGAAATTGCATGCCATAAATTGCAAATTAAAGGCAAATATTTACACTCACCGGCCACTTTATTAGGTACTAGTACCGAGTTGGACCCCCTTTTGCCTTCAGAACTGCCTTAATCCTTCATGGCATAGATTTAACAAGGTACTTGAAATATTCCTCAGAGATTTTGGTCCATGTTGACATGATAGCATCACGCAGTTGCTGCAGATTTGTTGGCTGCACATCCATGACAATCTCCCACATCCCAAAGGTGCTCTATTGGATTGAGAGCTGGTGACTCTGGAGGCCATTTGATTACAGTGAACTCATTGTCATGTTCAAGAAACCAGTCTGAGATGATTCGCGCTTTATGACATGGTGCATTATCCTGCTGGAATTAGCCATCAGAAGATGGGTACACTGTGGTCATAAAGGAATGGACATGGTCAGCAACAATACTCAGGTAGGCTGTGGCAGTAACACGATGCTCAATTGGTACTAATAGACCCAAAGTGTGCCAAGAAAATATCCCTGACACCATTTTGCTACCACCACCAGCCTGAACGTTAACAAGCAGTTGGACAGGTGTACCTAATAAAATGGCCGGTGAGTGTATTTCGTTTTAGCCCTGCTTTCATGGTTATTGGCAGAAACATTTGCTGCCCTCTGCTGCCCTCTAGTGGTTGATAACTTACAACACATCATTTGCATGCCTGGCCCAAAATGATTCACGTCAATGTGATTTTTGACACTGCTGTGAGAAAGGAATGTTGAAATGATATTTGATATCATCTCTGAGGAACTGATTTAGTAACGGTATTAAGGTCTTACATGCCCAAAACTTCTCTCTGACAAATTTTATGCAAGGATCATCGGCTTAGAGGAATGCTTATAAACATATTAGCCCCCAGAAGTAACTTTCAGAAAGATCTTACAAAAGAGCCACATTTTCCTTAACTATAATTTAATATTGTACAAAACAGTGTATTTTGCACTTCTAAAAACAAATATTTAAAATTTATACAAATAGTTTTGGTTATTTAAAGCACAAAGGTAGTGAAATATACTATGTTTCATGGTTAAAGCAAGATAATCGTGACTTATAATATATAATACTGTAAGCGATGCGAATATATTTTCAGAATTTATTAGCATACTCAATTTGTTTTCAGATAATATTTTTTTTATTTTTTCTCATATACAAATGTAAAGAAATATATATTGTTCAAAAGAAATATGGTGAAATTTCTGCTTAAACATCCCAGTGCAATATTAAAATTGATGTACACAAAAAATCTAGTAAGTACTGCAAAATATTCCACATTTCTGATTATTTATCTTTAAAATTTCAGAGAATAGCTTTGTTAATCACTGATAAATAAACTAAATACATTCTAAAACAATATTGAAGGAAACAATTTGCCAATACAAAATTGACAGAAGCATTAAAAGCCTGCACTATACAGTACATTCTAGTAAGCACTCTATAACTAAATATGCACCAATCCAGATAGTGTATACCAGAATAAATCAAGCGAATAAAATAACTTTCATCTCTAAATATGATGTATGCGAATCTGAGTATATAATTGTTTATCTTTATGTGCATTTGTGTGTGTGTGTGTGTTTATGGCTCTTGGATTCTCTGTGCTTGTGTGTTAATGGTCTCCCGGGTTCACGCAGTGAGCTCTAAAATTGCATAAAACCTCTTTTAATCCTGTTCACCCGGGGTCTGGAGCCTCATGCCAACAGAAATACTCAGCCTGCCATTGGACGATTTGTGGCAAGGCCGAAGTCAGGCCAATGACTCTCTAGACAACTTCCCAGTATTCTATCATCCTGACAGCCAGCCTTCTACACACACACACACACACACACACAGACATCATGCACATGCACTACCAGACATTACTCAGGTGCAAGAACCACCTGGAACATCTGTTTAAAATGCTTTTGTGTGTGTGTGTGTGTGTGTGTGTGTGTGTGTGTGTGTGTGTGTGTGTGTGTGTGTGTGTGTGTGTGTGTGTGTAATTTAGACTCAGAGAACAGTTATACTCTGAGTTGCGGTGTACCTGTCCAGCCAGGTAAAGCTCCACTGAAGAGAAACATCACAACTTCCACCAGCAGCTCCCTGCAAACCTGCACAGGTAAAACTGCGTACATTCCTTCATTTTCCTTCAGCTTAGTCCCTTATTTATCAGGGATCGCCACAGCGGAATGAACCGCCAACTATTCCGGCATATGTTTTACGCAGCGGATGCCCTTCCGGCCGCAACACAGTACTGGGAAACACCCATACACTCTCACATTCACATTCACACACACACTCATACACTACGGCCAATTTAGGTTATTCAATTCACTAATAGTGCATGTCTTTGGACTGTGGGGGAAACCGGAGCACCCGGAGGAAACCCACATGAACAGAGAAACTCCACACAGAAATGCCAACTGGCCCAGCCAAGACTCGAAACAGTGACCTTCTTGCTGTAAGGTGACAATGCTAACCACCGTGCCGCCAAAACTGCATACATTTACTGCATTAATGTTTATGCTGTGAGACTAGAGGTGCATTCTCTCCTATAAAACATCCACACTGTGTAGGGTTATTAAGAGTCAAATGTGCACTACAAATAATAGTCTGTTAATAGTTTATTTTCTTTGCTCTTTTCATTTTTCCATCATTATTTTTGTTGAATTTTATCCTTGTTTTTTTGCCTTGCCTTTTACCTTTTTCTTCTTTTTCTCTTTAATGTCCCTTTTCCCTTCCTCTCTTAGTTGTATTTTTCCTAGTTTTCTTTTTCTTTTATTTCCTTTCTTTTTCTTGTTTCTTTATAAATGTATTTTTTTCTGTTTCCTTACCCTTTCATTTATTTACCTTTTCCTGTTTGATTTTTCCTTTCTTTTCCTCTTTTTGTACTGATTTTCTTTCTGTTTTTCTTTCCTCCTTTTCTATTTCTTTCTGCTATCTTTTTTCTACCTTCCTCTTTTTCTGTTTTTTTTCTTCACTTTCCGTGCGCTTTTCCTTTTACTTCTACAGTCTTATTCGTTTCTATTTCTTTTTCTTTATCTTTATCCTTTTCCTTTCCCCTCCTTTCCTTTTATTTACTTAACTTTACTTTTTATCTTTCCTTTCCTTTCCTTTTTCATCTTTTATTTCATTTCATTTTTCCTTTCCTTTCTTTTCATCTTTCATTTCCTTTTCTTTCCTTTCAGTCTTTCACTTCCTTTCAGTTTTCCTTTCCTTTCCTTTTCATATTTCATTTGCTTTTAATTTTTCCTTTTCTTTTCTTTTATCTTTTATTACATTTTCTTTTCCTTTCATTTTTCCTTTACTATCTTCTCTCCTTTCCTTTCATTTCCTTTCCATCTTTAATTTCCATTTTATTTTCCTTTCCTTTCTATCTTTCATTTTTTTTTAATTTTTCCTTTCCTTTTTTTTTCCTTTCTTTTACGTTACCTTTCATCTTTCATTTCCTTTCATGTTTCCTTCTCTTTACTTTCCTTTTCATCTTTCATTTTTCCTTTCCTTTTCATCTTTAATTTCATTTCCTTTTTACTTTACTTTCATCTCCTCTCCATGTCTTTCCTTCCTTTTTCTTTCCATGCCTTTCCTTTCAATTAATTTCCTTTCCTTTACTTTCAGTCTTTGTCCCTCTTCCTTTTCTTTTCTTACATCTTGTCTACATCTATTCTCAGTTCTCTTTGACATTCACAGGTCTTTTCCTTTTTCCGCAATACCTTTACGCCTTTTTATGTTGTGGCCCGTCCAGCAGAGATCCGATCAGACAGGACAACAGTAAAAGAGTCATGCAGCGTGATGTGTTCCACTTCATTACATTACATGACAGACTCTGGATCACCCAATGCATTCAGATACACAGACAGCTCCAATCATTCAACCCTGCTGAGGTCACTAATATCCCCACGACTCTCCCCACTCTCAGAATTCGACATTCCCCATGTGGTTCATTGTGTAGGTTTTGGACAGCGTAGCAAGGCTCAGACAGACAGACAGACTGCTTCGAAATGCTCTCATACACACACACACAAGCACGCACCCCGCTTCTTGTTTTGGACGGCGTACATAGGAATGCTGTGAACCTGAGTAAATGACTCTGTTCTGGCTGCACATCTACATGCTGACAGATTTGAAATACACAGACGAGATTCTACCACGATGGCTCTTGAGGGCCTGTCCACACGGGGCCTGAGGAGAACGAGTAAACAGACGGTTCGCGCTTGATTCACACATTCTGCAAAATAATAAGAATAAAAAACACATTGCTAAAAGGGTCACTACCAAACCTTCTCGATCCAAAAACCACCACACGCTCAATATGGTTCTTGAAGTCCTCAACCGCAGTGTGTGTTCTCACTTCAACTCCTGACCCGCCGTCTCCATTCTCGCACTGAATTTGGACTTGTTGCGCTAAAAACTAGATCCTCGCATTTTTTAATACTTTGGAATGGGGCCACACAGCCCACAGGACAGATTTAGTGTGTTCAAATGTTGGATTTTATTAAGGGCTCATATTTTTGTTGTTTTCTATGATTATTATCCAAAGTTAAAGTGAGACTTTTGCTGATTTTTCTGTCCACCAGAGATGCTGGCGCAGCCCGTGAAGCAGAAAGCCCGCTTTAAGATCAAAGACGCCAAGTGCCACATGAGACCGCGCAACAAGGAGAAACACAGAGACATGGGGAAGCAGGGCCTTCAGGGTGAGACATCATCACATTGCAAATGCTTCCAAATTAAAAGATGAACAAAATAAACTGTGCTGCTTGTTTAAACTACTTGTTTAAAATGAGTTGAAACAACACAATTCTCAAGTTTTGGGGGACAACGTAATTGCTTTATGTTCAATCCACATACATTTGTAAAAACGATTAGGTTATCTAAATTGATTTGTGTTGGGACATGAAGGAATTGTGTGGAATCCTGCATTTTTTACAGCGTAAATGCATCCTCTCACTTATTTCTACTTTTCTGTTTGCCTTTGTTTAACATTTTGTTCTCTTCTCCTTTTATATGTTTCCTTTTCCATTTGTTTCCTGTTTTTCTTCCTGTTGAGCTTCTTCTGTGTCCTGTTTCTTTTCTATTTGTATCCTCTTCATTGATTTATTTTCATTGATTTATTTTCTTTTTTTTTTCCTCTTCTCATTTGTTTTGTTTCACTTCCCTCACTGCCGTTTTCTTTCCTGTTCTCTTTTCCCTATTTAAATTTTTTTTGGTTTATTTTCAATCTTTCATTTTTCTTTTCCATGTTGTTTCCTCATTTCTTTCTCTTTTCTGTTCTTGTTAGTCTTATTACCTTTCCTGTTTCAACTGCTGTTCATTTTTCCTTTCACATTTCGTTTTTCCTCTTTTCTTTCCTTTATTTTTTGCCTTTGTTTCTTTATTTCCTTTTCTGTGCCATTTCCTTCCTTTTATATTTTTCCTTTTGTTTTCTTTTTTTAATCCCCCTCTTTTCCTCAGTTGTTTGGTTTATTTTTTTTCCTTGTTTCTTTTTTCTTTGCTATTGTCATTAGTTTTATTTCCTTTACCTTTCCTTTTTCAACTGCTGTTCATTTTTTCTCCTCGCTTCTCTTGTCCTTTTCACTCACCATTCCTTCTTCCTTTTTCTTTTTTCCTCTTCCTTTTCCTTTAATTTTTGCCTTTGTTCCTTTTCTGTGCCATTTCCTTCCTTTTATATTCTTCCTTTTGCATTCATTTCCTGTTTTTCTTCCTGTTCTTTTTATTTGTTTTGTTTTACTTCCTTCACTGCCATTTTTTGTATTCATTTGTTATTCTCATTCTCTCTTCTTTTCCTGTTCTCTTTTCCGTTTTTTTTTTGTTTCTTTGCAATCTTTCATTTTTTTTCTGTGTTGTTTTCTCATTTCTTTCTCTTTTCTTTTCTCATTAGTCTTATTTCCTTTACTTTTCCTGTTTCAACTGCTGTTCATTTTTTCTTTCACATTTTTTCTCTCTTCTCTTTCCTTTATTTTTTTTGCCTTTGTTCCTTTATTTCCTTTTCTTTGCCATTTCCTTTGTTTTATATTTTTCCTTTTCCATTTGTTTCCTGTTTTTCTTCCTGTTGAGCTTCTTCTGTTTTCTGTTTCTTTTATATTTGTATCCTTTTCATTTTCCGTTTCCTCTTCTTTTAATTTGTTCTTGTTTCCTCTTATTCTCATTTTTTGTTTCACTACCCTCACCCTCATTTTTCTTTCCCATTCCTTTTTCTGTTTTCTTCTCGCCATTTGTTTTGTTTCTTTTCATACTTTCATTTTTTCTTTTCCATGTTGTTTCCTCATTTCTTTCTCTTCTCTATACTCATTAGTCTTGTTTTTTTACTTTTCCTGTTTCAGCTGCTGTTCATTTTCTTCTCCTTTTTCTCATTTCTCTTGTCCTTTTTCATTCTTCCTTTTTCTTCACCATTTTCTTTTTCCTCTTCTCATTTCTTTATCTTTTGCCTTTGTTCCTTTATTTCCTTTTTCTGTGCCATTTCCTTCCTCATCAGTTCTTCCTTATTCCTGTTTGTTAGCGTTTCTCTTATGCTTTCCCTGATTCCCTTTTCATATTTCCTGTTTCTTTTTCTTTCATCAGCTGGCCAGTTCCCTTGCACAGACGACTGTCAGGTAACATTTGTGAATCTGAAGTGCGACTCTTCTAAAAAGCGCCGTCGTGGCCGGAAATCTCTTTCAAAGGAAGTCTCGCACATCACAGCAGAGTTTGAGATGGAAATGAAAGAAGAAGAAGCCTCAGGTAACATTGCCTGCACGTGTTTAGATTATCTGTTGTGCCGTGTATGACATGTATGAGCCTATATACTCTGTGTCTCAAAAAAAAAACAAAAAAACAAGCAATATTATATCACACAAAAATAAGACTGCTTATTGTACTAGAGGAATAAGAATGACAAAATTTTGTATAGGAATAACAGCGCAATCTCTCCATTAGAATAATCCTTTTATTTATTTTATTTGGCGGATTTGATGGATTTCCTTTACTTCCATTGGATTAAATCGGGTGAGGTGGAAAACATACATATACATATCATATAATTTCATCTATTTGCCATCTAATTACAAAATATAATTAAAGTTGGAGGTATTTTGACAAAATTCTGACAGAATTAATTTTGTTTGGATTTTTTGGGGACACAGTGTAGATATTAAATTTACATTGAAAATGTAGGATTTGGGTGTTTTTACATCGACTGTTTAATGCAGCTCAGAAATTAAATGAATGCATTTACACTGACAGAAACGCAACAGTATGCTTTGATATTACGGGCATACACTAATATATGTTATTTCAGTTATTTTTATAATTGTTTATATTAGTGCTAGGCGAATATTAATCGCGATTAATCGCATCCAATATAAAAGTTTGTTTTGATGTAATATATATGTGTATTGTGTATATTTATTATGTATTTATGCATACACATACATGCATTTGAGAAAATGCGTATTTATATTTTGATATAAAATACATATTGATAAAAATTATATATACATTTAAATGTATATGCAAAAAAGTTTAGTACAGTTTTGTTTGTTGTATGTGTGTGTATTACTGTTACGATCACCAGCGATCTAATCCTTGCAGATAACTAGAGAACTACAGATCCGTCACTGAACTGGACTACAAATATCATCATGCACCTTACGCACACCAGTTCCTGTTTTTACACACACTCCCCTCTAATTACACACACACAGCTGGTAACTCATCACGGACTGATTAGCTGGACTTTATATTCACCCCTCACACACACACACACACACACACACACACACACACACACACACACACACACACACACACACACACACACACACACACACACACACACACACACACACGTTTGTCCTGCTCTGTTTTTTGATAATTTTTCCCGTTTGATAAGTTTACCGTTTGTTGGTTTCTTGCCACCTGTCCTGAACGTTTGCCTGTTTTTTGACCTCGCTCTTTGGATTGTCTGTATGCTCCCGTTTGTTCCTGTTCTGACCAATGCCTGTCTGACTAAGCTTAAATTAAACTGCACTTGGATCCCTCATCTCCATTGTCCAGTGTTCCCCATTACAATTATATATGCATAATAAATATATATAATACACACACATATCTTAGGTCAAACCAAGCTTTTTTGGATGTGATTAATCCCGATACATTTTTGTCCAGCACTAACATAAACAAATATAAAAAAAATTTTTAAATGTCATATATTACAGTATGCTTGTAATATCAAAGCATACAGTTCTGTTACAGCATACAATCTTTGCCCAGCACTTATTTATATACTTCTTTTTATCATTATTATTACATAAATATTAAAAATATATATTATATATTATATTCACTATATTCACTATTGTGATTAAACTTGTGATCCCTTTCTGCAGGTGTGCTAGAGAAGGCTTTATTTAATCTGACTTGCATGCAGCGTTAAGTCCTAACATTTCTTTTATTCATGTTTAAGAATCATGCAACTTGGACTGTGTTCGTGAGAAAACCAAACAGCGATTACAGAACGCCATGCGCACACTAAGAAAGTCCATCAGTAAGCAGCAGTTCTACATCCAGTTTTCTGGCACTGCATATGAAGTTGCCCAGCATGCCTTACGACATACAACTGAAGGAGATGAAACCTGCAGTATAGGACAGGTGCTTACCGATGGGAAGTGCGGTAAGCATTCTGGGAAACATGGATTTAGCATGCTTTTATTTTATTTCTGAAAGCATATTTATAAATAGTGTTTTTTGGGTGAATTTCTGTGTGTCTCCCAGTCAGCTGCGTTGTGGGGACGTTTTACAGCGGAGAACAGGAACAGTGTGTCATGTGTCCACTAGGAACCTATCAGGACAGGGAAGGCCAGCTGTCTTGCGAGCCCTGCCCCAGAACTGAAGGACAGGGCATCGCAGGAGCCAAAAACGTCTCTGAGTGCGGAGGTGTGTGTAGATGCATGCTATCAAACACTCAGTCAATGAACAGCTTTGTGATGCTAATGAAACACCTATTGATTATTGGAGCTGATTAATGCAAGACCACACCCTTTTTGAATGAATCAATACGTGTTGGAATTAAGGGTCAATATGGCTCAAAAATCTCTCATTGTCATGCAAATAAGAGAGTTCTTATGACACTGAGGAACATGTGGATTTGTTGGTCACCATTTGAGCAATTGTTTTAAATTGTAAGAGTATTGCACTATATTGATGGAACAAATAAACTATATATACTTTATATATACTATATATAAAATGTAGATTACTACATACAAAACTATACCTCAATACTAACACTGACCTTGCATTTAGCGCCACCTTGTGGAGTTAGAAAATTTATAGTAACCTTAGAATTACAAGCTTCTGATTATATATGACTTATTTTAAATGTGCCTGCCCACACATTTTTATTAAGTTTTATTTCGTTTTTTATAATAAATTTGAAATAAATAATGGGTGTTAACAATTTTACTTCGCCATCATAGTAATCATATATTAAATAGAAAACCGGTGTTCCATATGTATATAAATATATCACAATACATTTTTACTGCTGTGTTTTTGATCAAATAATTGCAGGCTTGCTTATTTACTTTTGTAATTTTTTTTCAATCTGGTTTTAGGTCAGTGTCCAGCCGGTCAGTTCTCTTCTGATGGTTTCCGCCCATGCCAACCATGTCAGCTGGGCACCTTCCAGCCTGAGCCAGGCCGTGTGCTGTGTTTTCCCTGTGGCGGAGGACTCATGACTAAACACACCGGCAGCACATCATTTAGAGACTGTGAAGCCAAAGGTACTAGGGCTGCACATTATAGGAAATAAATAAAATTTCACCAGATGACTCAAATAACTTTACTGGGGAAAGAAATTTGGAAAGAATGTATCATTTTAGATTGATTAGGATGATTCTGTTGGGCAGTTTATCTGCATAACATACTGCACTATACTGGGAGTGTTGCGATAACGATATTTCTTACAATATAACTATATACAACTTTATAAAAATACTTTTGTTTTAACTTTGTAATGATCATACACAAATAAACAGGTAATAGACCTTTTTCTGAGCTAATAAAATCTAAATTTGGTCAGATTTGACACATATGATTGGTCAGATTTGGATAAACAACCAATGACTGCAGCACATAAATGCTTGACACATAAACTGAATTTAATCGAATGCACTTCTCTTCAATATGGAAATTGCATATACTATTATCACGATAACAATAAATGTTGGCTATATTGTGAAGCCCTAATTAAAAGCATAGATAAATGCAGTAAATCAATTGTACAAATGAAAAAAAAAACGTGCTTTATGGTTTTCCATGAAGGCTTACAAGTATTCAGACACAGAACTTAAACAAATCAAATGTAAAATATTATTATATAGTCTTCATTGTAATCTTTGATAAAGTTTCACTACATTTAGGATAAACTTAAGTCTTAAATGCTGTTTTTCAAGGCATTCCATTTTGTATTATTGATTATACAATGTATATTTGTATGCTAAAGTCTGCCTGAATTTAATCTGTGTATATTGGGATGCTGTGTAGTTTATGAAATTCATAAAACCCTTCTAGATTTGACATCATGCTGCTTTGTTTACTGCAGTAACCAAGTGAACACTGAATATGCTGTTCTATAGGTGCCGCCTGCTGGATTAGCATTTTTATTTAGTATATAAATTATGTTTACGTTCAGGATTAGTTTTTTACAATCAGTATTTAGTAAATATACTGTAAGTTAAAATGTTGCCAATGTTACTGGTAGAAACCTAAAGTGGCGATGAGGTTTTAAAATGTATGGAAAAAGTCCTAAACAGGTCTTAAAAGGTATTGAATTTCACTCTCTGATTCCTGTATATACCATGTAAACACGGGTGTAATGAGGATCTGAAACACTTTGGGTTTATCTAATTTCCACCATTTCCAATGATAGGACTATTATTCTCTGTTCTGTAATTCTAGTTCACTGTGCTCTTGGCCATTATTATAATGCCACCACACATCGGTGCATCCGCTGTCCGGCTGGTACCTATCAGTCTGAATCTGGACAGAACTACTGCATCACCTGCCCTGGAAACACCACTACAGATTTCGACGGCGCTAACAACGTGTCTCACTGCAAAAGTAAGAGAAATTCCCGCAAATCCATTTTCTTGTTTGTACATAATGGTTTTGCTGTGTGCATATTGGTTTTACTGTGGCCTTTTAGTCCACAAACAACCAAACGAATAAAATAAATGAAATGAAACAAATTCGAATGGACTTCATGCCGCTGGTCTGTTTCAGATCAGATATGTGGTGGAGAGCTGGGTGATTTCATGGGCTACATCGAATCTCCAAACTATCCTGGTGACTATCCATCCAATGTGGACTGCGTCTGGACCATTAACCCTCCAAACAAAAGACGCATCCTTATTGTTGTACCAGAGATCTTCCTCCCCATTGAGGATGAGTGCGGGGATGTTCTCGTCATGAGGAAAAGTGGTATGATATCTTTATGACAAGCTTTTTTTTTTAACATCTCATGCTATTAGCAATTACTTTTTAGCTTCTAATATCTTTTACATTTAATTGTAAGAGTTATTTATTAGCCACTTGAGCGTCTTAAATAATAGTGTTTGTTTATGCTTTAGATACTATTATTTAAAAAAAGATACTTCCACCTATTTATTAGATACTAGTCCTTCTTTATCGTTATGACAAACTGTTTTTAGATTTTACCTGTAATGTTGGTAATCAAACTCTACTGTGACCATAATCATAAAATAAAATGATTTTAAAAAGTAACTAGTGGCTAGTAAGATGAATGGTTACTAATAAATAATAAAAAAAGATACTAGCATCTAATGAATATGAACTAGTATCTGATAATTGAGAATTACTATGTAATAAATAAGTGCATGTATCTTTAAAAAAGTATTAGTACCCAATCAATGAGCACAAATAACTAATAATAAGTGCTATTATTTAGAGGAAATGATGCATGAAAATAGGCATTAGTGCATTTTTATAAAGACTGTCGTTTTGGATGCTAGTTAAGTACACTACCTGACAAAGGTTGCCTATCCAAGTTTTAGAAACAACAAATAATTACTTGACTTCTAGTTGATCATTTGGTATAAGAAGTGGCTTATATGAAAGCCAAAGGCCTCTAGATTACGCTTATTTTACCAAAATAAAATATGATCATGCCTTGATTTTTAATTATTTAATTAGGCAGTATCAGAGGACTGCATCCATACATCTCTGCAATGACTCAAATAACGTATTAATAAAGTCAACTGGAATGGCAAAGAAAGTGTTCTTGCAGGACTCAGAGTTCATCAAGATTCTTTGGATTGATCTTTAATGCCTCTTCCTTCATCTTAACCCAGACATGCTTACTAATGTTCATGTCTGGTGACTGGGCTGGCCAATCCTGGAGCACATTGACCTTCTTTGCTTTCAGGAACTTTGATGTGAAGGCTGAAGTATGAGAAGGAGCGCTATCCTGCTGAAGAATTTGCCCTCTCCTGTGGATTGTAATGTAATGGGCATCACGAATGTCTTGATACCTCATGTTGTTGATGTTGCCATCCACTCTCGCAGATCTCTTACATGCCCCCTTACTGAATGTAACCCCAAACCATGATTTTTCCTTCACCAAACTTGACTGATTTCTGTGAGAATCTTGGGTCCATGCGGGTTCCAATAGGTCTTTTGCAGTATTTGTGATGATTGGAATGCAGTTCAACAGATGATTCATGGGAAAAATCTATCTTCTGCCACTTTTTCAAATGATCTAGAAGTCAAGTTATTATTTGTTGCTCTTACAACTGGGATCGATGAAAAGACTCAAGTATTGTATTGCTGCAGGAATGCATGTTATTAAGCTCTTCCTTTCTCTCTTTTTTAGCCCTGCCCACTTCCATTACAACTTATGAGACCTGCCAAACTTATGAACGACCGATCGCCTTCACCTCTCGTTCACGCAAACTGTGGATCCAGTTTAAATCCAATGAGGGTAACAGTGGAAAGGGATTTCAGGTTCCATATGTCACTTATGATGGTAAGAGACACAATTAATACAACCATGTGCAGCACATTTAGCCACATACAGTAGTATTACATTAGAAGTAAATAAAAGACAAAACAAGACTCTAAACATTTTCATTCCGCTGTGGTGACCTCTAAAATTGAGACTAAGTCGAAGGAAAATTAATTAATAAATTAATATTAATATGTATTTGATATTACAGAAGATTACCAGCAACTCATAGAAGACATCGTTCGAGACGGTCGACTTTACGCCTCAGAAAACCATCAGGAGATATTAAAAGTGAGCATATATTTCCACTACAGTGCGTAACCACTTTTAAAAAACAACTTCACCAGTGACTTGTAATCGCCTTTTGCTCTGTTTACAGGATAAGAAGCTGATTAAAGCTCTGTTTGACGTACTGGCTCACCCTCAAAATTACTTTAAATACACTGTGCAAGAATCAAAGGAAATGTTTCCACGTTCCTTCATCAAACTGCTACGTTCCAAAGTCTCCAGGTTTCTACGGCCGTATAAATAGAAACCCGAAACTCTCTTCCACGACTTTTTTTTCCTCATCTCTCTTCCACCTCTTTTTCTCCACTAGCTTTCAGAAGGCCTCACTACTGCAAGAAGATAAAGACATTTGGCCTTCTTTCTCTCTGAGATTTGTCCCCTTTTTTGTCTTTGTTTGTTTGCTAATATTTATGTGCTCGATTTTGCAAAAGCCCTTGTTGGATGTTTGATCTCTACAGTATATATATTTGTATATGTATGTATGTGTATATATGTGTGTGTGTTTGCGTGTACAAAATATGATGTGCAAGTTTATGGCGTAGTAAGTCACAAACAGACACACACAGATATATATTCTTGCTTTGAAAACGTTATTTTCATGCCCCTGATGTGCACAAGGGGTTTCAATATGGAGCCAGATCAGTCTCAAAAATAATACTAAATTTATATTTACAAAATACAATTCATATATCCACAACACAATTCACATTTTCAAAATACAATTTGTATGTTTAAAACACTTTGTAAATACACAAATCTAATTCGTGAATCAAAACACGATTCAAAAATACACAAATCCAATTCGTAAATTCAAAACACGATTTATAAATACATAAATCCAATTTGTGAATTCAAAACATGATTAAAAAAACACACAAATCCAATTCGTAAATTCAAAACACGATTCATAAATACACATTTCCAATTTGTGAATTCAAGACACGATTCGGAAGTACACAAAACCAATTCGTAAATTTAAAACAGGATTCAAAAATACACAAATCCAATTCGTAAATTCAAAACACGATTAAAAAATACAAAATCCAATTCGCAAATTCAAAACACGATTCAAAAACACACAAATCCAATTCATAAATTCAAAACAGGATTCATAATATACATATCTAATTCTTTAGGCAAAAATGTTTATGATACTCACAAATTGAGTGTTGTATTTATGAAATTGAACTTTGTAAATGTGAATTGTGCTGTGCATGCATGAATTTTCTTTTTGTCAGTGTATTATTTTTGAGACTAACCTCCCTCCATAGTTTCAATATCCTAGTGCACTTAAAGTTTCTTTTCAGACTATAAGAAAGGAATCAGTTTCGGTTCTGACCATAAAATAAAAAAAACAACAGCAGAAAAATGAAACAAAAAGAAAATGAAAAAAAAAAACAAGAGAAAAGACAAAGACTACCTGTCAGTATGAGAGTATGTGTACGTTGTTTAACTAGTATTTGGAGCTTCAATTGCACTTGAATTTTATATTGTAGAGAATAAGAAAATCTAAGTTACTTTTTTTTCTTAATGTTTTTTGTTGTATAGAGATGTTTTACCTTGGTTGTAGGAACAAGAATTGTCAAATCTGCCCTTCTACAGGGATACGGAAAGATATTATCAGCTCTCCCTCTCCTAAAAACAGAAACAAGCATCATTATAATCATCTCATGATAAGTTTTTTCTTTCTTTTTTTTTTTGCAGTTTAAAATCAAGAAAATATTAATCTTGAAGTACTATCTGGTAACTCTTTTGTATGTTTTATTTTCACACAACACATTTAGATGTTATTGTTGATGGAACATTTTGAGAAAGTGTAAATATGGTGATTTATTTTTTGGCAAGTCAGGCTGCTTTGTTTGAGCTGGTTGTCATAAAACTCATGGAAATGGTGAAGAGGTTGTCAAGTCAGATCAAAAAACAAAGGAGTCTGTTTTGGATTAAAAGTCATGTTATGGTCTATTACATAGTTATAACATATCTATTACATAGTAATTAATTGCAAATCACCTTTGTGCTGTGCACAAAGACACATATTTTGCTCTTGTTTTTGAACTGTGGATGAAGAATAGAGGCTGTTCGTTGACCTGATGAAATATCTGAAGTATGTGAATGTTGACTGGCTCAGATCGTTTCACCTCATAAATCAGCAGAATGACCATGTTGGAAGCCAAAAAATACTATCAGAGGATTGTACGTTTCTACATGTAGTTCAGTTTTATTTAATATTCTTGGTCTGTTTTGTGAAAACTGATCTTTTGCAAGAATTGGGTGAGATATTAGGGGGAAAAAACATCATAATCAAATCACATTTAGCTGTGCCATAAAGTTGAGAATGACCCTTTCTGTCATTTTACAGTATTCTGCATAGTTTTGCATATACTTTGGACGTGAGGGGCGGAGTGGTCATTCTAAAGCTGCTTTGTTATATAAGCACTTATTAATGCTTGTATTTCTAATATCCAGATATGGGCAGGGAAACACGTTAGCTCATGCATCGAGCATAAATGAACATACATTCATGCATGAACACAAATGCATTACCTAATCCATATTGTTTACCATTTCAGAGATAACTGCAGGTTGTCGTTAATATTTTCTATATCACATTTTAATGTCTCATTTGATTTAAAGAAAGGCACGTGACTGTTTGAAGAAAGAAGAAGAATGTATGACATGATATCGACTGATACACACACACAACGTGATCTCAAAGTACTTTGCCCCTCAGATGGAGAGAGTGAATCAGACTGCTGCTGGAGCGAATAGTAAGCTTTATGAATTCAGATGTGTAAATGATGTACAAATGGTAGTGTTGTTTTTTTATTATTAAGTTAATATTTACAGTAGAAGGAGCCGTTATGATGGGGAAGGTGACAGTCTAACATGTACAGGACTGTTCTGGAAGGCTCTGTTGAATAGTATGATTCCCACAATGGTGAATGACCACAGTACAGAAGAATGAACAATTCAGCAGTGTGAAATCAACCCCAGAAGATGTGTATAAGAGAATGGAAACTATTGTTAAGACCTCACTTTATTAATAAATCCTTCAAATCCCATGTTGTGATTATTTTGTTGTATTTTATCATTTCTCTTTTATTAAAATGCATTGGCATATTAAGGAATGAAGTGGAATCTAACACTTTTGGGAAAGATTTGTCTCCCTCTTATGGCCATATTACTATTCCTTAAAATATCATCCACTTGTCTCCCCACAAAGGGGCAGTGTGCACCAATATTTTGCAAAACAATTTCTATTATCTTCTGCTTTTAAAACACATATTCATAATGTAATAAATCAGTCAAGGTTGATATGTATTAGTAGTAACGTTACTGTACATCTTTATCTAGGATTAAGGTTGCTTATACACTACTTTTATTAATTATAATGTACGTAGATCGTCATATAAAAATAATAACTTTGGTTATCCTGCATATAAAGAGTATACTGTAGAACATAGGCTAGACACATTTTGGTTTTGTTATCGAACTGCAGATGGAGTTTAACGTTAGATGCTAATTACATACCTGATCAGCGGTCAATACGAACATTTTTGTATATCTTCATCGAAGATTGCGGGTTTAAAAGCCGTTGTCTTACAATAAAATAACATTAGATGGTCGTCCAACAATACTAAATGTACATGGAAGACCTATAAAAATTAAGCCATCGTCTATGACTGAAATAATTGAGCGGACGGAAATTAAAAAACTCTACTACGGGAATGGGTTAGCCTCATTAATATTCATTACGTACGAGACGTTTTTTCAGTAGACTTCCAGCTGATTGGTTGGGTAGTGACGTTGATAAAGCGGAGCTGATTAGACGGTTTTGTTTGAAGCGCTTCAGTATTAATGTTTATTAAAAAGTTATATTCAACGTATATTAAGGTGCTCATTAATATGCTTAAATGGATTTGTGTTGTTATGGTGAAAGGAATACCTTTTTTATCGAATAAAATGTCATAATTCATTAACGTTACGTGAAGTTTCTCGCAAATGGCGTCATTTTCGCGGTATTTTTTTTTTCCATTGAACGGTTCTGTTAACATTAAAGAGCGGTTAGTTTATTACAAATGAAGTTACACGACTAAAGCTATTGGCCATAGTAGGATTCGCAAGAGGAGGAGTGGAGAAATATCCCAAACTTGCGCGAGGGGGGAGTGTCTCCTACCGTAATACACACACTCAGACACACACGCACACACACCGGGGCACCACGCGACTCCGGTTCAAACAAACCAGCGCGAGCCTCTGCAAACAAGACATAACGTTTTCACGCTCTCCCCGGTTATTTCTCAAGTACTGTTTCACCTGAAAACCTGCCTGCGTCAGACTGCTGAGTTTAAGCAGGTAAGTATATTTCTAATATGTAAATGAGCACCGCATATCTTTTAAATATGCATGAATATGTATAAGAGTGCGCTTTTATAAATGATGCTCTCCACTGTTTGGAAAGCGGAGACAGTTTCCATAGATACAGTCAATTCTTGAACGCATGAGTGATTGACTTTTGGCAGTGATAGTGTTGGTTTTGTTTCTTGTTATCGAAATAATAATCTTGTTATCTGGACATTTTATAAAATTATTAGACTAAAATCTTGCAATTAAACCAATATAGTTTATTTAGGTTAAATTTGTGATCCTTTCAAACAAGAAAGTGACCAAAAGTATGTTGGTTTAATTTTTGGAGATGTTATTACATTTTTTCTTTTGACATATAGCATTGCAAGACTGCGCTATTATTTGAAGTTCCTTTAAATGCAATGTAAAATACTATGGTGTCAATATCAGGCATTCAATAACATGGTATATATTTAAGTGTCATCGTTTTAGCATTTGATTTCCTCACTTTACAATGCTATTCAAACAGGACTATTTTGTGAGTGTATCATATATTTTTAATCTGTGTTTTAATTATTTTAATCTGATGGTCTCACTTTATTTAGTGTTTGTCCCACTTAGATTTGCTTAGTCATAATCCATCTTTTAGCTTTCTTTCTACATGTAACTCAAAAGAAAAAAAAAAAAAAAAATGTTTTTAAATGGTTTGAGGACTTGTATTTTTCACAGAATGGAGCGGAAAGCTTTCAGCTCTTTTCCTCCTAGTTATTTCAGTTCAAAAAAACATTTTAGCTCCTCTTTCTCTTCAGAGGGCTTTTTGTGTCCTCTTTCTTCCCAAACAATTGTCTCTGTTGAGTCGCATCTTTTTTTTTTCCTGCCGTCTTGAAAGTGCAGGGAACTCTATTGTTAGACACAGAAATCGTGACAGAATGGTTACCATGGCTTTGTGTAAGATCTTGTCGCTAACACACAGGAGAGTGGGACATACCGCCGTCAGCTGCACATCTGATTGTGGGTTTTGATAATAAGCCGCTGTCACTGCTCGCATCTCCCTTTATCTTGTATCTCCTACCTTTTTTTTCCGCAGGTGTATTGTGTCCGCTGGTGTATTGTGATTGAGGGGAAGCATGCAGATTCAATATCCCAGCAGCGAAGCCATACGGTGGACCAGCCACTGAATACGGTCCTTAAACTATCCCAAAGACTTGCACAAGACATCCAAAAGTGGAATCCCTTTAAACCAAACACCTACGGACAAGTGTGGGTGTGTAAGAAACAAAAGAGACAGTGTGTGTGCTTTGCCATGGCCTTCACGCTTTCGGAAATCATGGCAGCCCGACGACAGCAGCAACAGTCTCAGAGAGGAGGACGAGGAGTGGTAGAGGTGGACGAATACAGCGCCAACCCTACTCAAGCCTTCACTTTCTACAATATCAACCAGGGCCGCTTCCAGCCACCTCATGTCCACATGTAAGAAACTGACATTTTATGTGCATCACTGGGGTCGACTAGTCAGTTAGTGAAGTTTTTTTTAATTAGACATTAACATTGTGACAGCATGCTTTGATATAGAGGACTGTTTGCATGTTAAAGCACTTTTTGGGGGTCTTCTTTTACTTGGGTTGTCTTTAAGCACAGCCATAAACATGTTTCCTTCTGATGAAAGTCATATTGTTTTATTTTGGCTAGAATAAAACAGTTTATAAAGCATCTTAAGGTTCATATTATTAGCCCCTTAAGCAATATTTTATTTTTTCGATTGTCTACAGAACAAACATATACAGGGGGCTAATAATTCAGGAGGGTAATAATTCTGACTTCAACTGTAGATGTGCATGTTTGGCTGTTGCTTGAAAATGTATGCAGTTTTTTTTATGCATCTTACGCCATGAGCGTAGCATTTTTCATAGGGGTGTGAACCTACACTACTCTCACGGTTCAGTTTGGTTATGATTATCATGCCATTGATTCGGTTCAATTCGATATCTTGGTGCATCACGGTGCATTGACGATGCTTTCCATAATTTTTTTTATATTTTATTTAGCAACACAAGAAGCCTTGTATTAAAATTTATAAATATATTTACAGTTGAAGTCAGAATTATTAGCCCCCTGTATATTATTTCTCCAATTTCTGTTTAACGGAGAGAAGATTTTTTCAACACATTTCTAAACATAATAGTTTTAATAACTCATTTCTAATTACTGATTTATTTTATCCTTGCCATGATGACAGTAAATAATATTTGACTAGATATTTTTCGAGACACTTCTATACAGCTTAAAGTGACATTTAAAGGCTTAACTAGGTTAATTAGGTTAACTAGGCAGGTTAGGGTAATTAGGCAAGTTATTGTATAATGATGGTTTGTTCTGTAGACTATCGAAAAAAATATTGCTTAAAGGGGCTAATAATTTTGACCTTAAAATGTTTTTAAAAAAATTAAAAACTACTTTTATTCTTGCTGAAATCAAACAAATAAGACTTTCTCCAGAAGAAAAAATATTATCAGACATACTGTCAAAATTTCCTTGCTCTGCTAAACATCATTTGGGAAATATTTCAAAATTCAAAGGGGGTTTAATAATTCAGATTTCAACTGCATATAATAATTGTAATACATTTTTGTTCTTTAATGCAAGCAGTCAGATATATGAACTGTACCTGCTTAAAGGAAATATTCTTTTTGACTGTATCAAACAAAACTAAAGTAAATGCACAGAACAGCATGAGGAACAGCATGATATAGCAAATAAACAAATGTAAATATTATCCCGCTTGCTTTTTGAGAATTGTTGAGCGAGTTCTTAAACGCCTATGATTGATTACGCGCTCAACAGAAAAGGCAGCGATTGGCACTAACAGTCAGCTGTTCAGCAAAAGTGCCTTTAAGAAACAATTAATTTTGACGCCCCTAATTTTTAAGATACCAAACAATACTTGCAAAGTACATCCAAATGGTTTGGGCTTAACTTGAGATTATTAATTATTCAGGGCTTTCTCAGTTAACTAACCCCCGGTTTCACAAACAAGGTTTAAGGCTGGTCTTGGATTAAATTGCATGTTTGAGCTCTCTCATCTGAAAATAACTTAGAGTGAGATGTCTTAAAATATGGCAGTGCCATTTGTTTGTCTCCGATGCACACCAGTAATGTATTTTTCTAAGGCCATTTTTATAAATGTGGCTTAAATAGCCTAATTTAACTAAGGTCTAGTCCTGGCTTAAGCTAAGCCTGGTTTGTGAAACTGGGCCTAACTGACTATGGATATATCCGCAATAGTCACATCGCAGGATTAGATTATTTATTAAGGATTAAAACTAAAGATATTATTTTTTAATTTTTATACAATGATTACAACGATTTATACAATAATACAATGATGTTATGTTTGATTGTTGAATTGTTGGTATCTGAATATGGTTAGACTCTCTAGAAAACCATAAAGTTTCACATTTTCACTTTTATCGTTGCTCTGTCGTATTTGTATATGCTTGCAATTTATTATGATTTATGCAAATGCACTGCATAGAAAAAGACTTGATCATCCCAATCAATCTAAATTAACATAATCTTTCCAAATAGAGCTATTCAATTCATCTGGTGAAATAATATTAATATTGCAATGTATATATCGCAGAAAAACACAACATCGCAATGTCAGATTTTTCCAATATCGTGCAGCTCTAATGGAAACAACTCATTTAAGGGATAGTTCACCCAAAAATACAAATTCTGTCATCATTTTCTCATTCTTTACTTGTTTCAAACCTTTAGAAGTTGCTTTCTTCTATTAAACACAAAAGAAGATATTTTGAAAAATGTTGGAAACCTGTAACCATTGACCACCAAAGTGTTTTTCATACTATGGGAGTCAATGGCTGCAGATTTCTTCGAAATATCCTCCTTTGTGTTTACAGAAGAAAGAAACGTATACAGGTTTGGAACCACTTGAGAAAGAGGAAACAGTGATTAAGTTTTAATTTTTGGGTGAACTATCCCTTTAATTGCTTTCGTTAAATGTTATTTTGCACGTACATTTATATCTGTTTTATAATATTCCATATTTCACCATTTCTCATTCTTTTGTCTATGTTGTTATTTGTTTCATGGCAATTTATAAAGAAAAACAAGCCACAACTATATATTTGCAAATGTGCACGTGTGTATGCATTTCAATGAGCGTGTACCTGTGTGTGTGTTGTCAGTAGTCTGTGTGGTCGACCCAGTAGGAGATGCACTAAAGTGGGCCATTTTTATTCAAAACTCTGCCATTTTCCTAAGAGACCCGTTTCTGCCAATGCAATGTTTAAGCTGTGAGAAAACCATATATATAGTATATTACATTATATATTCCCACACCTCTTTCTCTCCCCCTCTGTCTTTCCAAAGGGTAGATCCTATAGCCCACGACACCCCCAAGCCCCGGGCTACACACGGTTTGTCTGTATCTCCGACACACACTCGCGCACTGACACTATTCAGATGCCGTACGGTGACGTCTTACTGCACGCTGGAGACTTCACAGAGCTCGGCCTGCCCAGTGAAGTCAAGAAGTTTAACGACTGGCTCGGTGAGATGTGTTTTTTTTCATTCTCTTCCTTAATCGTGTTTTATTGTACTGTATGTGTAATCACTGAATCTCCAGCAGCATCCTTTGACTAAATTAGCATACATTTCTGCATTGATTTAGTAGATTTAAATGTGATAAAATGTGTTAGAGCTGAGAATTGCAGTCTGTTTCTTAGCAGAAAAGCATCATCAGATTAGCAGATATAGATTGTTTTAAATAAATGAACAATGCAGAAGACTTGAAGCCTAGACTTCATGTACTATGAAGGCATACAGTAGTCACTCTTTGCTGAAATCCAAACAAAGATTTATTGTATATTTGCTGAGCTTTTTAGCATCAGCCAGATACATGTACTGTACATGATAATGTTTATAAACTTGCACAATTCCCAAACTCAGCTTGACCTACCCAAAAGCAGTACACTTAAAAATATATACTTACAAAATAGACAAACTACTTATTTAAAATAAGCTGAATCAACACAATTCTTGAGATTTCATTTGGACAACCTAATTGTTTTATGTTCAATCCACATAAATTTGGTAAGTGTTAAATTAACTTAATGGATTTGTGTTGGGACAACATGAATGAATTGTGTGGAACCCTGCATTTTTTACAGTGTACACCGAAAAAAAAATATTTCTGACTATTTGACTATGGAAACAACTAATTTAAGGGATAGTTCACCCAAAAATACAAATACTCATCCTTTACTTGTTTCAAACCTTTAGGAGTTTCTTTCTTCCGTTAAACACAAAAGAAGATATTTTTAAAAATGTTGGACACCTGTAACCATTGACCTCCAAAGTGTTTTTTCTACTATAGGAGTCAATGGTCACAGGTTTTGTGTAGCTTTGTGCTTTGTGTTTAACTAAAGAAAGAAACTCATAAAGTAAGCTTTAACTTTTGGGTGAACTATCCCTTTAATTGCTTTTGAAATATTATTTTGCACGTATGTTTATATATGTTTTATAATATCACATATTTCACTGTTTCTCTTTCTTTTGTCTCTCTTTGTATTTGTTTCATGGCACCGCGTGTAGTATACTGAAAACAAATGATTTCTGCAAAATTGTTGCAAATCATTTATATGGGTTGAATTTAAACAAACCAATTAAATTTAGTAATGTTCAACTTAATTTGTTTGTTTAAATTCAGCCCAATCAAATTGTTTACAATCATGTAACTTAAAAAAATTAATAAATCCAAGGAATCATCTTTGAATCTTTTTTTCAGTATACTTAAAAAGTAAAAAAAAGAAATGATTCTCTTTTAATTGTAATTTTGAATTTGTTATAATGCAATTGTTTTGTTTTAGACAATTTAGAAAATTTTAGACAATTTTATATATAATAGACATAATAGAAACATTTGCAATTTTATGCTTTACACTTCATGAAAAAAAACATATATATATATATATATATATATATATATATATATATAAATGTATGCATAAATCCATTCATTTATTTTCCTTCGGCTAAGTATCTTATATATCAGTGGTCACCACAGCAGAATGAACCGCCAACTAGGGCTGCACGATATTGGAAAAAACTGCCATTGCAATATTTATTTTTTCTGCAATATATATTGCGACATTAATATAATTTCACAAGATGACTATTTGAAAAGGTAATTTTACATTTATTGGGATGACTTTGTATGGGGAGTATAAAATCGGCGTAAAATATACAAAATTGTAAATATATATATATGTATATATATTTATATATATATATACACACACACACACACAAACTAAAATAAACAAATGAAACAGATTAAAACAACAGAACAAAGGTAAAAATGAAATAAACTGTGCTTCATGGTTTTCAGTATTTCAGTATTGAGTATTCAGCTGTGCAATAAACAAATGTATAATAATTAAACACAATTAAACTTTGCTAAAGTGGCAAACTTCATAATTTCTTGTCCCCAAATGGTTTAAATTCACCTAAACTCTTAGTCAGAGGGCTTCAAAACGCATCCAAATAAAAATCGTTCACACTATTGGGTTAGAGTTAAATGTGCAATAATACAGCCCTATCGCCAACTATTCTTGCATTGGTTTTACACAACGGATGCCCTTCCAGCTGCTACCCAGTACCGGGAAACTATATACATACATTTAAAACCTAAAAAAATTATTGAACTATACTAATATTGAAATATAGGCGGTTCATTGTGCTGTGGCGACCCTTGATTAATAAGGGGACTAAGCCAAAAAAGGAAAGAAAATGAACAAATTTTGAACAAACCACAAATCCTAAAAACATCATTTTGAACATACTGTGTTCTTTCTGAATTTGCATGCAAATTTAAATCCTTAAATCCTTTTATCACAAGGAGATTATGAAGGTTTATGTTTTTATCTTAGACTATCAGTGGCATGTAGAGGTCATAACCATGATGTTTTGCATTTTTTTGTGTATTACTCCCATGTATACATGTGCATGTCCGAAAAAGATGAGGAAGGTTCAGCAATAAAAGGAATCAGAAAGATGAGTGGTGTAGTTTCAGGAGAGGGAATGTAAAACATGATATCTGGATGGATGGATGGGTGGATGGATGGAGGTTAGTCAGCGGGGCGCAGGAGACACCAGTCAGATTAAGACTCCCGCTCGTGTGTCTCATCTTTTTCCCTGCTATTGATTCTCTGCTGTCCTGCCTTGCTCTTTTTCTTTCTGGCACGCCGTCCCTGTGCCAAAAAGGAAGTTCTTGCATTTGTTCTCGCGTTTGTCTCTGTATAAATATTTATAACGTGGTTCTTTTTCTCATCTCTGGATCTTTGCTCCTGCGCATCTGAGAGAACTCGCTGCACACATGCTTCCTTTCTTTATCCAGCAACAATCCTCAGAGATATGATTTACTTTTTACCTCACAATACTTTAAAGTGTGTGCAAATACACACTCACGCACACATGCACAGTCACACATGTACTTCCTCATATGGTGATGCTCTTAACGCTAACCTAGTCTCAGGGCCTTTTTCCTTGTCAGTTATATATATTTTTCTCTTTTGCCTCCACACACTGATGTTTTCGAGAACTGTTTCCTCTTATTTTGACCGGGATCTTGAAGACTGCTTGAACTTGTCAGCTTTAATATTTTAGCCAATTTGGGTACTTCAGTAATAGAGTATCACCTTAGACCTCAAAGTATGGTGACTAACAATACAGCATATAAAAGCATACATTTTAGAGGATAACATCTGAACTTTTGAAATTAAAATGAATTTTTTTTAGATGTTAGTATCAGTATTGTTAGTTTTTAAGATATCTATAAGATAGTGCACTTCAAAACAGTGACAAAATTCACGTTTAGAAGATATATAAAACTGATATAAACATGTAAAGCTTGTAGTTTGTCACTTCCACCTAAATGGATTAATGGTTTTATTCATGTCACCTCATACTTCAGTTTCACATCAAATCATGCCCAATCAAATTCTCTTTAGTGTCTGACATCTAGTGCCCCGCCCCTTTAAAGACTCTTCTCATTTGCTTTTCATTTGATACACTTAAGTTCAACCCCTCTCACTGGCAGAGCGGTGATAAAACAGCTATTGGCTATTTTTTTAAAAAGGGGAGGAGCTACATTATGGCCCAAGCTATCAACCCCCAAAGAGAGCTCAGACCTCCTGTCCTTGGAGGAGGCTCGAGGCTTGACTTAATTACCAAGTTTGAGTCCTCCCCTTTTCAAACATTTTGAAAAACAGAGGAGGAGATGGGGAGGTGGAGAGATGCCGGAACAAAAGTCGACTGAAACAGTACAACGACCGCTACTTATATATACACGTGATGATTGACTAACCTACCTGACTGATCAGGCTTCTCTCAAACTTACATCAGGAACTTAATTTACGTCAAATATTGAAAAAAAATGCATATTTCAAAGCACTTATTTTATAGATTTATGCAATTGCACAGTGAACTAGTCATAGTTGTTACTGTATTGTACTGTAGATTGATAGATAGATTGAAAGTTGATATTTGCATGCATTTATAAATATATAAATAGAAATCTTTTGTAGGATTGAAATGTCTTTTTTTGTTTTGTTATTTTTGTGTGTCATTTGCTGAATAAAAGCATTAATGCGTGAAGCTTATAGACATTTAACTGCTAGTATTACTATATAGCGTTTTTTTAACAATTTGACAATAGATTGTAACCACTTAAGTATCCATTCACTTAAATATCATGTTAAAAGCCATTTAGTATACTTTTACATGCACTATTTTGTATTATTTTTATATTACATATTTTAATTAAATGTGTAAAAAGATTTTTTATCTTTTAATGACAAAAAAATGCTAATTTTCACTCATAAACACTGTAAAATCATTACTGAATTGTTTCATTTGCAGATTTGCCTTCCTAACAAGTTAATTTGAACTAGACAGAGGAAACCGTTTGGAAGTACAGATGTTCATGAATTAACAGTGCTAATGTATGAATGTGTAGCAGAAGTGTGGGATCGCAGTTTAAGCTGTCGTTCTTAGCAAATCTGCATCTTTCTGTGTTCACTGGTCTTGAATCATTTGTATTTGTCTGCTGAGCAACTGCACTAGTGCGAGAAACAAGTGTTTGTATGTTCTTAAAACCTTCAGGCTTACAGCGACCGTGGAACATATAAGATCCAAGAAATGATCCTTAAACAAGACCTACATAAAATAAAAAGAGCAGACATGATTTCCTAGTAATCAAAAGATAGATAGATAGATAGATAGATAGATAGATAGATAGATAGATAGATAGATAGATAGATAGATAGATAGATAGATAGATAGATAGATAGATAGATAGATAGATAGATAGATAGATAGATAGATAGATAGATAGATAGATAGATAGATAGATAGATAGATCATAGATAGAGGCTGAAATGTGCTGGGCAGTTTTGCTGAATAATAAAATCAATACAGTAGTTTTAGTAGATTTTTGCAGTAATAGCCCACTTCAATTTGAGATTGTTTGAAATCTCTACGGTTGTTTTCTTGAGATAAGATGGCCATATGGTGCTATATTAAAATGCCATCATTTTATAGGGTGTTCTAAATAAAAGTAAATTAACATGCATAAAGGCACAATTTATAAGATTCATTAAAAATATTCATTTTGGAAAATATCCAAAAATATCCAGATCCAAGGCAAACTTGGTCCTGGAGGGCTAGTGTCCTGCAGAATTTAGCTCCAACACTAATCAATCCCACCTGAACAAGCTAATCAGTGTCTTCAAGATCACTAGAAAGCTATGGGCAGGTGTGTTTGATTAGAGTTGGAGCTAAACGTTGCAGGAAACTGGCCCTTCAGGACCATGTTTGCCCATGCCTGCACTAGAACAACTTTATCCAGGGGTATGTCTTGGGTTGCTTGTTAACACTGTCATATCCAGTTATCCTTGGATATTGGGTTTTCATTCACAGAAATTATAGATCCTGAAGAAAATGTGGACTTAATAGTTGTAGCATCTAGCAAGCAACTTATTATTAATCTCCAATTTGCTGCTGATTATGTTGCCAAAAACAACTTTGGATCAGAAATATCCTAAGAAGATTTAGAAAACAAAAGGATTACTTTCAAGGTTGATGGAGATCAAGACAGACTTGGACTAAGAGAAACTCTGATCCTTCATGTGTTTTATTAGACCAGCGATCAACAGTTTGGATGCCTTTATATGATATTTTGATATCTAACATACTAAAATGTGCATGCAAAAAGTGTACATTCAGCACACTCAGAAGATATAAAACAGTGCTGGATTATCATTTAGTTTAACTTGACAAATAAATTGACCTGTAAAATATACATTACTTCTGGCTATTTCGTTACAATGAGATAAAAGAATGTGTATTTAAATTATCAAATCTGAATGTTTTTAAAGCTTAAATTCCATGTTAAATCAAAATTGACAAAGTTTATTTTTCTAGTGCACATTCTTATTCTTTAGGTAAACAATTAATCTGTTCAAGTTAATCCACTGAATAATTTTTTTGTTTTGGTAATCTTCAATCAAAATCTGATCGATTGCTTCCATGTTTAGGGTGGCGTTCCTTTTCTGTTGATGTCACTTTGATGACTTCAGCCACAACAGTCTTAACCATGCCCCCTTACTGTTAGTTTGCAAACAGCCCCACCCCCTACTCAATATTCTGTTTATATTGGAAGTACATCAGCATACTGAAATAAATATTTTAGCAACTTCCGGATCATTAAACCATTACCTCATCCATGAATATGATTTCTGCCTAATCTAATCTGATTTATTTCCATGTGTTTGTGAATATGACTGCATTCATGATTCCCCGCACTTTTGAGGTGTTGTCAAGATACAGTTGAAGTCAGAATTAATAAACCGACTAAATTATTAGCCCCCCTGTTAATTTTTTTCCCCAATTTCTGTTTAATGGAGAGAAGATTTTTTCAACACATTTATGAACGTAATAGTTTTAATAACTCATTTCTATAGCTGATTTATTTTATCTTTGCCATGATGACAGTAAATAATATTTGACTAGATATTTTTCAAGACACTTCTATACAGCTTGAAGTGACATTTAAAGGCTTAACTAGGTTAATTAGGTTAACTAGGCAGGTTAGGGTAATTAGGCAAGTTATTGTTTAACGATGGTTTGTTCTGTAGACTATCGAAAAAAATATAGCTTAAAGGGGCTAATAATTTTGACCTTAAAATGGTTTTTAAAAAAATTTAAACTGCTTTTATTCTAGCCGAAATAAAACAAATAAGACTTTCTCCATAGGAAAAAAATATTATCAGACATACTGTGAAAATTTCCTTGCTCTGTTAAACACCATTTGGGGGAAAAAAAATTCAAAGGGGGTTTAATAATTCTGATTTCAAGTGTATGTCTTTGCTGTTATTAACATTGTTCGGAAATAGCAGCAAATCTTACATACTGAGTATTAAAATGTTGATCAAACACATTTATTTTTCACACACTGTACATTATTGCAACACCTCTATTCTCAGTATGTCTGAAATATTATGTTTGAGTTTTAGTTTCTACAATGAAAATCTATGCTCTGATTGGTCAGCTTGATTTAATGCATTGTGAATGGCCAAACACTTCCAATGTGTGTCTGAAATGTAGCATCTTACCATAATCATGAGATTCTTCTTCTAAATTGCTTCTAAAGCAATTGTAAACACAATCATTTATTAATAGTGACTACGTTTACATGGACATCAGTAATCAATTTATTTGCCTGAATAAGACAATAAAAGACAATAGGTGTTTACATGAGTTGCTTTCTGAATGTTACTTTCATGATCCCATTTTACATGTTGTAGCACATAATTTGATTCACCACATTGCTTCACCTTTTGCACTTTTCCTTTGGAGTTTCATGTAATGTTGAGTGTTTCATTTTAAGTTTGTCGACTTTAACTGCAGTTTGGCACTTTAACTTTTATTCAGGAACATTTTATGCATGCCCCATGTCACAAATGAGATATTGGATGCTAGTATGAACAGCTGGAAGAGTGTTGTTTTAATGGAATTTGATAGCGCAAGTCGAATGGAAAAAAAAAAAAACCTCAGCATTTCCTTTACTGTCTCGGTAGGTGCAGAGAATAATGTCAAACAGTGTGTGTATAGAATATCCTGTCACAAAATATGGTGAAAATCCTTCACAACAGTAATAGTTTGACTGCGGTGTTTACATGTCTGTACTGCACTTCAATAATGCAACTAAAATCGACATACTCCACATGTCTTAATTCGATTTATGTTTAGTTAGATTATGACCTTAATTGGATTAAATTAATCAAAAATTGCTGTTTACATGGTAGCCTCTTAATCAGAGTATTGTTTTAATCGTATTAAAATCGGATTATTGGTGTCCATGTTAATGTACTCACTGTTAGTTTTTCTATATTAGTCTCAAATTCTGACAATGTGAATGATGTGGACCAATCTTACAATCACAAACTGAGCCAGACATTTTGCAGTTGTAAGTTTTTGTTTCGTAACTCTCTCAAAATACCCCGTGTCTCGATGGTCTGTGATATTTTAAATGTGACATAAGATTGCAGACTGTACTGACTGATTGATTGATGTGTTTTGGGCAGGTCGACAGAATCTGTTGTTTGTCAGATTGAATAAATCCCTTCTGTGGGAGACCGTGAGCTGTTTAATTTTGGAGATTTTTCACACTAAAGGAAAAGCAAAACATTATTAAGGCCTCTTTTGGACAATTTGTCCTTAGGTGAGGCTGAATTTTAAACATGAGCCATTGTTTTTCAGTGTGCTTTTTCTGTTTGGAAGTCATTATGTGCAGACCTGGGTTGATGTAGATAATACGCTTTCTTTCTCTCAGGTCAGGAAAGGTTTGGTAGTTTCCCCGTCTTGTTCTGTCCTGTCCACATTATGAATAATAGATTAGCCCAATGGTGATGTGACAGCTGCGTGGGCTGTGTGAGATGAGTGTGTGAGGTGGAAGATTCTTGGGAGAAAAGTTTACACCTTTCTCACTCCCTTTTCTTTTCCCTCTCTCTCCTCTCAACTTTGGAGTTTTCCCTCCATTCTCTCCCTCTCTGGTCTGTATCTGGAGAGAAAACCGTCATGAAACTTTAATGTGCTCTCCCTTTTTCTTCCTTCAAGCTCTACAGCTCTCTTTTTTTTGCCTTTTTTCCACCCTGCCATGGGTTTACTCTGCTGAAGGTTTAGCTGTGGATTATTAACGAGGAAGCTTGACACTCCTTTACGGATTTTCAGCTAAAGTGTAAAACACCATCTCAGACGTAGATGAAATCGTTGTTTGGTTTTGTGGTTGAGTGATTTGTGTCTGTGGGTCTATGTGGATGGCATGTAATTTGTTTTGTACTGTAACATTCTTATTTTCTTTTAATCACTTTGTTTCATTGCTGTTTTGTTTGATTTATTCTTATCCCAGTCACACAGACAGGCAAACATACACCTCAGGTACCTAAGATAAAATACAAGCCCTGCTTACCTTTGGTTAATTCTTTTTAACTATATGATACATACAGGTATATGTAAACATTTATACCAGGGATGCTCCGATCAGATTTTTTGCAGTCGATACCGAGTACCAATTCCTTGTCATGGTGATCGGCTGATACCAAGTACCGATTCTGATGCTTTAAGCTTTATAATGCATAAAGCATGTTTTCCCTCCAAGTATGATAAAGTGGAGATCTCTCCTTACCTAAGAGAATAAATTAAAGATGTTGCAAATCATTTCTTAAACATGTCTCTTTTAACCATTGTGTGTGACATGTATTAGTCAGAAACAGCTTCACAGAAAATAAATTAGATAAAACAGATGTAAAAAATTGGTAAGAAAATCACTCAAAAAAGCAATTTGGAAACATAGCAAATGATGGAAGAAGAATTCAACATGGCTACAATAAATCAAGTTTAAAGTGCATATTTTGATGCACAAGAAGCTACAATGCACTACTTTACTAAAAAGAAATAGGTCTATAAACTACTGTTTATTGCAAGTATATACGATAAGTTATATTATTAAATATTCAAGTAAAAAAAATTATATTATTAGATTTTATTATTATTATATATTATATATATTTATTATTATATTATTTATATATATATATATATATATATATATATATATATATATATATATATATATATATATATATATATATATATATATATTGTTGAAAATGCAGAACTTTCAGTGCTGATATGTAAAAAGATTTCAGTTCTTGTATGTCCTCTGCTTGTAAACTCATAAACAAACAATTGTGATCAGTTCGTGAGATCGGCCAGATTAGCGAGTACCAATCGAGTCATGAAATGTAATTATCTGTGGACGATCGATCAGAGCATCCCTAATATATACCTATACTAATATCCCCACTACAACATATGCAAATAGAAGGATCAAAATAACTTATTTTGATTAAATACTTTATTATAATCAATAATTTATTCATTTATGCATTTTCTTTTTGGCTTAGTCCCTTTATTAATCTGGGGTTGCCCCAGCGGAATGAACCACCAACTTTTCCAGCATATGTATTCACGCAGCGGATGCCCTTCCAGCTGCGACCCATCACTGGGAAACATCCATACACACTCATTCACACACACACAATACGGACAATTTAGCTCACCCAATTCACCTATACCACACATGTTTTTGGACTTGTGGGAGAAACCAGAGCACCCAGAGGAAACCCACGCCAACACGGGGAGAACATGCAAACTCCACACAGAAATGGCAACTGACCCAGTGGAGGCTCGAACCAGTGACCTTCTTGCTGTGAGGTGGTTGTGCTACTCACTGCGCCACCGTGCTGCCCAATTAATAATTTATTTGAATAATAAATATGCATTAAGATTATATAATTAAATAATAAAGTTTAAATACTTTAATATTAATACTGATAATTAATAATTCTAATAAAGTCATTGTTTACCAGTATGTGCTTATTTTTTATTTTTTTCAAATGAGCCTAATTAAAAAATTATGTAAATAAAAGACAAAAGAACTATACATCTACTCATGAACTCATAGTTCAGGTATTTTTAGTAAGATTAAAGCAAATCCACAATTAATTTTTTTATGGACCAGAGTGCACACTATTCATAAGAAGAATAGCACAATTGAGTAAATAATAAGAAATACTTTCTAAAAATGGTTTGTTTTAGCTCTTAGCTTTGTTTAGAGTTATGTAGAGACGAGTTTTTACACAGATTAAATTTAATTTCCCACATTTTGCAAAACTTTTTACATTGATAGTTAGGTTTAAGGGTAGATTTTGGCTTAGTGTACAGAACATATAGTTAAGCATGAATTAAATCTGTGGCAGGTCCCCACATAGACGGCTACAGTACAGTATAAGCATGAATGTATGTGTGTGAGAGACTGAAATCTCATGCATGGGCGGATGCTGTGCCTGCTGTAATACTTTGTGTTTACATTTCACATGGGCACATGAAGAAACACAAAGAACACCTCCGCTGTTTGTGTGTTTGTGTATGTTTGGCTGACAGACTCTGCACTTCACTTCTTCAAAGCATCACTGTTTTCCGTTGAGCCAGGATTATGGACTAAAAAGATCTAAAAAGAAGGAAGAAGGGTAAAGCGAAGGGTTGAAACAAGTTCGAAGCATACACTAAATAAATCAAATGTCACAAATATGCTTTTAAAGGGGTCATTTCATGAGAAGTTCAATCTTTTGAAAGAAACGCGTTTGAAAACATGAACTCGAACTGCTTTTCAGAACTCAGTCCAAAAAAACATCTATTGAAACTAAGCTGGCTTGTTCTTTGCTTCCTTAACTTTCTGACATGAAATAGATAAATGCATGGCCGCCCACTGCTGAGCTATATACTTTGAGTGGCTCAATTCAACACTAATTGTTTTGTGACTCTTTTGCTTGTGATTGAGGGTTGCATTATTGAAGTATGAAGCAGTTCAGATTATATTAGATAGGGCTGCATGATATTGGAAAAATCTGATTTTGCGATATATATTTTTTTCTGCAATAAATATTACAATATAAATACAGTTTTACAAGATAGTAGAATCTGGGTAGTCTCACAGTATTCATGTACAGAAATTGAATAATCACAATGCAAAAAATGCTTTTCTTACTTTGCTTTGTCTAGTTTCCAGTTCAACTATCTAATAATTCTTAAATCAAGTACAAATGTTTTGTTTTTACCTTCAGAGGAAATAGGGCAAAATTAAGAGTTTTTACTTAAAACAAGCCAAATTATCTGCCAGTGGGGCAAGTAAAACAATCATGTTTTCACTTTAAAATGTAGATATTTGGACTAGTAATAAGAAAAAAAAATCTACTGTAAGTATGAAAACTTTTTTTTTTGTTTTTGCATAAATTGTGTAAATTCTGTATAAATACTGTAATTAAATACTATTCTGTATCTTGCAATGTGACTATTGCAGATGCACACATTGTGATATCGATGCTGAAACGACATATTGTGCAGGCCTAATATTAGACTAGACCAGTAGCCCATAGCAAAGTATTTTTCTTATTTTATTTGAAGAGGTTGTTTATAAAGACATAGTCTGAAAAGCATAAACAAACAAACAAAAAAAACAAACTATTAATTCCTAAAAAGTTGTCAAGAGTGGGCAATTGTCATGAAATACTTGATTTGGGGTCAAACTTTTAAAAAATTAGATTCCATAAAAAAAAGTAGTGCCATGTAAAAATTGTGTATAATTTGAAGATGATTTTTTATTATACAGATTTCATTTTTTTATTCACTACAATCTTGTGTCCTGTTTAATTAATAGTTTTTGAGCATAAAATATGAACTATTATATATTTTTTGCTATTTATTTTGAAATTTTGAAATGTTACTTAATAATACTTTCTCAGTCAGCCAACTTACAAGAAAGTGCCCATATCACGTAGGTGGCAAGCGTCTCGCAGAATGTCTGAGGCATCAAACACAGACACACACACAGAGCGCTCCATAATCCTTTTGAATGAGCTCTGAATTTTGGAGGTTGGAGGATTTGCTCCATCAAAGTCCAAAGACCACCCACCAGAACAGAAATGACAATAGCACTCAAATCCGGACACTTCCTCTGGGCTTATGCACCTCCAAAGCCCAGAATCTAATGGTCCACAGCACATGCACACGCATATGCCATGTTGCATGTTTATGAGTAAGACGTTTTGTATGGCAAGTGCCTGTGCACGTGTGTGTGTGTGTCTAAATTGTTGAACATGCTTTTCTGGCCGCACATTTGTGTCTGCGTGAGCACGCACGGGCCTGCATTCATCCACTTTAATTGCTCTCTTTTTGAAGTGAAAAGAACAGAAGCTGTCTGTCAGATTCACAGTGAAATTTAAGCTATTGCCGCCTTGAAAGTGCTTTTGAAATCAAAGACAAAGGGCCCAAGAAGATAGAAACTAATAACAACAACTCATCCGTGTGTCCAGATTAGGCATTTTAGGCTGAAATCGGCATGCTTTTTTTTGTGTGTGTGTTTTTGTTTCGTTTTTTTTTCCAATCCCCACTTCTTCTCATCACAAAAGCTTTGGGCTCGTCTTTTCCATCCTCCCTCTTGCTGGCGTTTTGTATTTGTGTGATTGATTGCTTCCAAAGCCTTTTTTTTTGCTTTGTGTTTCTAAGAGAATGACTCCATTGTAAAATGGTGATTCTCTGTGTAATTCTGCCTTTGAAGGAGTCTGGCCGTTTATGGAATCTATATGAGAGAGAGAGAGAGAAAGCAAACACGAGGAGGAGAGAAAAGAAAGGCGCGGAGATGAACATATGCACCGGGAGATTTTCACACTTTTGCAGTGCCTACACATGTATGTGAAACCGATGGTGCACAACATAAACACAATATGGAATACTTATCTTTTATGTTTGATGCGAGGATGCACGCTAACAAATGACTTTGTTGTGAGAATGTAGACAAACAGAAGGAGAAATTATGGGTTGTGATCCCAAAATCAAGGTTGTCAAAGTAGGAAAAAACAACACCAGCTAAATGAAATACAATGCAACTAATATAACTCTTTTTCATCAGGGGTCACCACAGCGGAATGAACCGCCAACTTATCCAGCATATGTTTTACACAGTGGATGTCCTTCCAGCTGCAACCCAGTACTGGGAAACATCCATACACATTCATTCACACACACACACACTACAGCCAATTTAGTTTATTTAATTTACCTCATTCACCTTCATTCATTCATTCATTCATTAATTCATTCATTCACTAGTCTATTTATTAATCTTATATTTTTAAGAATTTATTTATTTGATATTTATTTATTTATTTATTTATTTATGCATGTGCT
Organism: Danio kyathit; assembly: GCA_903798195.1. Taxonomy (NCBI): domain Eukaryota; kingdom Metazoa; phylum Chordata; class Actinopteri; order Cypriniformes; family Danionidae; genus Danio; species Danio kyathit. Next base: position 11,378,695 of record LR812522.1, on the reverse strand, counting down.
TTATATATCTTTGATTTATTTATTAATCATAATAATTTTTTTAAAAAGACACTTGTTTACTTTTGCAAGCTTAACCCCTTTGAAAATAGCTTCTCAGTCCTGAAGCAAGACCAGATGAGAAACACTGATGTAAACAAAATATAATCATTATTTACAAAAAAAAAATGCTGAAACAGAGGGATACTATGATAGTGACTGGATAACTTACAAATGCTACACTTTTTTTACATGGATATTTACTAAATACTAAACATTTATTATGCATGGAGAAGTACTGCATAGAGATATACAACAGAAATGGAACCATGCACAGCATGTTTGAACATTAAGACCAATCACAAAAAAGTATTTCAGAGAGCCGCATAATATATTAGGCTCTATTGACAGGTGTCTGAGAAATTGATGTTGAATCACGGAGGATTCGACGTGCATTAGAAGACATGAACTCTCTCAAATCAAATCAGACCACGATAAAGCGAACGGTTGAGCTGCGAAGTGCTTCTTTATTATGTGCATTACAAAAAAAACATGTTGAGCGACCATGAAAGATTTCAGCGCTTTGCCTCTGGAAGGAGGTTTTAAATCTCCAAGACGCCTGTGCTGATTCTTGTGAAGCATCTGCCACACACATAAAACTCTCTCTCTCAGTTTTTTGTCCATGTCTTACTTTTACGATCATCTCCCAGTGATGGTAAAATTGTGCTTATGGCCGCAGATTTCAGAGTGCTGTGCATGTGTTAAGTGTCAGGCAAAATTGCTGTTAAGTCACACGTTTTGAGCATAAGCATGTGCGAGGGACCATGTGTGTGTATTTCTGTCATTTTTTTGTAGGTCCTCAAAACCAGCACCCCAACCCCCCCTCAACATCCAACATCCTTCCCGCCCACAATTTAATTGCTGCTTTTCAGGGACGCGCTTGGCTGCGTAATTGTCAAAACACAGGCTGACTGAACTCTCCGTCACACCTCAAACCTTACACTTTCTGACGCTTCTCATCTCTTTTATGACACTTTTCAAATAAAGGGAACATTTCCAGATGTTTGGCGTAATTTCGCCTTCGGATCCGCGGGGCGATTTGCAGAGAGGAGATTTGTGGGGACAGACTGTCTTTGTGTTTGTCAGGCGTGGACAGGTTCGCTCCCCGGCGCGGTGAACATTTTATAGCACCGTGAAAAGATGGAGACGCCGGTGGAATGAGGAGTAATAATATTTGCACTTTTAGGGATGTCAGAATTGTGAAGTGCTATATTAAGTGCATTATTCTGGAGAGGAGTACAAAACAAGTTGTTTAAAGGACTGTAAAAGATGCAGGGTTGCATGTTGTCCCAACCCAAATCCATTAAGTAGATTGAACATAATACAATTAAGCTTCCCCCAAAAAATCTCTAAAATTGTTTTGTTAAAGCTTATTTTAAATAAGTACAGTAGTTTGAACAAGCAGCAAACATCATTTTTTTAAATTAAGGGATAGTTCAGCCAAAAATGAAAGATTACTACATCATTTACGTTTTACTTGTCACATAATTTACCGTTTAGTGGTTCTAAAGACTTTTAGAGCGTTCGTAGGAATGCTGGAACCCAGTAGCCACTGACATCCATATATAGGGGAAAAAATGAGTAAGTCAATAGCTACTGGTTTCATTCTTTAAAATAGTTTCTTTTGTGTTCAACAGAAGAAAGAAACCCAAACATGTTTGGTACAAGGGAAGGTTGAGTAAGTTATGAAAGATCGTTATCGTTTGTGGGTGAACTATCCCTTTAAGAGTCCTGCATTGTTTTACAGTGATGAATTCTGCTAGCCAAAAAAACACAAAACCTCCTAAATTAACTTAATACCTTCAGGAGAATGGTATAGCCCACCTTGTTGGCAAGCCAACATAGCATCTGTGCCTGTAGAAACCAACACAGATTTCCACAGGATTCATCCTCCTGTCATTTACAGTGCTACACATCCCCCCTCTCCGTATGTGTTCATTTATTCACTATTTGGGCTAATTATCGTTTCAAATACCAATAGTGACTCTCAGTTTAATATCTTTGAATTGTTTTTTAATCAGTTTGAAAGATTTTTGTCAGTTTTTTGAAAGTATTTTTGCTCATTTTCTCATAAATTTAGAAATTAAATTTAGATCAGGGAACCACAAAGCCTCAAGATGGCTGTAAAATATGACAAAACAAGCATTTATGAACAAAAAATTATGAAATTGAAGAAAAAAAAAGGCATTTTCTGTATTATTCTTTATTATTAGTCTGACTTATTAATGCAAAAATTGAATGCAGGATCTACTGGTTTAAGGTTGCAGGTTTGAACTGAACATAGAGTTGAACCATTGTGTCTCTGTTCCCACAGTGATGGGGAAAAAAATATCACACTTTAAAAATATTAGATTTTAATAGGGGATTTCAATTATCTTTAAATCTAAAAAAAAAAAGTCATGGTAGTTGCTCCAGTGAATGCTGATTTTGGTAGTTATTCTTATCACAGATCAGATGCATGCAGTGTCCTTATCTGCTAACCACAATGTCTTATGAATGTATCAAAAGTATAAGTGCTTATGCATGAAAGTTAAATTATTGCAAAGATTATAAATAATGATACTCTTGAACTCATTGTTAATTTATCATAACCCAAACTCTATCACAACAGCTGCTTTTTTTCCTCAGGCACTCTCCCCTACGAGATAAAAATCGTTATCGCCGGCAACCACGAGCTGACGTTCGACCAGGAGTTTATGGCCGACCTAATAAAGCAGGATTTCTACTACTTTCCCTCGGCCTCCAAACTCAAGCCAGAGAACTATGAAAACGTGCAGTCGCTGCTTACCAACTGCATCTACCTGCAGGACTCTGATGTGACCGTCAGGGGCTTCCGCATCTACGGCTCACCCTGGTGAGTTTCGCGCTTTCTCAAGTCTTCCCGTCACCGTGTTTGCCACCATATGTTGTTGTGTTGTCCCTTCCCCCTCAAGTCTTTCTCATTTTTTTTCTTTTTTTGCTCGTCCTTCTCTTTCTCTTGTTAACACTTCTTTTGCCAACCTTTCTTGTCCGACAGTTTACCTCTGTGCCAGTGTGAGTGAATAAAACGTGTGCTTGTGTGGATTGTCTTAGCCTTGAGTTCTGTGTATGAACGCAGATGTATTGTTAATGCATGCCAGGTGATTTATTTTAGGGAATTTGGCCACAACATTATGTGTGGGTTTGCTTTCTAATCTTGTAAGGAGCAAAAAGGGACTTATAAGAATAGTCAAATGTGATGAAACCACATGGAGGTGTCACTAAAATGAAAAACTGATTCTTATAAGAGCAAAAAGATGTCTTTTATCACTGAACATAAACGTTTTGTGCATTTTCTTCACTAATTATAATTGGTTGATATTAAAGGCAAATGTGAACAATGCAAGGCAAGTTTATTTATATAGCACATTTTTATACTCGATGGTAATTCAAAGTGCTTTACTAAACAAAAATAATGGAAAAATGATTCTTATAGGAGTAAAAAGATGTCTTTCATGTGTACAAATTAACATTTTGTGCATTTTCTTCTAATTGTTGATATTATAAAGGCAATAAATGTGAGTAAGGCAAGTTTATTTATATAGCACATTTCATACACGATGCAACAAAAATAATGAAAAACTGATTCTTATAGGAGCAAAAAGATGTAATTTATGACTAAAAATAAACGTTTTTCTTCTCTAATTATTATTGGTTGATATTAAAGGCAAAAAATGTGAATAAGGCAAGGCAAGTTTATTTATATAGCACATTTCATACTCAATGGTAAGTCAAAGTGCTTTACATAAACAAGAATGAAAGAAATAAGTATAAGAAACAAATTATTAAAATCAGATTAAAATGTGTTAAAACAGGTTTTAAAAAGGAATAAAAAAAGAAAAGAAAGACATAATAGTGCGATGTGTCAGACGTAGCACAAGGCTCATTCAGCAAAGGCACAGCTTAATAATGAGTTGGGCCAGACAGAATCTGCGGACATTTTTTGCTATTTCTGCACAGGATTTTGTAAAAAATCTGTGGATTTGTGCGGAATGATTTTGGGAGTAGTAAAAACTTAATATATGAAATAAAGAATAATACCTTTTTAACTTATGTTTAATGTTTACAATCCAAATCCTTGATTGGTAAACAAAGCAAGTCTCATATATAATATATCTACTAAAACAGAATATATTACTTTACAAATCGTATTGTAAATAAATAATATATCAAATTTTATATTTGTCAATAATATTACTGAAATTAATTTAAAAACTGGATAAATATAAATTTACACACATTTACACAACTAAATAAATAGACTCAATGATGGGCTAAAAATCTGCGGATTTCCGTGTGGGCCTAATAATAAGTCATCAAAATGACATAACTTGCAATTCTAATAATAATCCATAATGCTTCATTATAATAGTATTATACATAATTATTATTATGAGTTTTACAAATAATTTATGGGGCGACGTGGTGGCGCAGTAGGTAGAGCTGTCACCTCACAGCAAGAAGGTTGCTGGTTCGAGCCTCGGCTGGTCAGTTGGCATTTCTGTGTGGAGTTTGCATGTTCTCCCCGTGTTCGCGTGGGTTTCTTCCGGGTGCTCCGGGTTTCCCCCACAGTCCAAAGACATGTGGTACAGGTGAATTGGGTAAGCTAAAATTGTCCGTGAATAAGTGTGTTTCCCAGTGATGGGTTGCAGTTGGAAGGGCATCCTATATAAGGGACTAAGCCGAAAAGAAAATTAATGAATGACAAATAATTTATGAAGCATTATTTGTTACTGTTGTAATAATTATTACTATTTATTAATGTCCTGATATTTAAATGTCCAATAACTTTTTTTATTAATAGTTTCATAATGTTTTACTATTATTTACTCTTTGATTTGAACAATACTGTTTAATTTGAAGTTTTAGTCATATTGTAGTGTTTATTTACACAGTGCTCAACATATACAGTATGAGTACACCCCTCACAAATCTCTCATTTAAATTAATATTTTTCTATAGGAAGCAAGGTTTACAATAATATATTTGTGCATATACATCATACTGAAGCCAAAACTGGAGCTAATCTAACAAAATAACTTATGATAAAATTAGTAAACCCAAATTAATATGTTAGGGAAAAATATTAAATAAGAAAATTCAAAAGAGCAAAATTCAAAAGAAACAAAAAAAATTGCTGAAATTTTGCAGTTTGTAATTGTTTTCCCAATATTTTGCATTTTTTAAATAAATATATTCATTTAATAAATCTGCTTTGTTCAATGCACCAAAATATATGACCTATATTCACTGAGAAATGGATAAAAACATTCATTTTCTAAATGGGGTGTACTCATTTATGTTTAGCAATATATATATTTTTTTATTGTTCTTGTAGTTGTTTAATTAACTAATAGTATTTATTTTCCCATTATTTATTGAAAAGGTTTTCTTTAAAGATACAGCTAGAGTTTGGTTTTGAATTAAGCTCAAATAATTGGAGTTTGTGTGTGCGTGTGGTCCATCTAAGGTGTGTTTACTGACAGGCAGCTACTGCAAAATTCACAGTAAGCCCTTACAACATGAAAGTTGATAAGTGTTTATTTATGCGTGCATGCGGCTTGTCAAGCTGATGTGTTTACAACAGTCATGAACTCACGAGCTAGATTAAACCATCTAGCATTAATCCACTCTGTTATGTCCTGACAGAAATTCTCATCTCGTGCCAGCATGCTTGTGCGTATGTGTGTTTACACCATGCAGATCTAATAAAACGTAAGCACTGCTGAGATCCAGTAATAGCCTTTCGCCATAGGAGAAGATGGACAGAAAGCTTTCTCTCTGTCTTTTATCATCATCTCTTTCTTTCTGTCAGTTCGTCTAGTCCTACGTTCATTTCTCTCCTTCCAGAGTTAAAGATGCTGCACCACACTGGCAAAACTCTCATCTTTATGGTGATTTTGTGGCTGCAATGGTGATGGCTGTCTGTGATCTGTACAGCGCTGCATCTCTCAGTACACTCCTCCATCTCTCTATCACTTCATCTCTACTTTTTCTGCATCTTCATCTTCTGCTAACTTCACAAAGCCATCTATTAAGGCAGATATATTAAGTGTCATGGATGTTCCAAATGGTTGACAACTTCTTGGGCTGGTGATTACTATGATACCTCCTTTTGGACACATTCTAATATCCTACAATAGAAGTAAATCCCAGAATAGATGAAAAAAATCTGAAGGGGTAGCATATGTATAGTAGGTATTCTAAATCAGTCATTTACATTTACATTTAGTCATTTAGCAGACGCTTTTGTCCAAAGTGAATTACAATTGTGGAGGAATTCAGCGATTACACAAGAAGTGATAATTAAACAATTTAGTGTAGAACTGAATGAGGAATTTAGTGCTAGAGTAAGGAGGGGCAAGTTTTTTTTTTCAACACAGGCTCATTTTGAAAAGGTCCCCTATATACATTTCTGGAGATCGCAAATTATGTAGCCAGAAGTATGTATGGCTGCATTTCCTCTTTAAAGGAAACTCTACTGGGCATTTAAAACAAACGCAATGACGCCATTCCTTTTCGTGGCTTTCCTGCTGTTACCAGTTTGTCCAGTAGCTTGACATGTATGCCGACGGACTTGAGACACAGAGTGGATTTGACCACAACGACGGGGTTTGAGTCCGGTGAAGAACGGTTCCAGGATGCGGGTAAGAAGCCAAAAAATAAAATAAACAAGTAAATAACAGAGTGAGAATGTGGTAAAATCTGAAAACATGGTAAAAATCAGGCGAGGCCTTTTCTTTTTCTGGATTGCCTTTTAAAACTGTAAGTTGGGCTTAGGGAAGGGATGGGCGGGTCAATCGGTGCTTTTGAAAGCACTATTGGTTGGGTTTAGGGAAGGAATGGGTGGGTTAGACGATCGGTCAGTCATTCAGTCAGTCAGTCGACAGTGTGTACACAGCGGCTTCTGGTGGATTCGCGAAAACAAAATTGCAAAAAAAAAACGTACCTCCTGGGACGTATTTGGCGCTCTCAAGAAATGTATATAGCGGTACATTTTCAGAATGAGCCTGGGTTTTTTGTTTTTTTTTCTTGAGAGACAGAAAGAGAGAGACTGTGTTTCTACAAGTGGTTTGTCAGGCCCACTCACCCACACACTTTATAAATACACAATGTTTGTTTGTTTTTTTGAGAGAAAGAGAAAGAGAGAGCTAGAACTTACGAGGTTCAATTTCAAGTTATTCATGAGATTGAGTTCACCTAAAGATTTAAATTTACTTCAATTTCAGAAGATCCAGCCGATTCGAATCTTATCACTCAATTGAATGGGCTTTATCAGTGGTTATCATCAGCTGATAGATATGGGCCAGTAGGAGTCTTTTGCACCTACATAAGGCTGTTATCATCCATCCACATGGTTAATAAACTATAGAACACATATGGCTGCGGCCGGAAGTTAACGAGAATTATTTAAATTATTTATTAAATTTCCTATTAATTGTTTTTTTATTAACATCTACCCCTACCCCAACCCTAAACCCAACCCTCACAGTAATGTAAAAACAGATCTGGAGTCTTCTCTATTAGTATTGCTGATTAACCATGAGAATTATTCATATTATTTATTAAATTTCCTATTAATTGTATTTTATTAACGTCTACCCCTACCCCAACCCTAAACCCAACCCTCACAGTAATGTAAAAACTGATCTGGAGTCTTCTCTATTAGTATTGCTGATTAACCATGAGAATTATTCATATTATTTATTAAATTTCCTATTATTGTATTTTATAAACATCTACCCCTACCCCAACCCTAAACCCAACCCTCACAGTAATGTAAAAACAGATCTGGAGTCTTCTCTATTAGTATAGCTGATTAACCATGAGAATTATTCATATTATTTATTAAATTTCCTATTAATTGTATTTTATAAACATCTACCCCTACCCCAACACTAAACCCAACCCTCACAGTAATGTAAAAACAGATCTGGAGTCTTCTCTGTTACTATACCTTATTAACCATGTGGATGGATGATAACAGCCTTCTGAGCCTACCAGTAGGCGCAGAAGGCCTCTTCTGGCCCATATCCATCAGCTGATAGCCACTGATAATGCTCATTCAATTGAGAGATAACATTTGAAGCGGGTGGAATATCAATGATTAGCCTATTTCGATTAATTATTAATTAATAATCCCAAAATGTGGGGTTGGTTTTTACTACACCCTTTTGTAAACACTATAACTGTTGAAATACATGCCATGTGTCACATGGAGCTATTTTATGATGCTTTTGTATAATTAAAAAAAAGCTAAATCTGTTTGCAATTCATTGACATTATATAGATGAGCTTGATTAGAAAATGTTATATTCTTATATTATGTATAATAAAAAGAAGCATATGCATTATTTACTCACCACCAAGGTAGAGAAATGATAGCTTATTTCTCATTTTTGGATGATTTATCCCTTTAAGATGCTGTTAGAAGGTAGCTGCCTATGTAGACAGAATATAGATGGATCATTTTGAACTGGGTTTACACTCTCCTGCTGCTTTATTATTATTAACTTCTCATTAATGCAAATGTCTAATCAACCAATCACATGGCAGCAACTCTGCATTAAGTTTAAGGTGCTGAAGACGATCAGCTGAAGTTAAAACCAAGCATCAGAGTAGGGAAGAAAGGTGATTTGAGTTCTTTTGACCGTGGCATAGTTTTTGATGCCAGATGGGTATTTTAGAAACTGCTGATGAGATTCTCATGCACAGCCATCTCTAGGGTTTACACTGAATGGTCATACGGCCTCCACGGTCACCAAATCTCATTCCAACAGAGCACCTTTGGGAACATCTTCATCTCTTCTAGCTCAAGTTTTTCCCCTTTATCTTCACTGTCAGAAAAACAGTGCAAATTTAGACCTTTAAAGGATTTTTTTACATGCAGATTTGAGTACATGTACTGAAAACCCACATTGGAAAGGAAATCATAATAAATGGGAGCATCTGAGACTAGTCAAGCTCTTTTAATCAACTAGTCGGCTGTTGGACTCATCCCTATTGGTAATCTGCATGTTTTACGCACACATTCTCTCCTCCACCGGACTAAATGAGATCTTGGCACGCTGCATTCTTTCCTAAATCCTGACTATTTGTCATGCGGTGATTCTGGAATGAAAAGAACTGCATGGGGGAAACATGTGGTGTGTTTTTCTGTTCTGCTGACGCTAATGCAAGTTTACAAGTCATTTGTCATCCGCCGATCTGCAAATGCAGAGACGCGTGGTGTGTTTGTGCCTATTTGTGTGCGTGCATGCGTGTGTGTGAGCCGGTGTGGGTGGATAAAGTATTAAGGATGGCTGTCCCTTTCAGAAGCGCGTGAAGCACAAACAATATGTAGGACCCACAGCACATATCGCTCTGAGCTAGACACACACATATACACACACGGCTTAAACTTTCCCACATATACTGTGTATGCGCTCGTATGGACAGTTACTCACAGCCGCGGTGACAAGTCATGATGATGCTTGGTGAACACAAACACATCCTGTGTGCCCTGCGGGGGGAGCGACAGTGGAAAGCTGCTAGTTTGATGTTTATGCACCGGCTGTAAAAGAGCAGGTAGAAGATAATTGAGAAAGTGCATTTAAACTCAGGAGACTAAAATGAAGTTGCTTTTTTATTAATAAATGAGGAGATTGTTTATGTGTGCATTGAGTAAAGTGACATTTCTGGCCTTTTTATTTTTGATTTGGGTAGTTGGCATGATGTCAAGCAATGGCAGCTTGCAGCATGACCCGATGCTATATTATTTTATAATATTAGAACAACATTTGTTGCAATGCATATTGTGCAGTAAAACATAGGAATTGAAAAATGGCAATTAGCCATTTAACAGAATCATTTTATTGTTATAAATGAGGCTCACAACAAAAAATTAACCTAAGGAAAGCAATAGCACAAGGAGTTATAGCAGACATGCCCAAAGTAGTGCCCGCGGGCCAAAGTTGACCCATTGTAACCTTTGATTTGGCCCACCATCCCCTCTGAGAGGAGAGTGAGTATGATGGAGAGGGTTGGGGTTACAGAGATCGTCATTTCTAATTTAACGTAAACTCTTTTGTTTGTTTTATTGCTGAGCTACAAAAAAATTAAATGAAATTAAATGTTTCAATCAAATGTAAATAAATCTGATTTTTGAAAATGTAAATACTGTCACTCGAAGGATAGAGGACTATGCAGAAGACATTGTCAAGCAAATCAAGACAAAAACTAGTGTAATTTTGTCATAAATTAGATTGTTTTGTTTTTACTGTAGTGCGTTCATTGTACAATGTAAAAAAAATACTGTTTAGGTTAATATAAAGCAATGTTTTCTAGTCATTTTTAAACATTATTAAATAAATTTGAAAATTACCCATGGTAAATTGCCCCACCTATATTTACCTTCAGCCCACTAGCCTCAATCAAGTTTGGTTTTTTGCCCTTCATAAGAAAAAGTTTGGGCACCCCTGAGTTATAGCAATACAAAAAAAAGTCAAGAAAATTACAAGAATAAGAAACGAAACTGAATTCATACTAGAAAGTTTTGAAACAGAATTATGAACTGTAAAATGAATTTGTAACACTGCATGACTATACATAGGGAACATTTTAAATTAGATTTCTTTAGGACTATGAAAGTAGGACTTGTTCCTGAGAAAAAAGGTCTCATTTCATCTAGAGTTCCAACCGATATATATATATTGTATAAACCATGTCACTAACCTGTGCTCAACTTTAAATAACAAGAATGTAGAAAAAGAATGATCTGGATATTGTATATGCATTCTAATGTGCTTTATTTAATTAGATTGTATAGTATTAGATTTTATATTATTATATTTGATATAATCATAATATTATTTTTACATTCTGCTGTCCACTAGGCCATGGCGTAGGCATAACTTTGCTGTCTGCATTTTAGACTAGATAATTAAAAGTGAGAGATTACATGTAAAGCGTTTTTGTCAGTCACATTCAGTCTGTCTTGCTCTGAGGGGCAGCAGGGGGCTTTTTACACTGATATACAGCACAGCGGGACATCTATAAGCAAAGACAGATGATCAGCATCAGTGTTCTTAAACACCTGGCTGCTAACATATACATGTAGCTTTGCATGACTACATGTGCCTGGTGTCATGCGAAATGTGTTAACCTAGAAGTTTTACTATTGTATTTATGAACTAATGATGGACTAATGAAGATGACTTCAAAAAAACAATTGATTTGAGTTGCTGTTTCAGTATGTAATTCAGTGAATTGTATAAACGTTGTGTAATATATTAGGTAAGATGGATGAAAACACTCCATGAAGACATAAATATGTTTACTTATGATCAATAATGTACACATTTATTGGTCACACTTTATTTTGATGGTCCGTTTGTTGAATTTAAGTTACATTGCATCTACATGCCGACTAATTCTCATTAGATGAAAAGTAGACTGTTAGCTTAGGGTTGTTGTAAGTTGACATGTACTTGAAAAGTTTCTTATAGTCAGGTAAATGTCTGATGAAGGAGCAGTATCAACAGATATTAAGCAGACAGTCTACTAATACTCAGATGGACCATCAAAATAAAGTGCTACCCATTTATTTAGCCAGTAAAATGGACGAACCTTACTTAGTAGGGTAACTTTTACATAATGTATAAATGACTTTTAATTGTATTATTATTAATATTTATGTAGTTTTTAAAGTGTCATTTTTGTATAATACTAAATCATTTATTATCATTTCATATATATAATCATTTTGTATAATACTAAATCAATTTATTTTCACAATTTCCTTGACAAAGTAGAATCCCAGTAGGACATTCATCTGAAGAAAAATAATTGCTCTAAATTACAAATCTTGATATTCAAATAATATAAAAATATAATATAATAAAAATAAGAACATTTAAAGGTTCCTAAATCTTGATCATAATACCTATTCTTTGAGTTTAGTCACACTACATATACAAATGTTGGATTAAACAAGTGTTTTTAATGAGATAAGATCTGTCACAGCCATCAAAAAGTTTATCTTGACAAAAATGCAAAGAGGAGGAGAAGGAGAAGAGGATGTGAAAAAAAGGAGGGGATAAAGCATAAAGGAGCAAACACTTTTTTTTCCCCCGAACTAAAAGTGAAATGAAAATAGAAGAAATGTTCGCTATCCAGTGACTCCACGAGGAATAATTAATGCCAGAGATGCAAAAGACTCCGTAATTAGATTTTTTAATTATTGAGGATTTGCTTCTCCTCTGTAGTGGCCCAATTAAAGAAGCTCATCAAAACAAAAAAAAAAAAGAAAAAGTAAAGTGAAAGACAGAGCGGATGTGCGTTTGCTCTTGTGCTTTACCTGTGTTTGATGACTCCTCTTCACTGATGAAGGGACGCGGCACGAGACGATAATGAACGACCCTTCATTTGGACGAAGCGGACGATTAAAAAAAGAAGAGAGGAGGAACTGAGTCTAATGATGGAGAGGTGCTGGTGGATATATATAAAACAGCGTGTTTAACTGCTTGACCTTGTCTATGCGTCTGTGTGAATTAATTAAAGTGGCGGCTGATGTGGAGAGTGATTTGAGAAGAGCGGAGAGATTAGTACAGTATCAGTTGTGTCTCCCATTGGGGAAAAGCAGCTCAGCGCTTCGGCTATGTAGGGCTGGCCACAGGAGGAGCTCCTCAATTAACATCAGAGATGCCTGAGGGAGAGGGGCTGTCGGAGCGGCCTAGTCCTGTCATGTAGACCCCTCACACGCACACATTTGAGAGAGACACTGAGAACTTCTTCGACCTTGTCTGCATGATTCCAGCTGCTTTGGAGGATCTTTGTTTTTGTTTCGTTTTTTTCTGGTCCCACTTTATATTAAGTGGCCTTAACTAATATGTACTTACCTTGAAATGTGTAAATTGTGTAAATGCATGTTTTGCATTGCACTTATGATTGATTCAATACATGCATGTAATTAATTTCTGTAACTACATCTTTAATTATACTGTTCACCATCACTTACACTTTAACCCACACTTAAATCTACATGTACCGCCAAATCTGTCTCTTACCCTACCCGCATCTCAGCTCACCAAGCTCCAGAAGTGTTCTGCAATACATTATGAACACAGTAATGAACAAGTACATGGAATTTATTTTTTGATGCAAGTACATAGTAGTTGAGGCCACTTAATATAAAGTGGGACCTTGCTTTAGTCATGGTTTTGGCCTAAGTTTGTTATGCATTGAGTGTTATGGATTTTTAAGAGGCTTAAGAGGTAGAGAGGGAGTGTAAAAAGTGCCATTGATCTAATAGGGAAAAGGTCAAACTTTGTCAAATGGATAATTAGTCCTATTGAACTTTCTGAACAGTGTTGCTAATGCAATTATTGATTAGTGCAATTACTCACAGTATCTACAGGGTCTAAAAAAGTCTTAAAATGTCTTAAATAAAAAATAAAAAAAAATTAAGCCTTAAGTCTTAAATTCACAGAAATGTTGTCTTGTAGGTAATTTTAAACTGGCCTTAATTTTCCTTTGTTTATGTAAAGCTACCCGATTGATCCAACACACATCCAATCACCAACAATACATCTCAATAAAACTTTTAGCAAAACTATATTCATAACTAATATTATACATATTATCATGCATACTTTTTAAAGAGTTTTTTTAAGTTGTGTTGAAAAAATATATGTATACAACTAGAGTCTGCTTGTTTTGATACATTATTTAAAGAAATTACTAATTAGATTTAGTTTTTTGATGGGGCAAATTATTTTTTTTCTGCTGGGCGATTAAAAAATCCCTAGTGTTTAGCCCTACAGTATATTAGTCTGAAATTTCACTCTTCATGGTCTTAAAAAGGTCTTTAGTATACCTAGAAGGAGCTTGATTAGATGGTTCAGGTGTGTTTAATTGGGGTTGGAACTAAAATATGCAGGACACCGGCCCTCCAGGACCGAGTTTGGGCACCCCTGCCCTAGATGGAGCAAAATCTTGGTAACACTTTAGTTTAGGTCACAATTCACGGTTTTAACAAACCATTAACTAACACTACTAGCTTAATAAACTACTAAGTAGCTGTTTTTTAATAGTTAGTAAGGTAGTAGTTGGGTTTAAGCTTTGGGTAGGATTAGGGATGCCGAATAAGATCATACTTTATAACTACTAATGAACAGTCAATATCTTAATAATATGCAGGTAATAAGCCTTAAAAGCACATGTTAATAAATTAATAGCATGAAGCAAATTATTTATTTATTTACTTATTCACTTACAAGCAGAATTTGCCCATAGACGTGCAAAACTCTACTTTCGTTCATTATCTTAACATTTGTTAAATTCATTAAAAAGTTGCCACATTATTCTAATACAAAACACATTTATTTGCGTGAATTCAAGATATTTTTGAACTTCATCTTTCTTTCTTTCTTTCTTTCTTTTTTTTCTTTCTTTCTTGCTTTCTTTCACATAAAAGGAGGATGGAGTTATGTAAAAAATTTTATTACATAACATTGCCAAATAATGTTATGTTCACCATATTTACCTTTTTAGATAGATAGATTGATTGACTGATTGATTGATTGATTGATTGATTGATTGATTGATTGATTGATTGATTGATTGATTGATTGATTGATTGATTGATTGATTGATTGATTGATTGATTGATTGATTGATTGATTGATTGATTGATTGATTGATTGATTGATTGATTGATTGATTGATTGATTGATTTGTATTTATAGTTTTAAATGCACTTTTTAAATGTGTGGCAATTTGTGGCATGCTTTTTAATCTCTGACCCTGATACCAAAAAAAGGAAACTTTGAGCATTGCTGTCAGGGTTAAGCTGTAGCATGATTCTTTGCTCCACAGTTGAATGCATTGGGGAACACTGATGTGAATCAAAGGCCTTCAAGGTCCAGACCAAACATTTGTGTGTGCGCCAGCCTTTTCAAGCCTGTTATCTAAATGTCAGTCACTCTGCCTGGAAAAGCGACAGGAAAGATGAAACTTTTTTTTATTAAAAGCATCCGAATGTGGGGCTTCACGTCTTGACTGGATGTTACCTGTAAATTGGTCTCTAAGGCAAAAGCTCCTCATTTGTGTCTTCGCACATATGTGAGCGCCTTTAGCTCTTGGGAATTTCTTTACATCCTCATAAACACTGAATTTGTTTACTTGCAAACAGCAAGATAAATCACTTTATCTCAGTCCTTCTCCATAACATCAACCCTCTTTATCAGCCGCAGTCTGTGACGTAAATCGAAAAAAAAAAAATGATTCAGAGAATAAATTATACAGCGAATTAAGTGAAAGACGGACCGTACAATGGTTGGTACCCATCCTGTATTCATCTTGTCCTCCTTCTCTTGTGTCTTTTTCCGGCTGCTGGCGGTGGCGTGTGGTCGGGCGTCAGAATTAGCTGCCCCACAGCGATGGCTAATCAACACACTTTCACACTTCCTGAGGAGGAGGATATGTAACCCTCTCTCTCTCTCTCCCTCTTTTCCTCTTTTTTTTCATTCCTTCCCTCGCCACTCCTTTTCTTTTCGGCGCTCCTCTTTTCTTCTCCGGCTCCCTCCTCCCGGAGAACTTGGAAATAATTTGAGTCTCCTGGGTTTTTACACATTCTAATTTCCAACTAAATGGGACATCTGTTTGAGAAAAGGAAGATTTGCCACGGTTGCTACGGCAACTATCACTCTGTGGAAAAAAGAGGGAAGAGGGAGGAAAAAAAAATGTCCAGCAGTTTCACAGGCGGAATTAGACGCTGATTTTTTTAGTACCGCCACAATCCCAGACAACCACTTCTGCGCTTCCTTGCCTCGGCTTTCTACATTTTAACTCCCTCTCCTACTCATTACATCCTCTCTCAAACTCAATTCTGAACTGGATATTTATTTTCTTCGCACAGCTGTGGAGGAATGAAATGTGGTACCATGTGGCAAAACTTGTGCGGCGAGTGTTTTTGTCACCAATTAGAGATGGAGAAATTGTATTCCCCTATATACAGTCACACATTCGCACAAATATGATTATGATATGATGGTTGGTGGCTATAAAACTTTTTATGATGCTCATTTTTAAAAAATACAACACGTTAATGCACATATTGTTTTAACACTTATTTATATTGAATATCTACATTAAATTTCACAACTGTATACATATTTATGACCCTCGTTGTAAAAAAGGACTGTATTAACCTCCTTTTTTATATGTTAGTTTTTGTTTTAAAGCAGGGTCATTATAGTACAAAATCGAATGTGTAAAACTAAACTTTCTTATTGAAGTAAAATAAATGTGAACTGAAAATTAAAATAAATAAAAAAACTTAAATTTGGGGCGACACGGTGGCTCAGTGGTTAGCACTGTCGCCTTACGTTAAGAAGGTCACTGGTTCAAGTCCCAGCTGGGCCAGTTGGCATTTCTGTGTGGAGTTTGCATGTTTTCCTCAAGTTTGTGTAGGTTTTCTCTAGGGCTGCATGGGCGATTAATCGAAAAGTAATTGAAATCGACATTCAGAACCTGTAATGGATCAAATTTTTCAACCCAGGCTCATTCTGAAAACATATCTCCATATACATTTTTGGAAACCGTGAAATACGTTCCAGGGGGTACGCTTTTTTTTGCAGTTTTTGTTTTCGCAAATCCACAAGAGGCCACTGTGTATGCTTTTTGAGATATCAAATTTCTCTCGCGAGTGCCATTCGCGCCTGCTGTTCTTGCGTAAACCCACCAAAGGCCGCTGTGGACTGACTGAATGACTGAATGACTGACTGACTGACCGATTGACTGACCCACCCTCCTCCTTTCCTAAACCCAACCAGTTTTATTGATTGACTCGCCCACTCACTTCCCTAAACCCAACCAACAATTTTTTTAAAAAACAAAAGCCCTCGCCTGATTTTTACCACATTTTCAGATTTTAGATTAGATTAGATTAAACTTTCTTGTCATTACACATGTACATTTTACCACATTCTCACCCTGTTATTAACTTGTTTATTTTATTTTTGACTAATCCAAATTGGCATTATAGACATGCACCTAGTAAGTAGTTATCTCTTAAGAGCAATCCCTATCTGTTCATTAGCTTCTACAGCAGGGGAGTTCTCGAGATCTACCTGAGCTCAAACTCCCCTCTCGCCTTGCAAACCGGAGGGAGCCCCGGGCTCGAGGATCTTATGAGCTCAGGGCAATCTCCCGGGACAGCATGCCAAACAAGCTTTATAGTCAGTCATCAGCTAGGTTGTGAACTCTTGAATTTAGAAGAGATACTGCTTATTTACTTCTTTTGAAAACAATGAAAATTAGTAATTTTGTTTCCAAAAGGGCAAGTTATTTGTTTTCACTTTTTTATGAGAAA
Source organism: Danio kyathit (assembly GCA_903798195.1). Lineage (NCBI taxonomy): Eukaryota > Metazoa > Chordata > Actinopteri > Cypriniformes > Danionidae > Danio > Danio kyathit. The sequence continues at coordinate 11,361,288 of LR812522.1, read as the reverse complement.
AATGCACTGTTGATTTTAGGGAATGTGTGTTTTAATTTCAGTTGTTCAAAGTTGATGTTCGATACATAATCATAGATGGTAGACAGTGTGTGTTTCCTTCAATTAATTTAAAATCAAGTAATAAACCCATCATTCAGAAATCTCTCACTGACAATATGTGAGCATATTTACTGTGCAAAAGCTGTCAGTGAACTATGAGGGCAGAAAAATAAAATAAATAAATAAATAAACAAATTTCATTAAGTGTAATTGAGTTAAAGTGTTCAATCAATCGAGATTTTGATTTTAGGGCAAATGGCCCAGCACTAGTTTCCTCTGGGTGCTCCGGTTTCCCCCACATTTCGGAAACATGCGCTATAGATGAATTGAATAAACTAAATTGCCTCTAGTGTATGAGTGTATTTGTGATTGAATCTGTATGGGTGTTTCCCAGTGCTGGGTTGTGGCTGGAAGGGCATCTGCTGCGTAAAACATATGCTGGAATAGTTGGCAGTTCATTCCGCTGTGGCAACCTCTGAAATAGAGACTAAACATTTATATAAAAATGACAAAAACACAAAATTACTTCTAAACTTTTACTAAATAAAACATCTGTAAATGCATCACAGTTTTATTATCACTATTATTATTGAAGCAGCGCAATTAATGAAACATTTTTTTATAAGTAACCTTTTCTAATGGATCGTTTCTGAATTTAAGCAATATTTGAATGACTTTTTATGCAGCTTGGATCTCACTGAAAGTTTCAGATATGAAAGTTGAAGCAGAAAAATGCACAAAAACTGCAACTGTATTGCTTTGTGAACCGCGTCTCTGAGCTGAGCAGAAAGGCCGTGCTGGGAAGCCAACAAAGAGCATTAACACAGCGGGAGTAAGTTTCTCTGACCTGACCGGTTCACCTTGCATGCGTGTGTGTGTGTTCATTAACCAGAAGGCAATAGCTTTGCATCCCTCCAAGCCTCTCCATATGACAGTCTCACACACACACACACACACACACACACACACACACACACACACACACACACACACACACACACACACACACACACGCGCGCGCACACAAATGGTCATTCACACTCATTTACATAGACACACACACACACACACTGGTGCTGCTGTCCTGCACCTGCTCCTCACAGTTCAGACTAGAGTGGCCAGGCGATGGCTCATCTCTCTCTCTCTCTCTCTCTCTCTCTCTCTCTCACACACACACACACAGCCTCAATATTTTTCCTCATTCTTCCATCCTCCACTCTGTCCACCTCCACCACACCACACAAACCGCTATAGCACACAAGTTAACGTATTGCCAACGCAATTACAACGTATGACAGAGTGTTTGAGGGCTTCCAGAGGGAGCTCATTAGCACAGTGTCTGTTTGAGTCGCACATATCTATCTCTCAGCACTCCTAAAATCCTCCCGGAAGAAGGACGAGAGACAAAGCCAAGGGACCCGACGGAAGAAACACAAGTAATCGTTCAGTGAAGTATCTCCAGACGCCCTGTGCTTTGTAGTTTAAAGGCCTATTGCACAAATAGTAATATTCTGATTTTCTTTCTCTTTTTTTTTGCTCTGTTTTTGCTCTAGGATACAGAACAGTATCAAACGATATAGCGAAATATGTTTGCAATGCTTTAAAAAAGGTTACTGTGATCTAATAGTGATGTTTTTAAAAGAAATGTACTTGTTAATTATCAACGTAATGACAATGTACTGATTAACTACAACAGTAGTTTTGACTTAAAGGGATAGTTCGCCAAAAATTGGAAGTTACTCTCCACTTGTTCAAGAGGTGTATGAATTTACATTTTAACTTAAATTATTTTTGCTGCTTTGCTGAAACAATGCAATTCTTGAGATTTTTTTGGGACAAATTAATTAATTTGTTCAAGTTGTAAAAACAATTAGGTTAACTTAATCAATTTGTGTTGGGACAACATGAATAAATTGTGTGGAACCCAGCATTTATTACAGTGTTTCTTTTAAAAACTATTTTTACTTATTTTTTTATATATTAACATTTTTTAGAATGAGTTGCATACTCAGTAATGAGTAAAACATAAACAGTAAGCAGTATTTAAAGGGAAAAAAAGAAAAAAAAAACAGCACTGCGGTCTAATTCAAAACAGTTTTACAATACCGCAGTGTGCACAGTTAAGGATAAATAGTAGACTTACATTCACCGGCCACTTTATTAGGTACACCTGTCAATCTGCTTGTTAAAGCAAATTTCTAAACAATTACATGGCAGCAACTCAATGCATTTATTCATGTAGACATGATCAAGACGATCTGCTGCAGTTCAAACCAAGCATCAGAATAGGGAAGAAAGATGATTTAAGTGACTTTGAACATGGCATGGTTGTTGGTGCCAGACGGGCTGGTCTGCATATTTCAGAAACTGCTTATCCACTAAGATTTTCACGCACAATTATCTCTAGGGTTTTCAGAGAATGGTCGAAAAAGAGAAAATATGCAGTGAGTGGCAGTTCTGTGGCCTTCTTGAAGCCAGAGGTCAGAAGAGAATGGCCAGACTGGTTCGAGATCATAGAAAGGCAACAGTAACTCAAATAACCAATCGTTACAATCCATCTTCTGATGGCTACTTCCAGCAGGATAACGCGCCATGTCATAAAATGTGAATCATCTCAGACTGGTTTCTTGAACATGACAATGAGTTCACTGTACTCAAATAACCTCCACAGTCACCAGATCTCAATCCAATAGAGCACCTTTGGGATGTGGTGGAACGGGAGATTCGCATCATGGATGTGCAGCTGACAAATCTGCAGCAACTGCGTGATGCTATCATGTCAATATGGACCAAAATCTTTGAGGAATGATTCCAGTATTTTGTTGAATCTATGCCATGAAGGATTAAGGCAGTTCTGAAGACAAAAGAGGGTTCAACCCAATACTAGTAAGGTGTACCTAATAAAGTGGCCGGTGAGTGTATAATCAATGCCAAGACAGGTCAAAATAATTTCCCACAGCTTCTGAAATAATTTGAATATTTATTTTAAAATATTTCCAATTTTTTCCATATGGTTTCTTTAATCAGGATTATCCAGTCCTTGACATAAGGGGGTTCTGTCACAACCCATTTATTCATAATTAATTTCCTCCCCAGAATCAGCAAATGTTTAAAGAATTCTTAATGTTAAAAAAACAACAGACAATTTTTTATTGTATGAAAAAACACATATTTTTCTCGTTTTCTTCCACTTCATTTATTTCTTACTATCCTGTTATACTCCTTGTCTTGTATTCCTGTCTTCTTGATCTTTGATTAACTGAGTATTATTTTAGTATTTCACACAATTGTTAAGCGTCTTCTTCTGTAACCCAGACACACATGAACTTACAGAAAGCTTCTCTGCAGATGTTGTCCACTGAGGTTTTTTTTTATACTTGCAGTAAGCATTTATTAAACTTGATATTTCAAAAGGAATGCCGAATGTAGCTTTACAGACGCAGAGGTCTTTATTCATGCATCCAAACTGCTTAAGAACTGCTTTTAAGAATGCATGGACGGACTTTAAAGGCAAAACAAATTTACTCACTGTCATTCAATTTCAACATGACTTACTCTTTTTTTAAGGTACAGCACATTAAAGTAGCTTGTGCATATTTAAATTTGGCATATGTCAGATTTGATGTCGTTAATTTCCATTGGCGTGTCTCGCAAAGCATTTGGCCTATTGGTAAGCCCCACCCTTCTTAGTTACTGTTGCTAACTGTCTTTCTATGGCAGCTGTCAGTGTGAAAAAAAAAATTGTCCCAAGATGTTTATGACACATTTTATACACAGCTGGAACTGATCAAAAAGCATTCAAGTAGGATTTAAATATGCCATGGACAATATATAAAAACATTTTAAGTAAATATGGTGGATGATAGGATGGATTTGGAAGCAAGGTTATACTGTATATTACACACTGTAATAAATGCAGGGTTCCACACAATGCATTCATGCTGTCCCAACACAAATCAATTAAGTTAACTTAACAAATTTAAGTAGATTGAACTTAAAACAATTAAGTTGTCCCACAAAAATCTTAAGAATTGTGTTTCATTTAATTTTTTATAGTTTGAACAAGCAACAAATAATTTTTTTGAGTGAGTTGTCACGATTTGAGATGACAAAATTCAGGATCAACACTCATGTAAAGCAGAGACAGATTATAGTAAGATGCATTTAACTCACATCGGTAACTTCAGCTAATAATAGTGCAAGCTAGTTTTTTTTTTTTTTTTAGTTGATTAAACTGGTGAATACAGAGTTATACTTTTTAATATTTATTATACTTTATAATGGTGGCTCAGTGGTTAGCACTGTTGCCTCACAGCAAAAAGGTCGCTAGTTCGAGTAGAGTTGGCGTTTCTGTGTTGAGTTTGCATGTTCTCCCTGTGTTGGCATGGATTTCCTCTACAGTCTAAAGACATGCACTATAGGTCCAAAGACTATAGGTGAATTGAATAAACTAAATTAGCCATAGTGTATAAGTATGTGTGTGAATGAGTGTGTATGATTTGCGGCTGAAGGAGCATCCGCTGTGTGAAACATATGCCGGAATAGTTATAGAGAATATAGAGTTATAGAGACTAAGCTGAAGGAAAATGAATGAATGAATGAATGAATGAATGAATGAATGAATGAATGAATGAATGAATGAATGAATGAATTAGTTAATATACTTTATAATATTTGTTAATCATGAACATTAAGTATTTTTTTCAGCAGTTGAAATGTCTAAAAGCTTTAAGATTACTCCGTATTGACATCAGGGAATCATAAAAAAAATGTTTGATCAATGAAAAAGAGTTTACAGTTTGGCACAGTCAGCATACGTTTTGCTCTGTGAATGTTGTACTTTCCAAATAACATAAGGATTTTACTTATTTTGTCCATTTTCAAAAATCCAGAGTTTCAATCCATAAATAAAACCATTTTATCAGTTATATTGATCAATTTATAGTACACTTCAAGTGTAAGCTAGTTAGCCTGTACTATTAATGTTAGGGCTACGTATCTAAAATCTTTGTTGCTTTGACTTAATGTACTTCACCAAGCAAATGCGTTCTAGTTGATCTTCTGGATGTTAGGGTTAGGAATTTAGGAACTATTTTAGGCTTTCCTTTCAAGATACCTGCACTGTAAAAAAATACTGGTTGCCTACATTTTTAAGCTGAATTAAATGAACCTTATTTCCCAGAGATGGGTTGCGGCTGGAAGGGCATCCGCTGCGTAAAAACTTGCTGGATAAGTTAGCGGTTCATTCCGCTGTGGCGACCCCAGATTAATAAAGGGACTAAGCCGAAAAGAAAATGAATGAATAAAATAAACCTTATGAGTCCATTGAACTTATATTATGTTAAACTGACTTAAAACAGCTTGCGTAACTTATAAAATTAAGTTAGAACATGACTAACTTAGTTTAATAAGTTACGATGAACTAAAAACATATGTTGTCATGACTAATTGATCATATAATTTTTTGCAGTGAGGGATTAATGTTGCAAGTACCGTTTGTAAATGATTTTACCATTTTTGCACCATCAAATTGTTTAAAACCTTTGGATCTTTTAATGTTTCTCGTTGACACTAAAAGAAACTTAGAAGATTTAGAAGTTCCAGTCCCCATGCATTAGATTCTCAGCTATCATTGGCTCATCTGTGTTTGAAGGGAGGGGCTTAATGATAGGTCACCATTTAAATCTGAATATGCTAATCAACTAATGAGATTCTTCTTTTATGTTAGTTGTGCTGTACAAAAAAAAGGTCATATGGGATCGGAATGACATGAGGGCGAGTAAACGATGGCAGAATTGTCATTTTTGCACAATCCCTTCCTCTAAAGCAGTGCATCAGCTCTCCAGCACTTGTGCTCTTGGCTCATTATGTTAATCAGTGCTGTGAATGTTCCTGTTGATGAGTGTGAGTCCACACAGCTGTTCTGAAGTCTGCTGTGCACCCAGGCCAGTGTGTGTACGTGTGTGTGTGTGTGTGTGTGTGTGTGTGTGTGCGTGTGCGTGTGTGTGTGTGTGTGTGAGAGAGAGTTTGAGAGAGGTGTCGGGTTGTGTGGGCAGATGTCTCATTGCACAGATGGGTTTGTTACTGGTGCTTTTCGGACTGTCCACATCAGATCCAGTGGACCAGAATAGTCACCTAGGGTCCAAAGTCATTATCCAGCTCTCGGTTTATACTTAAGACTATCATTAATGCTTAATTGTCAGCAGAAACCATGGCTTAGCTGTTAAGCATGCATAGTCTGATATGTTGAGCTTTTGTGCCTATTTGATCGATCAGTTCAGTTTCTAATTCATAATCTTATCTTATTTTAATAATAACAGCTTAAATTGTTTTCTTTTATTTAATATTTTATATTATGTTATTAATTATATTAATTTATTATATTTTTATTATTATGTCTTACGCTTATGCGAGAAACATCTCATGGATGCACTGGGACACATCCTCAGTGATGTATCCTGGGATCATTGTGTGTTTCGGGTCTCTCAACACCTTACACTCTCATCCAGGTGACTCAGCCAGGGTTGATCAAGTCCCGTCCCAGTAGCAGTCCACAGATCAGCCATCTTAATCCAAAGCCACCTTGTGGCATTCTCTGCTGCTTCGCTTGCAAATCGAATGGCCCTTTTTTGCCACCCTTACAGTAATGCCCAAACGACTGAGGACTTTGCAAAGCCTCTTTTTTGTGTCCTGCAAAGCCTCTACAACCAGCTTCTATGGGCTCATTATGTCTTCATTTACTTTGTGATATATATATATATTTTTTATTTTTTTTTGATTTGCTCAGAAATACAAACCAAAAACAGTCATATAAAAAAATTTGTTGTTGATTTTAACATTAAAACAATCAAGATAGATAGATAGATAGATAGATAGATAGATAGATAGATAGATAGATAGATAGATAGATAGATAGATAGATAGATAGATAGATAGATAGATAGATAGATAGATAGATAGATAGATAGACTGACAGACAGACAGACAGCAGACAGCGGTACACAGCGGATGCCCTTCCAGCTGCAACCCATCTCTGGGAAACATCCATACACTCATCCACAGTCATACACTACGGACAATTTAGTCTACCCAATTCACCTGTACCACATGTCTTTGGACTGTGGGGGAAACCGGAGCATCCCGGAGGAAACCCACACGAACACAGGGAGAACATGCAAACTCCACACAGAAACGCCAACTGACCCAGCCGAGGTTCGAACCTGCGACCCAGCGACCGTCTTGCTGTGAGGCGACAGCACTACTGCGCCACTGTGTTATACACTGCATACACAATGTTATGTAATCAATTATTGTTACTTTATATATATATATATATATATATATATATATATATATATATATATATATATATATATATTATATTATATTTTAAATTATAGTTTTGATTTTCTAAGGTATAATTATTTGCTTATATTCCAAAAATACAAATATTTTTATTTTAATCCAGTCAGCACCCAGTTACTTTTAATAAATGCACATTTATTTTAAAATAAAATAAAAACACGTTTTCATTCATTCATTCATTTTCTTTTTGGCTTAGTCCCTTTATTAATCTGGGGTCGCCACAGCGGAATGAACCACCAATTTATCCAGCACGTTTTTACGCAGCGGATGCCCTTCCAGCCCCAACCCATCTCTGGGAGAAAAAAAAAAAAACACGTTTTGTAATTATTAATTTTATTTAATTAAAGTTTAGTAAATATTTTTAGTTTTGCTATTTCAATTAATGACTAACCTTAATTGTTAAATCTAAACAAGCAACCAAATTATCTTTTTCTATGATAATAAATGTAATAAACAAAAAAAGTCTGTAATCTTTTTTAAATTATATTTATATTTTTTAAATTATTAAAGTATAAAAAAAAATTATTTTGTAAAAAAAAACAATATATTATATTATATTATATTATATATTTTTGATTATTATATATTTTTTATTTTTATTTTTTTATTTTACAAATGCCACATTTTTTAGGTATTAAATCAAAATGCACTCCAGTGTGTGTTTGTTAGTGTGTCACGGCCTGTAGTCTTGGTTTCAGCTTTACATGCTGAGAGTTGCATAAGTCATGCTGTGGACCAAATGTCCCATATTTACCACGTTTAAACCCAGAAACAGACAGTGAAGTTGTGCAGAGCATGTGTGCAGATATACGTCTGACAGACACACAAACACAGCCGCACTCGTATCGGCTCAAGCCTGCTCTAATCCCTTTATTGTCAGAGACTGATATACTGTGCCTTCCAGGGTTTCTGTGTCTGTTTCTCTGCTTCGGTGGAGTGTGTGCCTCTCCCGCTGTGCTGCTCGGACTGGAGCCCCGTGTGAATGGACTGCTTGCTTCTCTCAGATTAAACATCAAAGTCCAGCCGGCCCTGCAGTTCAGCGCAATACAACACTGCACATTGTGCTAAATATACAACATGGCCTGAAAATACAGCTAAATGTGCAACACTGCCTAAACACACAAGTGCAGAAATGAGCACATTGTAATACATATACACTGACTAAAAACAAATGTACTGATGAGTCACGATAATCCTGTTGGAGTTTAGTTGATTGGTGAGGTTGACTTAGTTTCTTGTGAAAAAATTGAATCTTGTCTTTGAAGTCAGCATGAAGTGTAAAATATATTTTTTATTATGTGTTGTTTTTTTGTAAATGTTTTATGCATATATAACAAGAGAAATAATTATTGTATGTGAATTTATTCAAATGTCTTTTGTTTATTTATATTTCCTCCTATTTTTTTTGTAACATATTCTATAAATATATATACAAAACATACATTTGAATTTATTTTGGTCAATTAAACAAAAGAAAATTTCCCTCAGAAATGTTATTTTATTTTGTTTCAGTATATGTTTTGAATTTTTAATTAAATTTAATATAACAAAAAATTTAACAAATTAAACAAAAAATTAACCAAAAATTATTCTCCTTAAAAGTTAATTTAATTTAATTTAATTTTAGTTTTTGTTTTATTTTATTTTAGTATTTTTGTTTAAATGTTTAATTTAATTTAATTTACAAAAAATGTAACAAATTAAACAAAACAATTAAACAAAAAAAATTCTCCCTAAAATTTAATTTAATTTAATTTAATTTAATTTAATTTAATTTAATTTAATTTAATTTAATTTAATTTAATTTAATTTAATTTAATTTAATTTTAGTTTTTGTTTTATTTTAGTATTTTTTTGTTTAAATGTTTAGTTTAATTTAATTTAATTTAACAAAAAATGTAACAAATTAAACAAAACAATTAAACAAAAAAATTCTCCCTAAAATTTAATTAAATTAAATTTAGTATTGTTGTTTTTATTATTATTATTTTACACTATTGTTTTTTTTATTAAACACACTCATTTTATTTGAATCAACAACTAACCTAGAATGTTATTTTTTATTTTCGGTTTTATATTCTTTATTATAAAATAAAAGCACCTTATTTATTTATTTATTTATGTTTGTTTGTTTGTTTGTTTGTTTGTTTACTTATTTTTTCTTGTATAAATTGTTTATTATTTAAAAGCAATAACCAACACAAATGGTCAAATACTGATGGATAACATTAAAGTCTCTTTTATGTTTTGTTTTTCTTGCATTTTCTTGCGTCATGAAAACTTGTATTATTGCTTACTCAAAATAGAAGCCTAAGCAAATGCTTGCATGGTGTTTACACCCCATCTTATGGGCTGCTTTATCTCCGTGGACTCCTGTGACCCACGAGCTATTAATTGAAACAGGCTCTCTTAATGAGGTTATGTGTGTGTGTGTGTGTGTGTGTGTGTGTGTGTATGTGTGTGTGTGTGTGTGTGTGTGTGTGTGTGTGTGTGTGTTCACTGTAACAAACTCTTCAGAGATATAATAGTATATCCCAGAAGATTTCCAACCTCTTCTCCTCACACACACATTTGGGTCAGTGTCAGAAATGTCACATTACTAATTATTCACTGGCATACCTGCTTCTGTGTCAAGCACATCCAGTATCTTAAACACACACTCACACTGAATAATGTGTACAGCTCCTCTGTAATTAGGGTCAGGATAACACCAGCATCTGTAATTACAGCAGCCACAGGTGAGAACAAATGAGGTCTACTTTTGCAGACGCCTTGTGTATGTTTGTGCTGTATATGTATTGCTTTATTACTAAATCTATTGAGCAAATGGAGGCTGAGTGTTAAGAAATGGTTCCATACTGAAGCCTGTTTTTTTCAAGGCAAATTAAAGGACCTTTAATTAATTTCGTTACTTCTTTATTTATTTTATTAGATACATTTCACTTTGGATCGAATCATTATGCCATGTTGTATATTGCTGTTTTTAGGTGGAAGCAGGGCCGGCGCTTCCATAGAGTAGTGAGAATAGTGAGGGTGATGTCCGCGAGAGTACTTAACTAATTTGAAACAATCAAGTAATACATAGTTCATTCATTCATTTTCCTTTGGCTTAATCCCTTTATTCATCGCCACAGCAGCCTGAACCGCCAACTTATCCAGCATATGTTTTACATAAGGGATGCCCTTCCAGCTGCAGCCCAGTACTGGGAAACATCCATACACACTCATTCACACACATACACTACGGCTAATTTAGTTTATTCAATTCACCTGTACCGCATGTCTTTGGACTGTGGGGGAAACCAGAGCACCCGGAGGAAACCCATGCCAACATGGGGAGAACGTGCAAACTCCACAAAGAAATGCCAACTGACCCAACTGGGACTAGAACCAGTGACCTTCTTGCTGTGAGGCAACAGTGCAAGAACATTGAGCCACCTTTTCGCCCCTAATACATAGTTATTTAATAGGAAAAAAAATCCAATGTGGTGTCACACAAGAAATTGGGATTGTCGATTTATGATTTTTCACAGTAATTATTAAATTAAATAACATTTTTAAAATTTAAATTACTTAATTTGATAGTTTTTACTATAAAATTGTAAGAATAAATCTATTACAATTATTCACTATTTAGTAAGCATAAGCACTGTTATTACAACTGCTTTTACCATAGCATTTTTACAGTCTTTCACTGGTAAAATCACATTTTCATCTATCATCACTCTCAACACCTGAAATCTCTATAAAATCTCTTTAAGATCTTTGGTCAAAAAAAGCAAATAATTTTAAAAAAAAGGAAAACTTTAAAGGGCAGCACTGTGGCTCAGTGGTTAGCACTGTCGCCTCACAGCAAGAAGATCGCTGGTTCGAGTCCGGTACTGAGCTCCGGTTTCCCCCACAGTCCAAAGACATGCGCTATAGGTGAATTGAATAAATTAAATTGTGCATAGTGTATGTGTGTGAATAAGAGTGTGTACGGGTGTTTAGCAGTACTGGGTTGTGGCTGGAAGGGCATCCACTGCATAAAACATATGCCGGAATAGTTGGTAGTTCATTCCACTGAGGCGACCACCGATATATAAAGGACTAAGCCGAATGAATGAATGAAAACTTTATATTTATAAAACCTGTTATAAACAGAGCTGTTATCAAATCTTTACTGACCTGTGAAGGACACTTTATTTTTCTCCATGTTTCATATTTTCTTTGTATTTCTCCTCAATTTTCACACACACATTTCATCTCTCCATTTAAATTGCTCCGTCTTACCAGCAGCAAGAATTGATTTAGATTTCACATTTCTGTGAATCATTAATGCATTCTTTAAAAAAAAATCAAGATTTTCCTATAACCCCCATCTTCTCTTCCTTTAAAATCCTTAAAGTTAACCAATGGGATGAAATATTGAAGCCCCACAGCTTTCCCCCCCAGCCATGCCTTTAAAGATTCATGGCAAAACTGCACTGATATCATTTGGCCAAGAGAGGGTTTGCAGACGCTAACACTTACTGATTTGACCCAGACCTTACCTTATACTTTAAAAACGACTTATTTTAAGGACTGCAGTACATTACCATCATAACAATGTCAAACTATTTGATTAGTATTAATGATTTCTGCTAAAACAAGATGAATGGTTTAAATTGTAATTAATAATTAAACATTTTTTGATTTGGTGTAACACCCAAGCCATGCATTAGCAACCATTTAGAACACCTTCACAACAACTTAGCTTGCGGTGACAAAGAATATGCAAAGATTTAGACTTTTTTTTTTCTACTTTTGCGTCAGTGTGGCATCATGGGAGTAAAGGCATGAAAGCAAACAGCTGTCTTTGCTTTTTTATTCACCTTGACAAATTAAAGAAAGAATGAAAAAACATCTGAACTGATAAACACACAGATGGTTTAGAACATCAAGTACGCTGGTTGTGCTTTGCTGAATTACTGCGCAAGTTAGTCTGCTCTCCTGGCTTGATCAAATCTTCATTAGACTAGTTTTTGAATTGCATGATTGAATTACACTCGCTTTTATAGCAAGTTTTCATTGTATATAGAGTTCACTCTCATTTTCTTTCTGTTTATTAATCTCTCTCTCTGCTCAGTCAGAAAAATCGGTTTGGGACACCAATAATAAGTCCGTTCTCAATCCAGTGTAATTGAGATGTCCGTGTAAAGATGGAAATGAATATTTAAATGGCGCCATCAATATGCAAAGGCCATTTTAAATGTTTTAAGATTAGAGATGTGAATTAATCAGACTGCGTCCACGGCCCTTCGGATGTTTGATCATAAATGTTTAGACTCCGATGATGGAGGTGATTTGAATATTAATCGGATGAAATCAATTGAAAATAGCATTTGCTTTCTCATGTGTCTCTCCTTTGCTCTTGACCTTCCTGAGATGATGAAACCCAGGGCTATCTGGATGGCTCCTCAAAGGGTGTATGTGTATGTGTGTGTGTGAGCAGGACATTGATGCGTCAGCCAGCTATAAAAGTAAACGTTTCAAGCGACTGCTCTCTATAAATTACAAAATCCACGTAGAGGCAAGGGAACCTTCATGTGTAAACTGACATACACACACACACACACACACACAGTCTTTCAACATACTCACACACATAAATGTGCAAATCCGCCACAGCAGAGGAAGATGGATCTGGGGACAGATTGTTAGTGACATGTTAATTTCTATACCGTCACTCAAGCTTGGTGCATCTGCAATCAAAGTGATGGGGCATAGGCAAAACCATCAACCCCCCCTCCCCTCTCTGTCCTTACATACTGTCTGTCTCTACCTGCTTCTGTCTCTTTCCTCCTGTCTTTCTGTTGCTTCTACTTTTCTCTCCTTCTTATCATATTTAATAAAATGTAACAACAATATTTAATAAAAACATATTTACATAAACTGTATACAAAACTGAAGTCAAAATAATTTTTTCTTTTTCTAATATTTCCCAAATGATGTTTAACAGAGCAAGGAATTTTTCACAGTATTTCCTATAATATTTTTTCTTCGGGATAAAGTCTTATTTGATTTTTTTCGTCTAGAATATTTTTCGGCTTTTTAATTTTTAAAATACCATTTTAATGTCAAATTATTAGCCCCCTTAAGCGATGATTTATTTGACTGCCTACAGAGCAAACCACTGTTATACACTCTCAGAAAAAAATGGTACAATGTTGTACCAAAGAAGGTACAAACTTGTGTCACTGGGGCAGTACCTTTTTATGGGATGGAATTGCACCTTAAGACAAAGAAACAAATTTTTACCATTGCAGTTTGTACCTTTAAGGACACAATTTGTACCATGGGAAACCAAAATGCACCTTTGGTTTTTAAAACCTGCAAATACAATATTGTACCTTCATCAAAGGTACAAATCTAATCTATGAAGGTACCACTACAGTGACAAGACACTTTGTTCCTTCAAGAGGTGCGAATATCAGTAATGAAACTGTATTTATCAGAAAATGCTTCCCAAATCTTTATTAAAAATGCCTTAATGTTTAGTTTACAATACCTATAGTTTTGTTTTACCTGTTGTTTTGTTTTATAGAACTTAAACATTAATGTTTCTGAGTTTTTTAAACATAAAGGATTTTAAAGGATGATTCATGTTTTAATATGAAAATTATTCATTAAATCACTTTGCCTTTCCAGTAATATTATTTTTATAGATATTGTAATAAAGGAGTTGTTCAACACTTATGTACATTTTTTTATGAGAACAATTGTGTACCTTCATTTTAGTTGTACCATAAAAGGTACAGAACAGTATCATAAGAAGTCTTTTCTGTACCATATAGGTACAACTTTTACAAAGGTACAAAACTGTTCCTTAAGGAACATTTGTACCACTGTGTACCTTTTTTTCTGAGAGTGTACAATGACTTGCCTAATTACCCTAACTTGCCTAATTAGCCTATATTTAAGCCTTTAAATTTCACCTTAAGCTGAATACTATATTGAAAAATATCTAGTAAAATATTATGTACTGTCATCATGGCAAAGATAAAAGCAATCAGTGATTAGAAATGAGTTATTAAAACTATTATGTTTAGAAATGTGTTGAAAAAATCTTCTTTCCGTTAAACAGAAATTGGGTGAAAAATTTACAGGGGAGCTAATATTTCAGGAGGGCTAATAATTCTGACTTCAACTGTATTTTAATAGCTCCCACATACATATAGTTCTATCTTTGTGCACGGGTCTTGGTTATTGATGTACGAAGCATAAATAAAAAATATAATGTGTGAGATTTTAAAAAATTTACTTTGAATTTGAGCGTAAGGAATAGTTGAATGATTTAATTAAATGTATTTAAATACCATGAATTGTTTTTTTAATATTAACAGAGTGTAAATAACTTGAACATTGTTGAACTTTTAATATACTGTATATCTGATATTTAAACTATCAAATTACAGTTGTTACTTTAAACTAAAGAACAAATAAATATTGATAACACCTTAGTTAAGTTCACAATTCATGCTATTAACTACTGGCTTATTACCTACCTATTATTAAGATATTAACGGTTAATTAGTAGCTATAAAGTACGATCTTATTCTGCATCCCTAATCTTACCCAAAGCCAAAACCCAACTTCTTGCTAACTATTAATAAACAGCTAATTAGTAGTTTATTAAGCTAGTTAATGGTTTGTTAATACTGTAAATAGTGACCTAAACTAAAGTGCTACGTAAATATTTTAAGTAATTAAGTTATTCTAAAGAAATACATTTTTATGATAATTATGAACCTAAATGAAAACGCTAATACCAAGCCCTAATTTAGTTTTTGCTTACATGGATTTAACACCACAGAAAAGCCTGTTCCAATCCATTTCATTGGCAGTGAACTGAACAAATGCACAAACGGTAATCCTCTATGTGTAGCGCCCACTTACCAGCCTTTCTGATCAGTTTGGACTATGCTGGGCGACTGTTACATCACCTAATTAATATTCATGAGCCAGGCTTTTCAAACTGCTTTTTGGGACAGTGATGGTATGATGGCAGATGACAGTAAATAATGGCAAGTGGGCTGAAGAAAAAAGAGACAATAAAAGCTGTCTTGAAACATCTTAACTCCAACACGAGCACCATTTTCTTGCTCTAATTCAAACTTTTTTCTCTTATATTGTTATTAAAAAGTGTTTTCTCATTTCTTTTGCTAAAATAAATGACAATCTAATTAAATATATTGGTCATAGTCACATCAGCAAGCCTTAACTATGTTTTTCCTATCATTATGTGTGTTTTCAGGCAGCCATGGTACTACGGCTGGGGTTTTAATCTACCACGAGGACAAGCTCTGCTGGACAAGTGGAATCAGATCCCAGACTCAACGGATATTCTTCTCACACACTGCCCTCCTCTGGGTAAGACCTAAATCACATCACACACACACGCACGCACAGAGCATGCGGTAATGGTTATCTCCCATTATGTTGTCTTCATCCTTGCGCACACACTCTTTTTGCTTTGAGGCTTTGGCAGATGGAGTTGCTACAGCAGGCTGCTAAAGCATGCAACACTGAGACGCTGTTCGCAGTGCAGCAAATCCCTTCGCACATAATAAAAGCCTCACACACACACAGTCATACGCACAGAGAACGGAAGTTTGTGCGTTAAAAAAAAACATCTGTGGTTTAAAACACTAAGCTTTTGGGCTTTGGTGTTGTGATAATGTGTAATTCTCATGGTAAAGATTTGTCGCACTATACGTTCATGCAATTGTGGGTGTTTATCTTAGTGTGGCAAATTAGCCCTAATTGACATCTCTGAAGATTCACTGTGAATGTATGCATTGTGTGTATGTTTGTAATCATTCTTTTAATTCATTCTTTCATTTAATGGCCTGTTTACACCGATAACAAAAATGATACACTCTCAGAAATAAAGGTACGCAAGCTGTCGCTGGGGTGGTACCTTTTCAGAAGATACATGTTTGTACTTAAAGGGTACATATTGGTAGCTCAAATGTATTTATTAGTACCTAAAATTTTAAGAGGAACACTTTTGTACTTTTAAGGATTCTGATCGGCTGTTAATAGAGTTGCGATACCATTAATTTACATTTCGATACTATACCAGCTGAAGTATCGTGATACCAAGTAGTATTGCGATACTGTAATTCATAACTCAAATCTATAAAAAAAAGAAAATCAGAAATACTATATTTTATATGTTATAATAGACCTACTTGAATTGAATTCATAATAATATTCATAAATATTTGCACATCACTTCACCTAAAATGCATTAGTTCTTTTTGTTTATTTTGTAGATAACTGACAAACAAAAAATACATTAAAATCAAGCTACAAATTATACCAAACAAAATTCGTTACAAAAAGAGCAAATTAGGCTATATGAAGAGGTCAAAAATTGTTTCAATGTTTCCTGTTGCGCTTTTGAGTTTTTCATCTATTGTTTTTTCAGTCTTATCAGCTAAGAATCCAAAGTTGTTCTTTTTAAGAGATTGTTGCTGTTGTTGTACACTGTTAGACATTTCACAGGGTTTTTACAGTAACTTACTGGCAACACTGTTGCCAGTAAGTTACTGTATTTGAGATTTACAGTATACAACCGTGAATCGGTTTACAGCATGTTACCGTAATTATATAATGTCTGAAAACGGTTAATTACTGTAAAAAATAAGTAAACAGTTAGCTACTGTAAACCTTTTCATTTGTCCTAAAAATTATATAATATAATTTTATTAATATTATCTTAAAAAAGACACAATTACAAAATATTAACAAAATAAACACTCTTTATTTAAAACATTGGAGATGCTTAAAACATTTAAGAAAAATGTGTAAAAAAAAATTACATTTCAATCATCCAAATTATTATATTTTAAGAAAAAGAACTTTTAAAACAACAAAGCACATGAACATACATGTACAATACATGTGTCTGAACTGCATATTGTTGAGAAAAAAAAAATGTACTTAGTACTACTGATATTAAACCAGACACAATTACAAAATATTCCATTCTTTAAAACATTGACAATGCTTTAAGCACTTAAGGAAAAGGTGTGAAAATTACATTAAGCATTTAAATCAACAGGTTAAAAATAAATAAATTACACAAAGCACAAGAACATACATGTACAATAATAATTGTATTGTCTGAACTGCATATTGTTGAAAAAATACATATTTGTAACTATTAGCCGACTCGGAAAGATCCCAACTTTAAAATATTACTAATTCTGATGTCAAATGTTCAACAATGTCTGAATTCACATGTGCAAATGCAATTCATCTTTATTTCTTTGCACATTTACAATGTAGATCAAAGATATCAAAGCAGCTTAACATAAAAGTTGAAACTGCTTCACTCAGGTTTTCAGAGTTGAAGTTTAGTGTAATGTAAATTTTACTGCTGAAAGTTCAAACACTGAAGAGCAAATCCACCGATCCAACAAACGAATCCAGTGGCGACAGTAGAGAGGAACAAACTTCACCAATTGACGAATGTGTAGAAAAAAAGCCCTTGAGAAAAACCAGGCTCAATTGGGCATGACCGGTTCTCCTCGGGCCAAACTTCCTGTGCAAAGCCGCAGTCTAGTCACCGGAGGCTGGAGAAAGCTGGACGTCTGTCATGGAGAATCTGCAACTGTGAGTAGGTCACCAGCGGGTGCTCAGGCTGGCCCACGAGATCAATGCAGAGACTCGTCTGTCACTGGGGTCTTTCAGGAATCAGTCTCATGCTCTCCACTCCTCCATGACCACCACAGCATCTGGTCAGGATTCAGCCCGGTCCAGGATTATGGAGACCTCTGGATATGGAGAAACAGACTATCATAAGCATAGAGCAAGCTTGTTTTAAAAAACTATTTTCAGCTGGTACTGAGCAACTGGCTCCTGCTCATGACCAGCTTACTACCATGTTTAAAAGATGACCAACCAGAATGTCCTGTTAATTTTTTTTCCCAACAAGGCTTTACAAAAACATTGTAGCATTTGTGATGGGGTGATTCACTGCAGGACAGATTAGACCATTTGTTTTAGGTATTCCTGATAAACTAAAGCAGACTAAATGCTGATACAGCTACTTAAGAGTGTCTCACCTAATCCAAGTTCTCAGTTAGCTGGTGAAAGAAGGATAACACTCTGTTGTTGATGGCTGTCATTTTTCTCTTTACTAATTTACTTGTCTTCTGCTGGCTCACTCTGGTTGTTGCTGTGCATTTTATTTCATCCTCTAGATTTATTTCTACAAATAAAAATTCAGGCAACATGAAATGAGGAAAAAACACATTTAATACATTGACATGCATATATCCCAACACTAATTATTGTTTTACGAAATGTCTGACCCATGACAGACCTCAATCTGCTCAAAAGTTTATTAAACAAAGATAAAAAAACTACTACAGTGCTTGATAAAAAGGGAAAAAAATCTTTAATTTAGCTAGCAACTAAACACGTGACACATTTTGTATTTAAAGTACTATTGCATGATCACCAGCAATCTAATACACCATAGATCGCTGGTAAATACACTCACATTCACATGAACTACAAATCCTGCCTCATATGGACTACAAAACCCAGTCATGCCACACACACACACTCACCTGCTCCAAGTCTCCTCTGATTAGACTTTCACAGCTGAAGCTGCTCTAGTACTGATTACATGGACTATAAAGTCAGCACACTAACACACAGAAGTTGCTGAGTCTTGTCTACTTTTAGTGACACTACAACATGTTTCCTGGTTTGTTTTCCTGTGTTTTGATCCTCGTTTATCTGTGTATTCCTGTCTGCTGGCTGTCGTCTGATCATCTGCCTGTTATCTGAGTACGACTCTGGATTGCCCTTATACATCTGTTTGCTCCTGTGTTGAACATTGCTTGCCTGGCCATTCTAATAAACCTGCATTTAGATCCTCACCCCAGTTGTCAGTGTCACACCTCTTGTTACTACTATATTGAGAAACAAATAAATGTACAGTACTTACTGTTGTATGAGTTCCAGTTTGCAAAGGCAGGCTCCCAGTAATTTATATTGAAACCATAGAAAAAGCAAAAAAATACAGATAAAAATGCAATGCTACAATCCACAACTTCCACACAACTTTTTTTTAATATGTTTACCTTGATGGTTTACTGCTTTTCCTTCTTCAGACAAAACCTGCAAGCGCTGCTGTACTGGCTCATATCTAAACAAAAAAAAAAATTATAATGGTAAAAACTATGTTAAACCAAATGTCAGTTGTGATAAAGAAAATAAAAACTACATTTGCACCAAGAAGTCTTTACAGTCAATATTAATTTACAAAATAAATTTATTTACAAAATAAATCTGGCTGGCTGGAACCCAACAAACAAAATCCAAAACAATAATTAGCAAAACCGTGGTTATCAACATATTGTACAGATATACGTTAGTGTGAGTAATGTTATTATACATCATAGATATATGATTATACATTATAAATATCTATGGTTATACATTACGTCGCAATGTTATTTTCTCAAGCTAACGTTAGCTACTCCAAACCAGAGAAAAATGACTTCACAACAGCTAATGTATATAATAAAAAAACAATAGAAGTTAAACGCTGCTTATTAAAATGATTTTGAGTTCAAGTCGGTGTTAATTTGTCTCAGTTTAGCTAACGTTACCGTTTAAAGATCACTTCAGCCAATGTTGCAGAGCAAACAAATGCTAACCAAGTAATAAAGGTGCTCAAATCAACAGCGCTTTTACCTGAATCATTTGCTGGTCTTTCATTCATATTCTTCTGGGGGAAAACACTCCCCGTCGGACCGTTGTTTGTGCTAATGTGTCCTCCGAAACTGTCTGCATCACTCTTGGTTCCCTCCTAAACCAAAACCCGCTGCAACACCGATTCCTATGTAAATAAATAAAAAAGATAAGATGAGAACAATTGTTAATAGTCATAAACAGTCTTATTTAAAGTAATAGCAGTGTTAATGTAATAAACTAAATAAATATAACAATAAATAGATGTTAAATTTCTCAAATGGGCAATAACTCCAAACCAGAAACAGATCATTTTCGCCAACTTTATACATTACTTTACTATACTCGTCCACAAAGCATTCTGTAAAATGAAACACTAACTAAGCTTACCATAGTAAAGTTTGTTAAATCCAGCATGTTCGTCAGGCACATTGATAAATTGTCCTCCAGAATTGCTCCAGGGTCCTTAGACAAAATTGGCAAATCTGTGGTGCAGATAGTCGAATCGCCACAAGGTGAAGTCGAAGCCGTTGTGGAAAATACAGTATAATACACGAATTTTAAAAAATACAGTAAATCGCTGTATATGTTGTTTGATGTCACAAAAATTCCCATAATGCAACTGTAAATCCAGTTATTTACTGTAAAAAGAGTTTGCAGTATTATACTGGGTGAAATACAGTAAATTACTGTGCAAATTACAGAAATGTCTAACAGTGTAGCTACTAAATTATATTGACAGCAACAGAAATGAACTGATTCAGATGTGCGTTCGAACTGAAGCGTCAGAAAACGTGCAATAGGCTACCACAAAAGGTGGGAATTCTACAGTTTTTCAACCTTAAAGTGCTCCACAGGCTGTTCAAATAAAATGATCTATTGTTGCACAAGCGTGTGAGCATTTTAGTGACTTTTCCACATGCAACATTATCTATTGTAGATAGACCATTAATGACAATACTACCGTTTACAAACTACAGTGGCATTGCCATTATTTTGGAGCCATAGTATCCTGATACAAGTACCGGTAAACTGTGCAACCCTAGCTGTTAGTGTTTTTATCATTCATCAAATGGGGGGGAAATGGTTTAAAAATAATTAAACTGAGATTAATCCTCTGTTTTATCACTGTGCTATTACTCTTTTTATTAATTATATTATATTGTTACTAGAATGATTAAAGTCATTGGTAGCTGTTGTCCTTGGTTGTTAATGGAACTCTTCACAAATGAAGGTGGCTCAGTGGTTAGCACTGTCGCCTCACAGCAAGAAGGTCACTGGTTCAAACCTCGGCTGGGTCAGTTGACATTTCTGTGTGGAGTTTACATGTTCTCCCCATGTTCGCTTGGGTTTCCTCCAAGTGCTTCGGTTTCCACCACAAGCCCAAAGACATTAGCTATTAGGTGAGTTGGGTAAGCTAAAAAATTGTCCGTAGTGTATCTGTGTGAATAAAAGTGTATGGGTGTTTCCCAGTACTTGATTGCAACTGGAAGAGCATCCGCTGCGTGAAACATATGCTGG
>LR812522.1:10601001-10628501 GCA_903798195.1 Danio kyathit | reverse complement strand
AGACTCAGCAAAAAGGTGTGCGTTTGTGCTGTGTATATAGTCCATGTAATCAGTTCATGAGCAGTTCCCAGCAGTAAGTGTGTGAAATCAACGGAATGAGGAACAGGTGTGTGAGAGTGGTGCATGACTGGAGCTTGTGGTCCATAAACTGGTGGATTTGTAGTTCTGCAGCCGCTCAATCGTTGGTGATCATAACAGACAAATGTATGTTGATGAGATTATTGTTGTGATACCAAAATTTTTTTTATTTAAAAAACAACAACAACCATATTTATGTTTATTTACGTTATATTATACAACCTCTCTGAATTATTGTTTTTCCTCATCACTTTTTATAGTGCATCATTTTAAGTGCAGATAAGCTTGTTTATGATTGGCTAATATCTTAAGCAGGGCACTATTATTCTTCAGGGTGGATCAATGATCTAAATAATGAATATGCATTCTTATGCTAATGTGGGTGGTCTTATTTTGGTAAGCGTATCATTGAGATACCAAAATTACTAATATTTGTAATGACCTACTTTCAAAAACTGCAAAACAGTTGTTTATTTATTTGTGTTTTAGACTTTTGAACTAAAGCTACTTTATATTTTTACATGTAAATTAGCTCTGCTCTAATTGGCTAACATCATCAAATCCTTCATAAGGGAGAGTCAATGTTCTAAATAATAAATATGTATTAGTATTTAAATATGGAGTTATGCTACTAAGCTGATGGTTCTGATGCCACAATTATTTTTGGAATGACTTGCTTTTTAGCTGATTTAATAAACAGTCTGGGTGAACTGAGGAAGTTTAGTCTTAAACATTAAAACATCTAGATTTCAGATGTAAACACCTCAGTTTAACAAAAGCAATGTTATTTTCCGTGATATGTCATGGTTTCTACCATGTCAAATGATACGCATGTGCCAGTTTTTCCTCGTTTAATATAATCCTGCTCCGTTTTCTCATGTTTTACCTGTGTGTTGAATGGTGTCCTGTTGAGCAGCCCCATGCATACCTTCATAGCACTGTCTCAATGTGTTATGACCATTAGGAACAGCTCTGGGGCAATACAGAACGACTCAGGCACCATAATGGAAACTAAATGTTTCTCTTTCTGTGGCTTGGGAGAGCACTTGGCTTAAAAAAAAAAGTTCATTGTGCCCCCGATGACTCTGAGAGGCTTTCAGACTCAAACTGTGCAGAGAAGCAAAGCAGTCGAGCCGAAAATAAAAAAAGAGAGAACAAAAATAGCAAAAATGATTATGAGAAAGACCACATAACGATAAGAAAGCGTCAGATCTTTATATATGAGACACTCTCAAATAAAATCTGGGCTTTTTCCCAAAACAGAAAGTACGCAAGCACTGTTCTATCGCTACAACCTGTTTATATGTAATATAAACTGAGCTATATTTTAACACTATTTACCTTAATAAAGCATGAAAGTATACAAAACAAAACGTCTAATTTAGACATGCATTGCGAATAGAATGTTATTTGTGACTCTAGACCACAAAACCACGAAAGAAGTGTTTGTTGCATGGGTATGTTTTAGAGAATAGCCAAAAATATTCTGATTAAAATCATCGATTTATCTTTTATGCCATAAATAATAATACTATTAACAAAAGACATTTTGTCAATTTTATACTGTAAATATATCAACATTTAATTTTCGATTAGAAAGGTGCATTACTAAGGACTTTTGACCACTAAAAAGATGATTTACTCAGTATTTAGATTTTTTTTGAACCCTCAGATCAAATAGTTAGGATCTCAACTAAATCTCAACCAAATATTGTCCTATCATTACCAAAAATTCAACAATGAAAAGCTTATTATTGGTCCAGGCTCACATTTATGAAAGAAAGAACAAAAACAAAAATAAAATAATCAAAAAAAAAAAGAAAAAAAAAATGAAAATTAAATAATATAAAAAATTAAATAAAAGTTAAAATTAAATTACATTCAAAATTGAAAAAATAAATAAACAAAAAAATATGAATAAAATAAAAGAAAAATTTAAAAAATTAAATAAAATAAAACTTAATAAATTTTTGAAACTTTGAAAAGTTAAATAAAATGAAAAATTAAATAATATAGAAAAATTAAAATTAAATAAAATTGAAAACTTAAATAAAATAAAAAATGTACAAAAAAACAATAAACCAAAAATATAAATTAAATTGAATTTAAAAATAGAATAAAATAAAAAATAATCAAATAAAATAATATAAAATAAAATAAAACAATATAAAATAAAATAAAAAATAAAATAAAATATAAATTTCCCAGAGATGGGTTGCGGCTAGAAGGGCATCCGCTGTGTAAAAAACGTGCTCAATAAGTTGGCGGTTCATTCCACTGTGGCGACCCCGGATTAATAAAGAGATTAAGCCGAAAAGAAAATGAATGAATGAATGAATAAAATAAAATAAAAATCCTACTGCCATCTTAAAGTCTTTATTAGGGGGTACATATTTACAACCTTAAAAGGTCCTCCCCAACTAGATAATCAATCAACAGCTGTGTCCTGTAAACTAGGACCATAATTCAGAAGAGTACAGCTATTAGGCATTCGAGAAAACATACTTCAGTCCTACTTTATAGCAAATGATCCATGTGCTATTTTGGGGGGAAAACTTAGTCGTAAAATAACATATGACCCAAGTTACAGCGATCTTAGGAGCATGATTTGCAACATTATCCCTGGAATGTCCATTAGAGAGATGCACAACTTCCTGTTTTCCCAATAAAGGTGAGCTCACGGTGGGTTTTGTGCTCTCAGACTATCCCAGAGTCAAGATTAATGAGGCCGCGGATGGAGCGCTTGTTTGCACAGCCTGTGATCTCAGCGCTGAAGAACTGAAACTGATAGTCGGATGTAAGCATTGCCTCATGGGAGGACTGATCGGGTCACCACTGAAACAAACTCACAAGAGCACAAGCTGCAAAACACCGTCTTTGATAGTTTGGACGTGCGTGCTGATTTTCTGCCCAAATGTGTTTATTGTGAATTGAAGTTCAAAGCTGCACCCTAAATATTGGACGATGAAAAGCGATGTCGGCGGTGATGGTGAAAACTGTGTGTATCAGACGTGCATTAGAGGTAAGGAGCAAACAGCTGTTGCATGGATATGAAAGATGCAGAACAGACGTGTATAAAGCTTGGCGCCCGCTGTTAGCCTGAGGTTAACGGGCTGAGTGTGTCATTTCTGAGAACAGGAGACTCCGTCGCCATCACAAACACAACTTTTCCCTACTTTTAGAAATCATGCATTTACACACACAGGGATATTTTGGTGAGGTTTAGTGCATTTCGCTGGAGATGATCATCGAATGTGGCCTAACAGTGCCATCTAGGTTCAAGAGGAGGAAATAAACCTATGTTTACAATGTATTCGCTATTATTGGTTGCACAGTAAAAATAATAATAACAATAATTATAATGATAATTTCTTATGTGGAGTTTAGTCTTGTTCCTAGAATAAATATCTAAAAATTCAAGTAGCATCGAGAAGCATTTTCTAGGCAAGTAAAAAACGCTGTTTTGTTTTCAAAAATTAAAAGTCTTTCCCTTAAAAGTCCCATGAAATTGAAATTTGCATCAGTATTGTTTGTTTTTAAGATATCTATGAGCTAGTGTGCTCCAAAACAGTGACAAAATTCATGTTTAGAAGGTATGAAACTGGGCTGCACGGTGGCGCAGTGGGTATCACGTTCACCTCACAGCAAGAAGGTCGTTGGTTTGAGCCTCGGCTGGGTCAGTTGACGTTTCTGTGCGGAGTTTGCATGTTCACATGTGTTCGCATGGGTTTCCTCCAGGTGCTCCGGTTTCCCCCACAAGTCCAAAGACATGCGCTATAGGTGAATTGGGTAGGCTAAATTGTCCGTGTGTGTGTGAATGAGTGTGTATGGATGTTTCCCAGTGATGGGTTGCAGCTGGAAGGGCATCCGCTGCGTAAAAACATATGCTGGATAAGTTGGCGGCCCCAGAACAATAAAGGGACTAAGCCGAAAAGAAAATGAATGAATGAATGAATGAATGAATGAATGAATGAATGAATGAATGAATGAAGATATGAAATAGATATAAACATGTAAAGCTTGTAGTTTGTCACTTCTGGCTAAATGGATCAATGGTTTTATTCACGTCACCTCATACTTCAGTTTCTCATCACAGCATAATCAATTATTTTTGTCAAATGCCCACGTTAAAGTGTTTTGGTCTGATTTATCTGATTTGTTTTGTTTTTTTACATCAAAATGTAAATTTAACATAGATTTTTCCATCTGTGATATAATTTAATACTTTTCTCACGATAAACTCAACAGAATTTATAGGCAATTTATTTATTTTAATGGGTAAATATTATATTCACAAATGTACATTTTCTTTGTCATTACCTATTTTGCAGATTTTTTTTGTGACTTAAATTAATTACTACTTTACAAAATGTTTACAGCAAAAAAAGTTTAAAAACTGTGAAACTCTATAAGGACTTCGTAAATATTTAATTTAATTTAATTTTAATTTTCTGCTTCTGTACCCTGTTTTTTTTTATTATTATTTTATTTTAGTACAATTTATTTTCTTTATTTAATTGTTTTCCCTTCGTTTGTTATTGATGTCATCCAATGTAATAGTTAATATAAATGTATTGTTAAAACACATTAAAAAATGTATTAAAATAACAAATGAAAAAATTATATTCACATTACAATAAATCTTTTATTTTAATAATAAATAAAAAAAAACATCATAACTAATTAAATGCTCTCTGGTATCTGACATGCCCCGCCCCCTTCAAGATGCTTCTCATTTGCTCTGCTTGAGCTCAACCACTCTCACTGGCAGAGCTGTGATAAAACAAAACACTATTGGATGTTTTTAAAAAGGGGAGGATTTTTCAGTTTCAGTTGAGATTTTATCAAACATCAAATAAAAATGCACATTTCAATGCACTGCATGGGACCTTTAAAACAAGTTATAAATGATCTGCCAGTAGGCTAGGTAAAAAAATCGGTTACACTTTATTTTAAGTCACAATTCATGCTATTAGCTACTGGCTTAATATTAACGTTTTTTTTTTTTTTTTTTTTTTTTTTTAACTCCATCGATGTTTAGAAATGTAAAGTGTTGCAGTGCAAAAAAATGTTTCTAACTTTGAGTTTTGTCTTGTTTCTAGTCCAAATATCTTAAAAGTCTTAAAAGAAGAAGCATTTTCTAGACAAGTAAAAAATACTGTTTTGTTTTCAGAAATAAATAGTCAAAATTAAGTGAGTTTTCCATTAAAAAAAATAACGAATGATCTGCCAGTGGGCTAAGTAAAATAATTGGTAACATTTTAGTTTAAGTCACAATTCATGCTATTCACTAATGCTTATTACCTGTTTATTATTGCAATATTAACCTTTTCTTAGTATGTATAAAGTATTACCTTTTTTAAACTCTGTTGACGTTTATGAATGCATTCGCTATTGCATTGGTTGCACTGCAAAAAAAGTTTCTTACTTTGAGTTTTGTCTTGTTTCTAGTCCAAATATCTTAAAAGTCTTTAATCAAGAAGCATTTTCTAGACAAGTAAAAAATGCTGTTTTGTTTTCAGAAATAGTCCAAATTAAGTGAGTTTTCCTTTAAAACAAGTTATAAACGATCTGCCAGTAGGCCAAGTAAAATAATCGGTAACACTTTAGATTATTACTTATTACCTGCTTATAATTGCAATATTAACCTTTTCTTAGTATTTATAAAGTTGTTGTTTTTTAACTCCGTCAATGTTAACGAATGTAAACTATTGCATTGGTTGCAGTGCAAAAATAAAAAATAAAAGTTGCTTCTAACTTGGACTTTAGTCATGTTACTAGTCCAAATATCTAAATAATCTTAAATCAGGAAGCATTTTCTAGACAAGCAAAAAATATTGTTTTGCTTTCAGAAATACAAAAATTAAAACAAGTGAGTTTTTTTCTTAAAATAAGCTATAAATGATCTGCTAGTGAGCCAAGTAACATAATCTGTAACACTTTAGGTTAAGTCACAATTCATGCTATTAACTACTAGCTTATTACCTGCTTATTATTGCAATATTAACCGTGTTTTGGTAGTTTTCAGTAATATGATTTTATTCTACACCCCTAAACCCGTCTTCCACCTTACTAACTACTAATAAGCATTAATTTATATTAATATGTTTATTGCGCTAATTGCTTCAGTTAATTAGTTGTTAACAGCACAAATTGTGACTTAAAAGAAAGTGTTACCAAATAATCAAAACTAAACTATTTTACTTACCACACTGGCAGATTTTTTGCTTATTTTAAAGAAAAACTGTTGTACTTCACAATAAGGTTTCATTAATTAATGTTAATATATTTACTAACATCAACTAATAATGAACATCTTGTAGAGCATTTATTAATGACAGTTCAACATTTAATAATGCTTTTTTAATATACAATGCTTGTTAACATTAGTTAATGC
This sequence comes from Danio kyathit, assembly GCA_903798195.1. NCBI lineage: Eukaryota > Metazoa > Chordata > Actinopteri > Cypriniformes > Danionidae > Danio > Danio kyathit. The sequence goes on along the minus strand of LR812522.1, from coordinate 10,622,026 downwards.
GCTGTGATTTAACATGAACAACATTACCAAAAAAGAATAAATACTGTAATAGATGTAGTGCAGATTGTTTAATCATGTTAGTAAAAACATTAACTAATACTTCCTTATTGTTTATTACTTATTAATATTATATTAGTATATTATTATTAGTATATTATTAATATATTAACTGTTCATTATTAGTTATAAAGTATGAACTTATTCTGCATCATTAATCCTACCCAAAACCTACACCCAACTTCTACCCTATAACTATTATTAAACATCTAATTAGTGGGTTATTAAGCTAGTAGTTTTAGTTAATAATTTGTTAATACTGTGAATTGCGACCTAAATTAAAGTGTTACCCAAAAATCCTTTCTGATGTACAATTTATTTGGTATTTGTACTAGAGACAAGACAAAAAGTCACATTTTTTTGCAGTGTCTCAACTGCTGGGATGATTTATTAGTTGCCCTTTGGTGCATGAAAAGTTTACCTTCTTCTGCAGCACATTGACCTTGCGTTCCTTGACGTCAAGCATGTCTTTGAGGTCGTGAATTTCTCCGTTGAGCGTGCCTTTCTCCTCCGACACCTCTTGAATCTGCTTGCTCTTTTTATTCAGCGTGGCCTCCTTCTCCTCCAGACGCAAACGCAGAGCATCGACCTGAAAAGCGCAGGGAAAAAGACATTGGTACAGATGCATGAAGTGACAGCTAACGCGCATTAAAACACTATTATTCATGACATTGTACAGGAACACACTAATACTTGGCCAGTCAGGCCACATTAACCGTCAGCTAAACTCCATGAATCACATGCTGGCACTGGTAACACTGGATTATGATAAAAAGTGTGATGATAGACTAACTACAGAATTAAAAGCACACAAAGAGGCCATTCATAAGCCTCTGCAATTTCACAACAGCCCTGGAAGGTGCTCGATACAATAGTGACCCCTAACGGTGAGCAGGGAAAACTGCACAGAATACAACAGCTTTTTCTAAGAGACACAAAAGAGTAAAGGGAAATTACATCCAACGATTATTAATATAGGCAGAATATAATGTTTTTTTAGTAACGTATAGTCTCAGTCTGTAAAATAAACAAATAAATATATAAATAAATATCACTTATGCTATAGTAGTATAACATACATTGAATATATTTTTATTAAATTATATTTGCAGTAATTTATCTAAATTATGTGAATCATTCTTTTCATTTCTTTCTTTTATTTTCACTTTTTTACAGTCTTTTTTTTTATATATTTAGACATTTTTGTATATTTAATTTTTTATAAATATATTTTTTAATATTTGTAACACTTTATAATAACTACACACTATGAATCCTTTATTAAGCATTAGCAAATAGTTAATTCATTATCTGTTAAGCATTAACTCTACATTAATATACCTTATAAAGCAGTTTGTAAATACAGCTACAAATGCTGTGTTCTTGACATATATACTTTTTTTAATGATTATTTTTTTATTACTTAAGTATTGCATTATTTACAAATTAGTTATTTAAGAATAGTTGGTGCTATTTTAAGATAATTCAGAATGCATAAGTAAATTATTAATTAACTATTCAAATTAACATTCATATGTCTTATTGTTCAGGCATGTACTAATAGTTAATTTGTATGTTAATAAATGCTTTAAGACCTAATCTAAAGTGAGGACTATTTATGCTTTATAAATCCCTTATAAATGACAATTAAAGGTTCAGTTATAGTCTAAACAGAAAAAAAGAAAATAAACGACATTATTCATTTCTATTCATTTGAAGATGCACAAATGAAACTGCATCAAATGAAAAATAAATCTTTGCAATCTTATCTAAAATAAAATGACTGTGCAGTTTAAACTTCGCTAAATAACTTTGAAATGTTGCATCATAATATAGTGTTAAATTATTATATTGTTGTTGTTTTATCTAATTTTATTTAATTGTATTTATTTCTAATTGTATTTTGACACTCCTCTTATTCAGCAATGTTTAAAGTTTACAGTAATTAAATTTTTTAGATAAGATTGCAAACATTTATTGTTTATTTGATACTGAGTCTGTAATTGTCATTTATAAGGGATTTACAAAGCATAAATAGTCACAAAACTGCATGAAGTTGACTTAATAAAGCATTTATTAACACACATAGTAACCATTACTATATGCCTGAATAAAAAAATATATATAAATGTTGATTTGAATAGTTTATTAATCATTTACTAACTCATTCTGAATGATTCTAAAAGCCACCAACTACTCTTCAATACGGTTTGCAAATAATGCAATACTGAATTTAGTAATGAACAATTAATGAGTAATAAAGTATGAAAATACAATTATTAAGCACATTATAAATGTCAAGTCAAGAACACAGCATTTGTAGCTGTATTTATAAACAGTTTACTATAGTCTATTAATGTAGATTGAATGCTTAACAGATAATGAATTCACTATTTGCTAATGCTTAATAGATGATTCATAGTGTGTAGTTATTATAAAGTGTTACAGAAATATTTTTTACTTTTTATTTGTTAAGGAATTTACTTATTTTTTTAAGAGCTGTTATTTTTTTAGAAAATATAATAAATTTTATAAAAAATACTTATTGTCAAAATACATTTAAAAGCAATAATTTATACATTAAAAATAACTACAAAATAAAACAAGGTACAAAAATAAAAAAATGTTATTTTCATATTTAACTAAACAATGTATAATAATAATAATAATAATAATAATAATAATAATAATAATAATAATAATAATAATTTTATTAAAATAAATAATTCACAGTACCATTCTGATATATTTGTCAGCTACAGTAATATTAAGGCTACAGAAAAATGTAACAATACTAATAAAGATCATTCAAATTCATTTAAATTATAATAATTGTTTAATCAATCTATTTTGTGAACTGATTTGATCAATTCATTGCAATGAATCAATAAAAAAATAATAATTTACTTTAATTAGTGCTAGTAGCTAGTAGCTACTGTAGCTAGAAACAAAATCAAATAAATTCAATAAACAGAAAATGAATGATCTTAGACAATTGATGAATAATAATGAACAAGATGAATAATGATCTATGACGAATTTGTATGCAATTTGTTTTGAGAAAGAATAAAATTCATCTAAAATCCTCTGTTCCTGATTCAGAACTGTGGAAGTGACTTATGATCATCCTTGTAGTTTCAGCTAAAATGGGTAGACAACAAAAGAAATAAATAAAATCTTGGCATAATTAGATCCTTTTTTCCTTGAAAACTTTATTCTGATTTAGTAGAAAACAATGAATGTCAATTTCTCCCCATAACAAAACTCTTACCTCAGTCTGCAGGATGGCGGCACGCTGTTCTTTGGCAGTGAGAGACTCCTTGAGGACATCGATGTGCTGTTTGCTGTCAGAAAACTGATTGGTCAGAGTCTCCAGTTTAGTCTGCAGGCCCAAGAGTTCAGAGTCCTTCCTGGAGAGATCCTGCTTCACCTGGTCAATCTGTGCAACACAAACAGTGGATCTTAAAACTCCAGAAAACTCTTCTCTTAAAACATCTTTGGGAGATTTGAATGCAGCTTTTACAATGACATACAGTATGTAATCTTCATCGTTTTTTGTACTATATGATACTGTCTATTCAGTATATCCTATGATACTGAATAGACAACTCATTATAATTTCTAAAATAATCTAAATAATTCAAAAGTTTAGTGTCATTTACTGACGTAACATTGATAAAAACTTAATTTTATGCATCAAGTTATAAATTGAAAGGGGATCAAATCTTTTTGATGGCTACTGTAGATATCAACGTTTATATCCTCAATTTTCAAACGCAGCTATTTCCATGACTGGAAAGACTAAAGACTGTAGTTGTTTCATAACTCTATGTGATACTGCTCTCTTCGGGTCATTTTATTTGATTTGTTTATACAGTATGATAATGTTTAAAACATAAAATATATAACACAAATTAAGTTGGCAAAATTAATCGATTTGTCTTTTTAGCAAAGAGCTCAATAATTGCACAAGTATTTTAATTTAATGTTATATAATTTTGTTTTTCCAACATACTCCTTTCAGCCAAAATAAATTAAAACACATTTTATAAATTACATAATAATTATCATTTACAATTAATTATAGTAAAATATAAACAAACAATAAGTGACAAGATAATTTGTAGCATTATGTAAATTTTTATAACTAATTATATTCATATTTAACCAAACCGAACTAATAACAATTAAATAATATATTAATATATTATATCATTTATTATTATTATTATTATTATTATTATTATTATTATTAGTGGTAGTAGTAGTATGTAATCATAATAACAACAACAATAATAATAATAATAATAATGATAGTAATAACAATAATAGCAACAATAATATTTATTATTATTATTATTATTATTATTATTATTATTATTATTACATAATAATAATAATAATAATAATATGATAATTGTAGTAATAATAACAGCAATAATAATAATAATAATAATTATTATTATTATTATTATTATTATTATTATTATTATTATTATTGTGTAATAATAATAATAATTGATATTGTTATTACTATTATTGTTATTACTATCATTATATAATAATAATAATAATTATTATTATTATTATTATTATTATTATTATTATTATTACTATTATTTATGTAATCATAATTATAATAACAATAATAATAATAATAATGATAATTAAAATAATAATTATTACTATTATTGTTATTATTATTACATTAATAATAATAATAATAATAATAATAGTAATAATAATTATTATTATTATTATTAATATTGTTGTTGTTGTTGTTGTTATTACTATTGTCATTATTATTATTATCATTATTATTATTATTATTATTATTATTATTACGTAAATAAATAATTTACTATTTTTTTTCTATCTACATAAAACAATATTAAGACTACATAAAATCCAACAAACAGCAATTCATTTAAAGTCATTTCAATCTGGCAAAAACCATTGAATTAGACACCTCAGACAGACAAATAACCTAGCAGCAATTCCTGTGAAGAGAAAAACATAAAACTAAAGTATCAAAAAGGTTAAAAAGTGCACATAAAACTCCAAAACTCTTCACATAAACACATTTTCGGACAGCAAACAAAGTTAATTCACTTAAAAACAGACAAACAAGTGTTCATTTGCAACAATTCTAACAGTCTTGATGCATTCCCAGCATGCACCCGGGCAGCAGTAGCAGGTTAGCATGGCCTAAAGCTGCATCTCTACTGGCTGCCAGTCAACCTAGCGATGTAAAGAGGCACGTGCAGACGCAGAAGAGATTCATTCAGATAGAAAATGAGAAAGAACATTAGTGCTCTACTCCAACCAGCGCTACAAACAACAGAGAGAGGAAAAAAGAGAGAGATGGGAGAAAGGCATTGTGGGAGTCTAGAGTGGCGTTCGACTTTTCAGCACAGCATTGGGCGACTCTGCTTTCCTGATCAGAGACTTCACACCCATCGCTCCTGCTTTTCCAGCCTAACACTGATAAGGTGACACGAAAGGTAATATTTTTGATCAGTTTCCGTCAACACCCTTGAGCTTTTCCAGCGTAAAATATTATTATTTTTATTTGCACAAAGCTGGAAAAAATAATGTAATTTTAATACATAATAATAATTAATTAATTACTATATAATTACTATTATCTTCATCATTATTATTATTATTATTATTAATAAAAATTAATAACAATAATATATAGTTTTAATAATATTTTTTAATGACAATTCTAATAATAATAATAATAACAATGTTATTATTTTTAAATAAAATCTACATGAAAAGAAAGAATAAATAATGATTATGATAATGAATAAATAAAGATGAATAAAAATAAAATAAAGAAACAAATAAATACAGATAAATAAACAAATAAATAAAGATGAAGAAACAAATAAATAAAGATTAAATAAACAACAAATAATAAAGATGAATAATAAATAAATAAAGATAAATAAATAAATAAATAAAGGTAAATAAACAAATAAAGATAAATAAACAAATAAATAAAGATGAATAAACAAATAAATAAAGATAAATAAACAAATAAAGATGAATAAACAAATAAATAAAGATAAATAAACAAATAAAGATAAATAAATAAACAAATAAAGATGAATAAACAAATAAATAAAGATTAAATAAACAACACATAATAAAGATGAATAATAAATAAATAAAGATAAATAAACAACTAAATAAAGATAAACAAACAAATTAATATGAAATAAACAACAAATAAATAAAGATAAATAAACAAATAAATAAAAATTATTGAATGAATGAATGAATAAATGAATGAATGAATGAATGAATGAATGAATGAATGAATGAACGAACGAACGAACGAACGAACGAACAAGAGCAACAAAGATGGCAAAAAGACTATAATTTTTTTTGCCCTTTCACTTATAGCAGAGGGCATGAATAATGTATGAAATTACCCAAATAAACAAACCTTGCCCTTCAACCTCGCCTTTCTGGACTTGCATAGACGAGACATTAATACACTGAATTCATCCACACAACAAAGTAATAAATAATGACTAAAAAAACTGAAAAAAAAACTGCCCAAAGCGCGGGTCAGGCAGTCTGTGGACTTTTCTGCGGTTGAAGTGAATCAGAGACCTAATATCTGTGCTGTGCGTGGGCCAGACTGTCTCTCTGGTCAGAAAAGCAGAGCTGCGCTTGTGTTCTAAGCCGCTTCTCTGGAAGTCTTACGGCAGAGACCTCTTGCTGCAGCTCAGACACCCGATTTTTCAGCTCCTCGCCCTGTGTTTGACTCTGCGCCAGCTCGTCCTTCAGCTGCTCTACCTGTCAGGAGAGGCCGGCATTACTGCAAAAACCACCAATCACCATCCAGCAGCTGGCATGCACACATACACCCTGCGGCCAATCAAACTTGTGTTGCCAAAGTTATCACACCGATCGCCGTTCACCTCACAGGCCATGCGGTTATGATTTCCCCACTTAGCTGCAATTAAATGTTATTAAATAGGAGGTTTTGGAAAAGGTCAGCAGAGGGTTTACTAAAGAAAAATGTTCTAGGTATAATTGATGTAGTCGGGGCTTGAAAGTGTTGTTTTGGTAGACCTGTTAATGATCGGTGCCTTAAAAAAACGTACCTGTAAATCTGTAGTGGCCAAAACAACTGTATGTTTATTATTTATTTAAAAGAAAATAAAGTAAAATAATAATAATAATAATAATAATAATAATAATAATAATAATAATAACAGTAAAATATTTCATTTTAGGTTTTTAAATATTTCAAATAATTGATGAAGATTATATATAATAGTGTTATTATTGTTATTGTTGTTGTTATTATTATTATTATTAATATATTATTATTATTGTTTATACTATTTTTATTATTATTATTATTATTATTATTATTATTTATACTATTATTATTATTATTATTATTATTATTATTATTTATACTATTATTATTATTATTATTATTATTATTATTAATCTTTTTACTATTTTTATTATTATTATTATTATTGTCAACATTATTTTTTATTATTATTATTAATAATCTTTATACTATAATAATAATAATTATTATTATTATTATTATTATTTATTGTCAACATTATTTTTTTTTATTATTATTTTATCATCAACAACAATATTATTTTATTATTATCATTATTACTATTATTATTATTATTATTATTATTGAAAATAAATAAAACTAATTAGTATATTATTATTATTATTATTTTATAATCAACAACATTATTTTATTTTTATTTTTTATCATTATTATTATTAATCTTTATATTATTATTTTATTATTATTATTATTAATATTATTATTATTATTATTATTATTATTATTATTATTATTATTATTATTGAAAATAAATCATAATAATTGGTATATTTTTAGAATATAATAATAATACTAATAATAATAATAATAATAATAATTGCAATAATATTTATAATATAATTATTATTATTATTATTGCTTTTATTATTATTATTATTACCAATTAAAAATATCAACCAAAATGTAAATACAATTAAAGTCCTGCTATTAAAATTAAATAAAACAAAAGAAATAAATGCAATAAATTATTTTAAAAATAAATTAACACATATAAAAAGTAATGAAAATCAAATCATTATTTGTTCATTTATTTATTTATTTATTTATTCGTTCATTTATTTATTTGTTTATTTATTTATTTGTTAATTTATGTATTGTTCATTTATTTACAAGAATGCAGCTCAATTTACATTAAAACTGCTTTAAAATGAAAACGTAAGCTATTTCACAATTTCTAATACATACCACATAACAACACTAGTATCAGCGACATCACAAGACAACTACTGTACTACTATTTAACTTCAACAACACACAGCTTATATATAAAATGCAAGTTACTGATATATGACTATAAATATATGTATATATGTAGGCTATAACGTAATAAAACGTTCCCCATGATCAGCAGACTCTACCTTATTCTTCATGAATTTGGAGTGACTGCGGTAAACCTCCATCTGCTTCATCTCCTCCTCTCGCTCCTCTGTGCTGAGAGCTCCGTTAGACTTCAGCATCTGAATCTCGTCCTCCAGATCCCTCAGACTGCGCTCCATAGAGCCGATCTTTGAGTCCTGCAGAGATAATACGCACACGTTTGAGAAAAAAAAATAACTGGAGTCACAGGGAAGGTGCAAAAGTTGCCATTTCCTGTATGCCAGCTGCTAATAAATGATGAATTTATTCATCTGGAGATCTAATGCACCATATGTAAGAACATACAGTTGAAGTCAAAATGATTCGCCCTCCTGGGAATTTATTTTCTTTACCAAATATTTCTCAAATGATGTTAACAGAGGTGGTTCATTCCACTGTGGTGACCCCAGATTAATAAAGGGACTAAGCCGAAAAAGAAAATGAATGAAATGAATGAATGAATGTTTAACAGAGCAAGAAATTTTTCACAGTATTTCCTATAATATTTTTTTCTTTTGGAGAAAGTCTTACTTGTTTTATTTTGAATGGAATAAAAGCAGTTTTTATGTTTTTACACACCATTTTAAGGTCAATATTATGATTATGATTATTATTATGATTATGATTATTATTATTATTATAAGCCAATATTTTTTTTCGATTGTTTACAAAAAAAAAAAAACAATCATTATACAATGACTTGGCTAATTACCCTAACTTGCTTAGTAGCTTAATACTAATATCTTAAAAAATATGCTTTGAGAGGAACAAACGTTTTGTTCTGGCTTTATTTCCAACTTTTTAATTGTCAAAATAGAAAGAATGCAGATAAAGTTGTGTCAAAGATGTAACTCGATAAATATGAACTGTTTTTCGGTGTACTGTATAAAATATTACATTTGTGATTGTGATCACATACTGACATTTGGAAAACATGTGATATGCTTGCATGCGTGTAGGTGTTTGATCGATATTACTTAACTACAACGCCAAATCAGAAAAGGTTAGGGCAGTATGGAAAACGCAAATAAAAAAATGAAGTAGTGATTTTCAGATTTGCCATCTCTAGGTTGGAGGAAAGTCCTTACCGCAGGTGGAGGAGTTCAAGTATCTTGGGGTTTTGTTTACGAGTGAGGGAAGGATGGAGAGTGAGATTGACAGGCGGATTGGTGCAGCAGAAACAGTAATGCGGTCGATGTACCGGTTCGTTGTGGTAAAGAAAGAGCTGAGCCGAAAGGCAAAGCTCTCGATTTACCGGTCAATCTACGTTCCTACTCTCATCTATAGTCATGAGCTTTGGGTCATGCCCAGAAGGACAAGATCTCGGATACAAGCGGCCGAAATGAGTTTCCTTGACAAGGTGGCAGGGCGTACGCTAATAGACAGGGTGAGGAGCTCGGAGTAGAGCCGCTGCTCCTTCACATCGAGAGAAGTCAGCTGAGGTGACTCGGGCATCTGTTTCGGATGCCTCCTGGGCGCCTACCTAGGGAGGTGTTCCAGGCATGTCCCACCAGAAGGAGGCCTCAGGGAAGACCCAGGACATGGGGTGTTGTGTTTAAGTGTTGTGAAAAAGGCAACATAACAAAATGGTAAATGCAAATGTGTTGAAATGTGTTACAAGAACCAAAATTGGAATGCATGTTTATTTAATAAAAAAAAATTTAAATCATGAGGAACACATGAAGTAATGTGCTGTTGTTTTGTTTGCAATGAAATGCAAGTCAAAGTAAATTTAGAAATCACTTCTTTCTTTTTTTATTTTAGTTTTCCATACTGTCCCAGCGTTTTTTTATTTGAGGTTGTATTTTCTATACAATTAACATTAACAGCCAAACCACATATTTGTATATTGTATTTTTATTTTAACTTGTATTATTAACTGTCATAACTCAAAATATTGGCTCATTATAATGTGTTTTTGAAAAGTGAATGACACACTCAGTGCTTGACATTAACACCCGCCAACCCGCCAAATGCAGGTAGATTTAAGCTGTGCGCGCACAGGTGATGTGATATACGCGAGTGTTTAAAAAGGCATGAAGCAAGCGTGCCTGAAACAACTAAAAGTTGATCGTTTTTATTTTTAAATAGACTGGACAAAAAAAAAGTGACGCTCGTGCACCCACAGTCCTGCTGCTTTTAATAGCTTAAGATACTTTTTAAAAAGCAGCAGATTTTCTTTTTGTAAGCAGCAGTGGTTGCCGCTTTTGCTTTAACCATTCTTTGTACAGATTATTTATGGGCCTAACGTTAACCGTGTGCGCACCATCATCCTTTCATTTCTGCACACAGTGTTTTTCACCTGCTCTATTTTGCTTAGACCTATTTTTTTAATTATGGTTTAATTATCATTCTTTATAGTAACATTGTTTTAATAGGAAATAGGAAACTGCTGATCTGGGATCTTTAGCCCGGCAGGAATGACTACTGTGCATACTATTAGATGACAATAATTCTTTTCAAAATGTCAATTTTTTTTTTTTTTTTAGTTTTTTTAAAGAAATGTTTTGTTGAATAAAACCTATATGTATACAGCTTTATTTCACTTGTTTTAAAAACACATAAAAAGTGAATGAGTAGTCATGGGGACATAATACAAAATCTAAATTAAATAATTTTAGCATGCCAAAGTTGAATTTATGCATATATAATATATTTTCCCAACATCAAAATTGTGGCTAGTGAAAATTGTGCATGGCTAGTAATATTGAAAAATTACTAGCCACAGTGGCTAATGATCAAAAAAGTTAATGTCAAGCTCTGGACACACTCAATATTATCATCATGCACAGCATTTAAACAACAATCCCATTATTATTTTGTTATAATAAAGAATACTAAAGTTTGTGATTTCCTTGCAACACACACAAGACAAACTCACACACACACACACTTGCCTTCATCTCGATGACAGTCTGCAGAGCCTTGGTTTTGGCCGATTCTGGAGCTCCCTCATAACGCCGGTGGAGATCCTGTGGAGAAAACACGAGACGAGAATCATGAGGTGAAACCACAGGACAAAAACGTCCACCTCTACTGCCAAACGTCAGCTGATGAGGATCCAGTCCACCCCACATTATACCCCGCTGATAATAAATCACCACTGACTAATGATTCTCCAGTACCAAATTCAGCACACTGATGTCAGTCCGAGAGAGTTTCAGTCAGCTGGTTTGAATGTTTATGCGTGGCTGAGTCCCTTATGAACAAGATAATGTACTGAGCAGTGGACAAATAGAGTGAATGCAATGTCCACTAACACAAAGACCGCAGCCTCCAGCAACTGAAGACCTCAAAAATCAGCATTCAGACACAAAATATGAAGCCAGATCCTTCAGATATGATGAACCCACATGGGGGAAAACAGTATGAATCTACATGGCATGAAAGCAGAACAGCACTTGAGGGAATGCAGCTATTGAAAACGATGCTGCTGAACCTGCAAAAGCTACAATATTATCAACACTGTAAAAAAATTTATGACATAAAGTCAAGACAACAGATATTGCAATATAACAAATGTTGGTTTGACTTATTTTAATAAGTGAATCGGGTTGCAATATTTTAGTCAGTTTGATTGATGTAAGTTGAGATGACTAGAAAAGTTCAATTGATTAAACTAAAGAAATTTAAGGCTACAAGATTTTGTGCAGTGGATTTAATGGTGTATAACTCAATTGATCTCATTTTAAATGCAATAAGATACAAGGTGCATTTTTTCATTGTGTGTGGGAGTGTGAGGAGGTACAAAACATTTTGGGTGGAGGTGACTCAGTATATTTCACAATTTCTATCCATTCCAATTGCTTTATGTCCTGGATTATGTATATTGAATATGTATGAAGACAGTTGTGCTTTGTCTACTAAAGAAAGAAAATTGATTGATTTATGTTTAATACAAGCAAGGCGTTGTATTGCTTTATGTTGGAAAAATGTTAATCGCACCTCTATTGGACTTTGGTTGAGAAACCTAATAACATGTTTGGCTCTTGAAAAGCTCACTTATATAATAAGGAAAAAATCCTCTGAATTTTGTGATATCTGGGAGGTGTTTTTGAACTTTGTGAAAAATGGAGATATTGAAGAAGCTTTGGAAGTCTGAGGTTGTGAAATGTGAATTGGTGCTTGATTAGATTTTTTTTATTTCTTATTTTAATTAATTAATTTTAATATTACTTTTATTTTAAATTATTTTTAATAAGAATTATTATTCTTTTTTTTTTCCTAAGCCTGTCTGGGGTGAGTTTTAGATATTGGGGTTTGAATTTTTGTAAAACCTTGAAAAAAAACTCAATAAACACATGTTATACAATTGATCTAATTTGGCTTTGAATTTTAATTGCATTGAAGATGTAATCTAAGTATTAGGCGTCTCCAGAATGCATCTGTAAAATTTCAGTATAAAATACCTCATGGATCATTTAGAATGCCATGAATAGGTATTTTAAGGCACAATTTAAAGATGTTGCTCGCTGCAGAGCCGCTTGGGTGGAGCGCACCTCCAGTGAGAAGGAGCTTGAGCTCCAGCTCCTCCTCCTATAAGCTGTTTTAATGCGTACACCTACACCGCTCCTAAACCCAACCCCCAGTGACATCACTTGTAGAAGAAGTACAGCAAGGAGGAGCAGGAGCTCTGCCCATGTGGCTCTGTAGTGAGTACCACTTGTGCTTTTTTATGCTTCTCTTTAAAATATATAATGCAAATGAGTTGCTAATGCCAGCCCACTTCCAAAAGTGGGTGGAGCTTTTACAGCTTGTGTCTCGTTACTCCGGCACTAAAAAAAGAAAATGTCCATGAAAGACTTATTTTTATTTGAAGAGCATATTTTTTTCTGTAGTTGTTTGTTTTGTTTTTTTCATTTTGTTTGTTTGACATCTTCATAATTGTATTCAATTTATCGCTGTAAAGGTATTTCCAATTTCATTGTGCTTCTAATAAAAAATAAATAAATAAAAAGGAAAAAAAGTGAATCACTTGCAGCTCACTTAATGGCCAACGGTGTCAATAAAAACAAAGGTTTCTGAATTTTACGTGCAGCCCATTAATTGACATTAAAACTGTTTTAAAATGGATTTAAAACTTTGCCTCATTATCGGTAATTCACGGACATTTCCAGTAAGTCTTTAGTAAAGGAGGAATTTCACAAGATTAAAAGAATGAGGGCTGTTCGTTTACTTCTGCCTGTTCACTGATGTCCAACTGGAGGCTTCAATGAAAGACCTGAAATGTTCTGATCTCTGTCCAAATCATTATTTTAATCATTCACCGCTGCCTTTCGCAGAGCTAAACTCAAAGATCAGAACATGGTGAACACCTGCTCAAGATGATTTTATTTCAAACAAATGCTGTTTTTTGCAACTCCTGAAAATAAAATCCACAAATTGTAACAAATATTTTAAAGATAAACTCTTAAAATTATTAATTAGTAATTACAAAGACAACAAAAACAATTTCAAATGCATTTTTTTCTGTTTGATAATTTGACCCTAAAGTTTTGAATTATTTTATTTATTTATTTATTTATTTACGTATTTATTTATTTACGTATTTATTTATTTACAAATTTATTTACTTATTTAGTTACTTGTTTGTTTGTTTGTTTATTTATTTATTAATTCATTAATTAATTTATTTATTTGTTCATTTATTTATTTATTTATTCATTTATTTATTTATTCATTCATTCATTTATTTATTCGTTCATTTATTTATTTATATTCATTCATTTAATTTATTTTCGGCTTAGTCCCTTTATTAATATGGGGTCGCCACAGCGGAATGAACCGCCAACTTATGCAGCATATGTTTTACATATCCAGCTGCAACCCATCAGTGGGAAGCATCCATACACACTCATTCACACACATACACTACGGACAATTAATCCTACCCAATTCACCTATACCGCATGGACTTGTGGGGGAAACCGGACCACCCGGAGGAAACCCAAGCAAACACTGGGAGAACATGCAAACTCCACACAGAAACGCCAACTGACCCAGCCGAGGCTCGAACCAGTAACCTTCTTGCTGTAAGTCGAACGTGCTTCCCACTGCGCCACCGTGCAGCTCTATTAATTTATATATTTGTGCATTTTTTATTCATTAGTTTATTAATTTGTTCATTTATTTGTTTGTTTTTTTATTTATGCATTTGTTCATTTATTTATTTTATTTTTTATTTACTAGTTCATTTGTTTATTTGTTCATTTATTTATTCGTTCATTTATTTATTTTGTTTGTTTGTTTAAGGTTATATTAGGTTACATTACAGTAAGTATTACATCATATTAGTGGCTACACATTATTAACCCTTTTTTGTTTGATAATGATTTCAGGTTCCAAAAAAAGGGAGTAAAAACTCTCAGCTCAAAGTCTTCTCTGCATGTTTCTCAAAAGTAATTCAGAAAATGCGATAAACTAGGTGGCCACTAGATGCCACTGTCGCCAAACTTCTGCTTTTGCTCATTGGCTGTCTCAGAAGGTGCCTGACAGAAGTAAAAAATAAAATGCCATGAAGACAGTTCGGATTTCCACAAACACAAACAAACAAAAATAACAATAATCAAAATTAATAATTAAATAAAATAAATACAAAACATTTGTGATTTGCATTGTTTTGATCCTCATACCATTCTAGTAAATAATGCCATTAGGGAATTCCGATTTTCACAAAGAAAATCAAACAAACTAAAATAAATAAAATAAAATAAATTACAAATATTTGTGGATTGCATTGTTTTTATCCTCATACCTTTCTTATAAATTATGCCACATAGCATAATGATAATAACAATATATTAAATGACAAGATTGTCTTCATTTGCCTGCTTTTACTTTAAGAAGTTTCTTTCTCAGCTATTTTAGTTTCACTTTCAGTAAATCTCTGCCTGAGAAATTTCCATTTAACTCCAATAAACTTCATTTAGAGATATAACTACTAAAGTAAATGTGCTGAACGTTTCATGTGCCACATTAGCAGTTTTTGCACTCGGCAACATCTGTGTCTCCTTTCATCAATGATCCTTTCAGTCTCTCTGGTTTCTATAGCAACAAATGTTCAACCGGCTTCAGTTTACAGCAGGTTTCCTTCTCTCCGAGTCTCGATAAGCTTCGCTCGTCCGCCGCTGTTTAAAATGACTAATCTAGAGCCCTTGATTCATCAGCGGCGTAATTGAGAGTCCTGGCTAAAACATTTTACCGTGAATCATCAACTGTGGATAAATGACCAAGTGCTGTCAGCATCTTTCCCGGAGCAGCTGTTTGGTTATTCAATACTTGATAGTCACTTAAACACTGTTATGGAAGAAGGAGGCGTCTTTATGGAAGATAATTTCTGACCAAAATATAATAAGAGAGAGGACTTGCTTTTTTGCAATTACGAGAAGAAAAACAACAAGGAAATGTAAAATATATTTTAAAAAGCTCACAATTTGAAGATAAAAAAATACATCCACTTTAAGAATAGTTAATTTATGAAATTAATTATGTATAATTCATTAAGTTAATTATTTTATTTTAAAAAATTGTGAGATGCAAACTCTAAAATATGAGAAAAGCCAGAATTGTGAGAGATGATGTCATGATCAACAGCGATCCAGACCTGCAGATGGTTGGTAAAAACATGCACCTTCACCCAGACTACAATTCTGTCACTTTATGAACCACATTTCCCGTTATGCACCTTACACACACCTGTTCCGGTTCTCCATTGATTACACACATGCAGCTGGAAGCTGATCAAGGACTCATTACACAGACTATTTATACAGTCTACATTACACAAGGTGCGTCCCAAATCACATACTTATGCATTATTCTATGCCATTTTTGTAGTATAAATAGTGTAAGTAGTGCATTTACACTGAAAACTCAAACTGAAGTGTGTAATGTTGGACACTTCTATACAGCTTAAAGTGACATTTAAAGGCTTAACTAGGTTAATTAGGTTAACTAGGCTGGTTAGTGTAATTAGGGGGCTAATAATTTTGACCCTAAAATGGCTTTTAAAAACTTAAAAACTGCTTTATTCTAGCTGAAATGAAACAAATAAGACTTTCTCCTAAAGAACAAATATTATCAGACATACTGTGAAAATTTCCTTGCTCTGTTAAACATTATTTGGGAAATATTTAAAAATGAAAAATAAATTCAAAGGGGGGCTAATAATTCTGACTTCAACTGTATATTCAGAAATTTAAAAAAAAGGCAATAAAAGATATTTAGAAACTTAGAAAGAGACACTTAACAAAAATACCCAAAACAACTGAGAATTAATTTTTTTAATCTGAAATGTGAGGGAGAAAAGCGTTTTACAAAAGGCGTCAAAATTGCCAACTGTAAATTCAAAATTCAGAGGAAAACTGCAAAAATTTTGTAACAAAAAGAAAATTTTTTAAAAAATTGGTAATGCTTTAGTTTACGTAACAATTCACACCAATTACTACTGTCTTATTAACCTGCCTATTATTAAGATATTAACTGTTTATTAGCACTTATAAAGTATTTTGTCCACATTTCCCCGCGACCCCCACAGAAAAGAAATTAAATATAATAAATATAAATAATTTATATGGGCTGCTGAATTTAAACAAACAAGTTCAAACTTAATATGTTTGTTAAAATTCAACCCATATAAATTTAGTTAATCCAACGAACTGTTTTTTTTAGTGCACTGGATTAAAGGTTGGCTGAGGGTTGTGTGCTGGTTTCCTCATACCTCTCTTAGCAGCCCCATCTCTTTGTCCCTCTGCTCCAGTAGACTCTCCAGATGGTGGATGTGCATTTCAGCATCGGCCAGTCTCCGGGTGCGCTCGTGGTCCTCCTCGCTGGCCTTGGCTGACAGCCCTTTACTCTGTAGCATCTCCAGCAGCTTCTTAATGGACTCGTCCCGAGCACTGAGCGTCTGCTTCTGTGTGTCGATGCGCAGCTCCATCTCCTCCAGAGTCTTCCTCAGGAGAAACAACTCTTTGGCCTGGCGCTCGTGCTCGCCGTGCAGACGCTGGAAGTTCTCCTCGGTCAGTTCGGCAGTCAGCGGCTCGCCAGGACGAGCGCTGGGGTCCTGCTGGAAGAGCTGGTTCAGGTCCCGCTGGATCCGCAGCTCGTCCTGGAGGGCCTGGATGGTCATCTGGAGATGCTGCATGTCAAACAAGTGGATACAAGATGAAGAATGTGTCAATAATGTTGCTTTGTAACAGACTACACTGAAAAACAATGAAAAACTTTACTTTTCATTGGAAAAAAGAAGTAATTGGTTGCAAACAATTGATATGGGTTGAATTTAAACAAACAAATTAAATTGAACATTACTAAATTTAATTTGTTTGTTTAAATTCAGCCCATATCAATTGTTTGCAACCACTTACCTTAAGAAAAAAATTGTAAATCTAATAAATAATTTTTTTTCAGTGCTAAAATTCTGGCTGTATAGAGAAAAGAAGACGATGATAGACATGTTGTAATAAGGGTAAATGTAATAATTGTAAAAGCTTATTTTAACCTAAAAGTTAAAACTTACTTTAACCTAAAAACAAAATAATATACACAAATAAAAACAAAAAAAATATGAAGAATGATGTTGAATTGTAACTAGCAGTGCTAATATTCTGGCTGCATATGGAAATCAGGTATAATTAGGTATCAGGGCTTGACTTAGACACCCCCACTAGCCACTTCGCCTGGTTGAAAATATTTTTTAAAGTTGTCAGAGCTGCCTCGTCCCTAAAGATTAGAATTTTAGTTTAAGAGCATTTGTTAATATGCGCGCAAATGTGATCTCAGAACCGAGAAGCAGCACGATTGATAACTGTTCGTGCGAGCAAAAGAAAGCAGGTGAATATCGAATGAGAGGATGATCAGGCATTGCTTTAATAGGAGATGAACTCTCCATTTATATATAGTTACCTAATGATCTGAGATCTTTAGCCTGGACAAACTACTGTGCATAGTTTTAGATAAAAGAGAATGTTTTTTTATGTAAAATGTATGTATGCAGCTATATTTAGCTTGTTTTTACACTTTTTTAATGTGTGGCAATGAAATGATTAGTTTGGTGTGGCCAAAAAAAAGGTGCTTAGTGCTGAACCCTAAAATGTCATGGGAAATTAAAAAAAAAAGTTAAGGAGGCATACATACATAACATGTACATAACGCATAATTTAAATAAAGTATTTTAGCATGCCAAAGTCAAATTTGTGCATATAAAATATATTTTCCTAACAACAAAATTGTGGCTAGTGAAAAAAGCGAGTGGCTAGTAATGTTGGAAAACTATTAGCCACAGTGGCTGGTGATTAAAACAGTTAATGTCAAGCCCTGTCAGGTAAAAAGAAGAGGATGGTAAACATGTTACAATTATTTTTAAAAGTTTTAACTAAAAATTTAATAAAAACAAAAAAAAATTACATAAATAGAAACAAAGGTCTTTCAAAAATTTAATCAATGACAAATAAATAAAATATTTACCAAATAAAAACAAATTTAAATAACAAATATCCAAACTTAATAATTCAATAAATGGATAAACACAAACATAAACAAATGTAAAACAAAACATACACACATTTAACAAAAAGTAAAAAACTAATAGAAATTAAATGCAACAAAAATAAATACAAATATTTAACAAATGAAAATGAATTAATAAATCACAAATATCTAAAAAAAATAACTCAATGTAAAAAAATATAAAAACAAAATCAAATAAAAACACTAATAAGACAAATGTAAATAAAAACAAATAAAAAATACATTACAAATTATGAATTTATTATGAAATCATAAATGAAATTATTAAAAATTAGTTTCCTAGTTCTCGGTTGCGGTTGGAAGGGCATCAGCTCTGTAAAACATATGCTAGAATAGTTGGCGGTTCATTCCGCTGTGGCGACCCCTGATAAATAAGGGACTAAGCTGAAGAAAAATGAATGAATTATTAAAAATTATTTTTAAAAATGGATGAACAAATTATTAAACTAACTACCAAATAAATACTAAAACACAAGTAAATACATTAAGAACAAACATTTATAAATTAAAATACCGACACGCACAAAACAATAAAAGAAATAAACCAAAAACAATAAAGTAATATGAATAATAAATAACTACATTTATAAAAACTAAAAACAACTGAAGAAAAACAAAAATTACTAAAAGGAAAAAAGAAAATAAATGAATAAATCGAATTGAAATAATTAATATTTTTTTAAATATATAGAACAGCTCATATCCACACATAGAGATCTATAATAAAATAATAACATTATAATCATACTAGTAATTGAGAGTAATAATAATCATACTAATAAGTCCCCAAAACTTGGTATGCCAATAATAATTCCCCAAAACCTTATGACTCCTCCAGAGATTTTAAAAACACTAGTTCAGCTGTGAGAATCTACTCCGCCACTGAATCTCTGGGGGTTTGAGTGCGTTTTACAGCTCTAAAGACAGCCGGCTATTACTTCCACCTGGAGCAGCTCTCAGGAGAGCCGGAGTAAACACAAACCACGCTCTCCAAACACACCAAACAACAGGTCCCAAAGGACACGCTTTCAGGCCATCCGTCCAGCAAACACACACTTTACATCAACAACACTGGAACAAAGAAGAGAGGCCAGAGGGCATGAATTTAAGAAGAGTCATAAAGATGTTTGCTGGCGTCAACAGGGTTAAGAGTCACTTTTTTTTTTTTTTTTTTTGGCAATGCATGAAAATGTTACTGCCAAAAAAATGATGATGATTATATGCAGAAACAAACAAAAGACGAATAAATAAAAATGCATATATAATTAACAAATGTTTAATAAAAACTAATAAATAAATAAAGGTTAATTAATGAAATAAAAAAATAATGAAACATTTATTATAAAAGTAATATAAATTATAAATCTTTTATAAACATCTTATCTTAAAAAAACTAAAAAAAAATTTAAACAACTAAATTAACTAATGAAACAAGCAACAAATAAATACAACACATATGCAATAAATAAACATTTAATAAAAACATAAATAAATAAAAGATTGAACTAATTAAATGAAATAAAATGAAATAAAAATAAATGATAAAGATAATAAATTTAATTCAGCCAAAAACTACTTTTAAAAGTACAGCATCTAAAAATAAATACTGAAGCAAGCAAAAAATAAATAAATAAAAACACATATATCATAAATAAACTTTTAATAAAAACTAATATATAGATAAAAGTAATTAAATTAAATTAAAATTAAAAATAATAATAAAACTAACAGCTAAATTTATGAATTAAATACAGATGAAAAACACTTTTAAAAGTACCATATCTAAAATAAATAATGAAACAAGCTAAAAAATAAATAAATAAAATGTATATATAATAAATAAACATTTCATTAAAAACCAATTAACAAATAAAAGTTTTAACTAATTTAATGAAATAAAAATGAATTAAAAACAAACTAATAAATTAAACACAGCCGAAAAACACTTTAAAAAGT
>LR812522.1:10581001-10596001 GCA_903798195.1 Danio kyathit | reverse complement strand
GCACAAAACGTCTGGAACACATGCACACCCCAACACACACACACACACACACACACACACACACACACACACACACACACACACACACACACACACACACACACACACACACACACACACACACACACACACACACACATAATAAGAATCTGCTGCTTTATCTTTTATAATAACCTTTTATCATGGTTATCCTCTCTAGTTCATTGCTTATGTTGAATTTTGGTCAGAATAAAAATCGCAAAGAAACTTCAGTGTAAAACTTTAATATTTACAGTTTAGTACTGTAATTACCAAATCAAACCATTCGCTGTTTGTTCAATCTACATGTTTAATATGAGCTGAATATGAGCTTTTTGGGAGGACAACTTGTTTTATGTTCAATCCACTTAAATTTGTAAAAATGTACAAGTTAACTTACGGTTAACATACGGTTATATTAATTATATTCACAGTATTAAACTGTGTTTCTACAGCATTATAATCCTACCATTTTATGCAGGGAATACATTAATTACTGTTTTTCATTATATACTTTTAACTTTATTTATAATAATAATAGTATATGTAATAAAAACAATACATTATTAAAATTACTAACAGTTGTAACAATTGGAATACAACATTATGAAACAAAAAATACAAAAACAATACTAAACAAAAAGAAAATTACCTTATACAAACATTTTAAATGAATTTCCAGAACAATTTTTTTCTATAAAACACGAATAATAATAATAATAACAACAACAACAACAACAACAACAACACTATACTACAAAGCTGCTTCGATATGAAAGATTACAAATTTCTTTAAAGATATATATTTCATTATAAAATACATTCTGAGGTCCTATGTCTCCAAAGTAATGCAAATGGTCAGTTTCAAAGCACAGTAGTGTCTATTGTCTAACCAATGATAAGGTAACACTGTCAAGCGAGTCAACTGGCTCTAGTACGACCCCAGTACGTTATTTGCTGACTTTGTTTTAAAATGAATCTTGAATGGGAACTTATATGCTGATGAGATTGGAGCTTGGGAAAAGGCCTTTTACCCTGCTGACAACAATACTTCATTTGCATGTTTTGGGTTACTATTGTCCCCACCTCTATGTATCATTGTCTGTAAAATGTATTTAAAACTGAGTGTCTGCTGTAACATTTTATGAGTTCTTTCGTTGACACCGCAGCAATGCTGAGTTCCTCTTATTAAAGGATTCTGCTTTGAAGATACCCGAAAGTTCTCCCTGGTTTTTTGGCTCGTCTTAGAAATTCACAACAGATACAACCTGCTGCAGTATATAAATAAGCATAATGTGACTTAACTGGAATGCCAAATTTGACAGCAATGACAGCTTTTGTACTCTTTCTTTGTTTACCATCAAGTTATTTGTTAGCATTCCCATTCATTTCATCATAAGTTGTAGCATTAGCCTTTCTTCATCCCTCCCACTTTCCTCCACGTGTTTGTCTTTTTTTTTCCCCTCACTAGAAGGTTCAGATTTTCCCGGTCCAGCCCACACAGATGGAATGTTTTCAGGAGAATGCCAAACCACAGAATGCAGCGGAGAGGGGAAAAAAAAAGACTGCTGAGGAATCCGCCGGATATTTCAACTGTGATGGGATACTTAGCAGAAACCCGCAGTCTTCAGAAGAAGACTCAAAAATGAAACAAAACTAAATGATATGATGAGAAGCAATGGGAAATCTGAAGGATACAGAGAGTCTGTAATCGCCAGCATGTGCGACCTCTGACCCTTAATGACCCTCCTGCATTCCATCAAACGGTTGGTCTGCAAAAAAATGACCTGCTCGACCAATCAGCACAGACCTATTCAGTCTGTCACAGCACTTTGCTCTGCCTAACACGTTCCAGAGAACAAGAATCCCACACAAAAAATGCGAAAGCCACACCTCCGTCTACACAGCAAATTTCATGACATGCAAAGAGGATCCAGTGTGGTAAAGAAACACGTTTCATCTGATCTAAAATATCCTGAATAAATGCTATAATTCAGTGACTTTCAAAACAAGCCTAGATATATCCATATAACTCACAGAAAAGAAAGGATGTTTTAAATTATATTATATTGTAGTGTTTCCCAGTACTGGGTTGTGGCTGGAAGGGCATAAGCTGTTTAAAACATACAGTATGCAAGAGTAGTTGGCGGTTCATTCTGCTGTGACAACCCCTGATAAATCAGACACTAATTTGTATGGATATATATGGATATGGATGGATATTGATATGGATGGATAAATATATATGGATATGGATGGATATTGATATGGATGGATAAATATATATGGATATGGATGGATATTGATATGGATGGATAAATACATATGGATATGGATGGATATACATGTGTATATATATGTATATATGTATGTATGGATATATATAGACATGGATGGATATATGCATATATATAGATATGAATATGGATGGATGGCTATATATGGATATGAATGGATATATATAGATATGAATGCCTATATATGAATATGGGTGGATGGGTATGGATACGTATGGGTGGATATATATGGATACTAATGGATATATATTGATATGGATGGATATAAATAGATATGGACGGATGGATATATATATATATATATATATATATATATATATATATATATATATATATATATATATATGTAGATATGGATGGATATATACAGTATGGATATGGATGGATATTTATGGATATGGATGCATATATATGGATATGGATGCATATATATGGATATGGACAGATGTATATATACTGTATAGATGGATGGATGGATGGATGGATGGATGGATGGATGGATGGATGGATGGATGGATGGATGGATGGATGGATGGATGGATGGATGGATGGATGGATGGATGGATGGATGGATGGATGGATGGATGGAGATATGGATGCATATATATGGATATGGACAGATGTATATATACTGTATAGATGGATGGATGGATGGATGGATGGATGGATGGATGGAGATATGGATGCATGTATATGGATATGCATGGATATACAATATATGGATATAGATGGATGGATAAATAGATATGGATGCATATATATATGTATATGTATATGGATGGATGGATGGATGGATGGATGGATGGATGGATGGATATATACTGTATATGGATGGATATATGTGGATATTCATGAATGGATATATATAGAAAAAATTAATTAATAAATAAAAATAAATATATATTATTAATTTATCTATTTATACTGTTTAGTGTACTGAAAAACGTTGTGCATATGAGAAAGCGACAGCTAATGTGCTAAATTAGCATTCATGGAGGATCTTATGAACAAATCATCTGTGCACATTATTAAAAAAATATATACTTTGAAATGAAAAGATTCCATTTAAGCACAAGTTAGCATCCTCTTGGTCAATCTAATTGTTAGTCGCAGAAAATTATCTCTGTAATCAACACGTAATCTGCACAAATTATCAACACATATGAGCTACAGTTTACAAAATGGCAGATTATAATAATATAAAGTGATACAATTTCAGACTCAGATGCACAAAGGATTAGAGCTAAACTATGGTGTTTTTCCATCATTTGTCCTGCTTTCGCCACAAAGCCTGCTGAGCTCTTTCCTACCAGGTGAGGCGATTCCTCACGATGGATCGAAATCATGAATAAATCATAGCGAGCACATTAATTAATTGATTTCCATTCTCTGTGTGCGCCCAGACTAATGAGGAAACCCAACGGCAAACCAACAGCGAGCAGAGCCAGAGGTATCGGGTGACAGAGATGAACCTGAAGTTCACAGATCGTCTCCAGTATGTCTGCAACAGTCTGACTCTTGCATCTAACTATAGTAGCACAAAGCTTAAAGAGGCTAAAGTTCATGCTGCAATTTGAATGTAATAAACACTTTTATTGCCAATTTGTGAACAGCTTAAAAAGAAACATGAATAATATTTACAGTTAAGTACTGTAATTACTAAATGCAATATCTACTGTTATAGTATTTATTTTTTTACAGTATTAAACTGTGTTTCTAGCATTGTAATGCTTTTCTGCAGGAAACACTGTACTATTTTTCATTCTGTACTTTTATACATAAATATACGTATACATATACATATACATTTTTACATAAAAAGAGCCCTTCAATGATTTCTTAGGTTGTCTGAGTAGAGTTTATTAGTATGTTATGGTTACAGAATGTAATTTCGAGGAAAATATCAAATGAAAGTGAAGTCTATATGCATCTTCTGTTCAATGATACATGAAATGCATGCTCATTAGAATGTCCAGGTTTAATATCAAAAGTAAGAGGCACTCTGTACTGAAATGAATTATCCAGATCTATAGTCATTGATTAACCAGAACTATAGTCTGATCTATTGTCTAAAATATTATTAAAATGCTACAAGCAAAAAATGACATTAAGGTTTTCAGAGATTGATTACAAAAACAAAAAGCAAACAAAATACTTAATTTAGCTTTAAACCTCAACAGCAGGAAACGAGAAACCAATAATGAAAAACGCTAAAAATAAGATTTTAATCGAGCCTACTATCAAAATAGGATGGATATATATGGATGGTCGTATATAGCTATATTTGGATATGGATAAACATACATGGATGGATGTATATGGATATGGATGGATATATATATGGTTATGGATGGATAAACATACATATATATATATATAGATAGATATGGATGGATATATATAGCTATATATGGATACATGGATGGATGGACATATATAGATATAGATATAGATATGGATGGATATATATGGATATGGATGGTCAAATATAGCTATATTTGGATATGGATGGATATACATGGATGGATATATATGGATATGGATGGATATATATATATATGGATATGAATGGATATATATATATAGCTATATATGAATATGGATGGATATATATGGATATGGATGGATATATATAGATATGGATGGACTTAATCAGTTTGTGTTGGGAAAATATTGCATATTGTGTATATTGCAATTAGAGTCAGCACAACACACAAGCATTGTATTGCCCAAAAGTAATCACACAACCATAATCTGTTGCAAGAAGTCCAAACAAATAATTTGTACAGTTGTTTGCACACAAATTTGTTCTTGGAACTTCATATTATTATAGTTTTGTTGTTTCCTTTTCTGGACCTTGAACATCTCATGACCACTGCTGTATATGTAAGATGAAAGGGCTCTCGAATTTCATCTAAAATATCTTAATTTGTGTTCTGAAGATGAACAAAGGTCGCAGATTGGATCAACATGAGGGTAAGTAATCAATAACGGAGCACATTTTTGGGTGAAATAACATTAAGCTGTAGTCTCCTTCTCAAAAATCAAATAAATTGGATGGTTCTTTGGAGAAAAAAAAACAGTCAGAGTATGTCTACAAAGCACATCAAACTGGAAATGAAAAATCCAATTTTTTTCCTGATATGACCCCTTTAAGTCTAGACCTCTCTAATTAGCTCTGCTCCTCATGTCTATGTTTTAGCCTCCTGTTGTGTCCCCGATCGACTCTTCTTGAAACCTTGCCGTAGCACAGTCAGACTCTGCAGGTCATCCTCACAATACAGGCCGTCATTCAGTCCTGCCGTACCAATTAGAGCTCGTCTCCTGCCTCGAGTCTGAGAACATCAGCAGAGACTTTAGGCCATCTGTAATAGTCGCACATGCACTGTATAAACGACGACCTCATATTCGCTTCTATCATCCTGTCATGACATAACACACTTAATTATTAAAAATAAGGCTTTTTATTGGAATTGATGGTTGCATGGTTTCACTTTTCATTCCACAAACAATTTTTTACAGTAGAAAAAAATGGTTCTTTAGAATATACAATTGCTCTTCACACTACAAAAAAAGGTCTAAAGAATTTTTCACTTAAAGGTTTTTTTTTATTTTGCTG
The DNA here is from genome assembly GCA_903798195.1 of Danio kyathit. NCBI lineage: Eukaryota > Metazoa > Chordata > Actinopteri > Cypriniformes > Danionidae > Danio > Danio kyathit. The sequence continues at coordinate 10,590,067 of LR812522.1, read as the reverse complement.
TGATTTTGTGCAAAGAGTAGTTCCTAAAAACAACTATGAGCTCATTAAAATGTAATGAAATGTGTATTTCTATAGCGCATTTATTGTGTATGGCCATACACCCAAAGTGTAAAAGAGACATTACACATCCTAATATTACATTATGTAAAATAAAACTAATATTTGGGTAAAAACAAACTAATAAGTAAAGAGTAGTTGCTAATAAAAACCATGAGCACACTAAAAGGCACTTTAGTAATGCTAATATTATATTATGTAAAATACAAATGATTATTTGTGGTTAAAAACAAAAAATAAAAATAAAATAAATATAACTATATATTAAAAAATAAATACAATAAAAAACAAATACATGTAAAATAAAACTGTAAAACAGTTGATTATTAAAATAAACTTAATATTAATTAAAATAAATAAATAAATGTGGTGAGAATGAGATTGAGGTTAAATAAAATAAATAAAACAAATAAAATAATAAAATAAATGTAAATATAAAATGAAAACAATACAAATAAATTTAAATATAATAAATATAAATAAATAAAATATAAATATAAATAAAATAAATATAAATAAATAAAATAATGCAAATATAAATAAAAAATAAATACAAATAAATAAATACAATTATAAAAATATAATAAATAAAATAAATTAAATATAAATATAAATAAATAAAACAAATAAAATAATACAATAAAATAAATATAAATAAATACAAATAAAATTTTCTCCGTTAAAAAAGACATTAAAAACTAGTATTACAGTATGTATTCAAATTAAAAATGATTATTTGTGGTTAAAAACAAACTAATAAGTGAAGAGTAGTTGCTAATAAAAACTATGAGCACACTAAAAGGGATATTACACATCCTAATATTATATAAATAATAATGATTAAAAACAAACTAGCAAGCAAAGACATCCCCACTGTCTGTTTTCAAAAACAGCATTCAAAATTTGACATGTATTTTAGGAAAGGAAAATCTGATTGAAAGAGATCATTGAGAACTGTGCCTCTCTTGCTATTGCAAGGCTGCCATGGCAACCAAGACTTGCTGTGTCATGAAGCCCTCGAAGGGAGGCAAAGCCAGACAACTGAACGCGATTATGTAATTAGGCAGATGTGAATAAGGGAGGGTGTAATCGGACGGCAATAATCATTTGAAAACAGACATTTTCAATTAGAGCAAAGCAGATTAAAAGAGGTTGCCCACTAAAAAAATGTTAGATGTTGTTCTACAGGATTATGTCAATTCAAATAGCAAGAACAAACTGTAGGACAATGTAATATTTGTATTATATGATAAATCTAAATGACTTATCAATAAGGTTTCATTGGTTGATACATTTGAATTAAATACCTAAAATTGTATTAAGATGTAAATATAAAATGTTAAACTAAATAATAATAAAAATAAAATAAAATAAATAAATGAGGTGAGAATGAGATTGAGGTTAAATAAAATATAAATAAAATAAATATCAATAAATATACATAAAATTAATACAAATAAAATAAATATTACTATATATTAAAAAATAAATACGATAAAAAATACAGTATTGATTATTGAAATAAACTAAATAATAATTAAAAATAAATAAATAAAGGCGAGAATGAGATTGAGGTAAATAAATATAAATAAAATAAATATAAATATAAATAAATAAAATAAATAAAACAAATAAAATAAATAATAAAATAAATATAAAATAAACTGAATAAAATAAAAAAAACGAATTAAAATAAAAAGCAAATGAATACAAATAAATATGATAAATATAAATAAATAAAATATAAATATAAAAAATAAAATAAATACAAACAAAATAAAAACAAATTAAATAAATTAAAATAAATATAAATAAATATGAATAAATTTATACAAATAAAATATAAATAAAATAAATACAAAAATATTAATATAAATAAATAAAATTATGATAGATAGATGGATAGATGGATAGATGGATAGATAGATAGATAGATAGATAGATAGATAGATAGATAGATAGATAGATAGATAGATAGATAGATAGATAGATAGATAGATAGATAGATAGATAGATGCAAACCTCTTTATTTTATTTAAATAAATAAATACTGAATAATAGCAAAAAAGCGAAAGAAAAAATAAACTTAATGGTCCAGAAAATAGTCCAATTTGTCCCCCAATTATAGAAATAAAATGTGACCCTTTGCCCAATTAAGGTCTAATATCCCATAACCACCACATACATCATTTACAGTAGAGCAGCTTCTACGTAGGTACTGATGGAGGTGTCTACATACAGTACAGATATAAAGCTGTAACTATAAACACCTTGACGGTGGGCGGATCTCCTGCTGACTGGCAGGAAGAATGGAGCTGATCACAACAGCTTAATCTTAATGGAGCATGTCAGAGGGGCCATCTGCACAGTCAGTGGGGTTTCGGGACATAGTAGTGGACAAGGCAATCCTGCTCATTCCCAATCGCCTCTAGCAGACAAACACAGGATCCGGGAGCAAAGAAAAACCCTGAGTACAGGCTTAAATATAGCATTCTTCCATGTAATGTCCTGTTAATGTCCACCTAACATCAAAACAATTTTGGAAAGTTTCTTGGATGTTAGTACAGTTTAAGTCAAAATTATTAGCCCGCCTGTGATTTTCTTTTTCTTTTTCAAATATTTTCCAAATTAAATTTAACAGAGCAAGGAATTTTTCACAGTATCTCCTATAATATTTGTTTCTTCTGGAGAAAGTCTTATTTATTTTATTTTGGCTAAAATAAAAGCAGTTTTTGTTTTTTTTTAAACCACTTTAAGGTCAAAATTATTAGCCCCTTTAATTTTGATTGTCTACAGAACAAACCATCGTTATACAATGACTTACCTAATTAAACTAACTTGCCTAGTTAACCTACTTAACCTAGTTAAGCCTTTAAATTGTACTTTAAGCTGAAAATTAATATCTTGAAAAATATCTAGTAAAATATTATGTACTATAAAAGAAATCAGTTATCACGCAAAGAAACTATTATCATGCAAAACTGCTAGCTCGACGTCCCGGGGTTATTATGTTTTCCAGCCGGGCTACCAAAAATTAATCCATCCTGCCCGTTTAGACTTTTCTTTAATGAGAGGAAAAAGTTGTTGTTTTTTTTTCCAATAATATTAAATAAATACAATAACAAATAAACAAAAAATAAATAACAAAGAATCAAAATATGGTTAGTCAAAAATATGTATGTACCCTATAATGAATGCCATTATAATGTTTTTTAATTTAGTAAATAATGTCTTTTCTCTTTGGGCCAGTTGAATTTGTTCCGGGCTACCAAAAAACGTGCTACCAAGAGTGCCTGCCCAAAAGGCTGCCAGAGATTTTGAAATTTTATGAGTCCTGTATTATGTTTAGTCTTAAATAATTATTTCTCTTTCAGAAAAGGAATTCCTGATAATTTACCCAAGATGTAATTTTTTTTGTCAATAATGCAAAAAAAAGCAGCCTATTTCCCCATATAATGGACTTCAAAGGTGGGTGTACTTCCAAAACTGCAACCTCAAAGGGTTGTGTCTCAATCAATAAATAAAAGATCTAACCTTACCTCATTTCCTTAAAAGAAATAAATTGTAATAAATAAATATGTCATTTAACCACAAAAACTAACTCTAAGATACAATCTTTAGTGGTTAAAAAGTATGTAAATATTTAAACAACGAAATTAATTTCCTCATATAATGGACTTCAATGGTGGTTGTACTTCCAAAATTGTAACTACAAAAGGCTGTAAACAGTTCCAATCGATAAATAAGGTCCAAGGCACTCAAAAAGTGGAAGAAAAAATTTAATAAAAATTATAAATATCTCCCTGCCCACCCTGGTGGGTTTCACACAATCGAGCAATTACGTTAATTTATTAAATTCTACAAATTTAAGTAGATTGAACATAAAACAATTAAGTTATCACAATGAAATCTTAAAAATTGTGTTGTTTCAGCTCATTTTAAATGAGTAGTTTGAACAAGCAACACATTTTTTGTCTCTACATTGTATGTATATAAAGTGTTGTTGTTGTTTTCCACTTACTTTGAGTGCCATGGACTTATTATTTCATCGTTTATCTTTTTGAATCCCTTATTAACCATTAACTCATCCCGAATCATTTTTGTTTGACTTTTGATTTAATTATTTTATTTAGATTTTTTTTTAAAGAAAATTGTCCATCATTTTGTTATAGGCAAGACTACTGGCTATTTTAAAAAGTGAGAGGAGCTATTTAATATACCCTGCACTTCATGTTTCAGTTAAAATTGCATGGCATATTGAACAAAACTGTGCATTCAAATGCACTTTGGAAAACATTTAAAAGCAACAAGAGTCAAAATACCACCTCTTTTTCCACTCCCTTTCCCATCTGTTCCTCTCATGTCTCTAATATCCTAACATTCCCACTGTTTCTCCAACATGTGAGCTATGCCGAGCGTACAGGAGCGGGACAGTAGCGTGTGCAACCATATGCAGGAATTCTGTTCATTCCACACCTATCATAACCGAACTCCATATAAGGGCCGCCGCATGTGCCAAAGATGTGGTGAGAACGGATAAAATTACGATCCGTCATCCTCGCATTCTTTCTTCCACGCTTTTGCTACATGGCTCATGAGATGGCAGCGATAACGCAAGACTTTCTTTAATCAGCGCAGACTGCAGGCAGCAAAACAACGCAAGCTCAGCAAAGACATTTCGTTTCTTGTTCCCTGGTGGTTTTATAGACTTCAACATGGTTTATTTACAAACTTGAGCTCTTCAAGAGAAAGGGGGAAAAGCTGAGAGACACAAAATAAAGAAAAAAAGACTTCTTATAGAGACAAACTGGTGTTTTAGTTGCTGTCAACGAGGTTGCAGGGCGTTGCAGTTGCTAAGCAGGCTGGAGTAATTTCAGGGTGTTGTTATGTGGTGTTGTTATGCTTGCTATTGGTCAAAAGAGCACATCTATGTCGGAAGCCAGTGATGTAGTGGTTAGTGCGTCGACACATGTACTCCGGTGCTCGGGGCGACCCGAGTTCGATTCCCGCCTCGCGGTCCTTTGCCGATCCTTCCCCTCTCTTTGCTCCCCATGCTTTCCTGTCAATTCTCTCAACTATCCTGTCCATTAAAGGTGAACCCCCCCCAAAAAAATATATAAAAAAAAAGAGCACACCTATGATATTCTGGTCTTTCAATATGGTAAATCACTGGATTAATTGCTTGCAGGCCAAAAACTATATGTTTGATCATTGGCAAATGTAATAGCACAGAACAAGCTGTACAATCGTATCTTTTATTTAATGCCATGTCAGATTTATTAACTATCTTCTTGGCAAACACTATTTAAAATAATGCAAATATAATGATACAATAAAAACATTACTGAAACATTAAACTTTCCTGAATGATTTTACGTTTTAAAAGCGGGTCTAGTATAAATCACTTGATCAAATCTGATATTCATTCATTCATTTAATTTTTGGCTTAGTCCCTTTATTAATCAGGGGTTGCCACAGTGGAATGAACCGCCAACTTATCCAGCATACGTTTTACACAGCGGATGCCCTTCCAGCTGCAACCCATCACTGGGAAACACCCTTACACCATACATTCATTGTCACACATATACCACGGATAATTTAGCTCAGCCAATTCACCTAAAAAAACATATGCTGGATAAGTAGGCGGTTCGTTCCGCTGTGGCAACCCCTGATTAATAAAGGGACTAAGCTGAAAAGAAAATGAATGAATGAATTCACCTTTACCTCTGCACCCGGAGGAAACCCATGCCAACACGGGGAGAACATGCAAACTCCACACAGAAATGCCAACTGACCCAGCCGAGGTTCGAACCTGCGACCTTCTTGCTGTGAGGCGACAGCGCTACCCACTGCGCCACCCAAATCTGATATTGAAATACTTTAAAAATCTGTCTGGAATTTCTGGATAACTTTAATATAATGTATTATTTGTTCACGTATAACATTCTTCTAGTCATTTATTTCAATTTGCAAGCTGTACAATTTGAGAAATCATTCATGACCATAGTTACAAAAAAAAATAGGGATGGGAATATTTTGGTATTCTTGAAGCTGTGGTTCATTTAAGAATAAAATGCTCAATTATACCTGATTCCAATTTCTGTTTAGTGTTACTCTGAATACATTAGACAGTTTAAATGAGTCTGCAAAAAAGTCTGAAAGCAAAAGAAATAACCCTTTACTTAAAGGGGGTGTTCATAAGTGTCACAATCACCAGCAATCTAATCCTGGTAGATTGCTGGTGAACACGCAAATGGACTACAAGTTCCGTCATGCACCTCGCACACAGCTGTTCCCATTTCAGTTTGATTACACATACACACAGCCAGAGAACCGTTATGTACTGATTACAAGGACTATTTAAACAGCGCACACACACATCTAGGCTGAGTCTTGTTATACTGTTATTGTGAACATTATAATGTGTTTCCCCTGCCATGTTTTGACCCTCGCTTTGTTTAACTTTTTATTCCTGCCTGCCTTTGACCATGACTTTTGCCTGCATACATCTGTTTGCCCCTGTGTTGACTGTTGCTTGCCTGACCATCCTGTTAATAAGCCCTGCATTTGGATCCGCGCTTCCTTGTCAGCATCCCATCACATCACAGAAAGACTGTTATGACACATTTATAATCATTACATAACACGTGTCTTATGCAAGCTTATAACTGCCATTAAGAGTTATTCACTCAGTTGTCATTTAAAAAACAAAGGTGACATGTTTGAGATGTCTTAGTATGATAACTTGACATAACTAAATGCATCATAACCTGTCTTAACAACTTAATCAACTTGTCATAAAACTGGCATCAACATAATTGTCACAAGGCCATTATAATTGTCTCATGATCTTTATAACAGAATCAATTATATTATTCCTGACCTTCACTACATTGGTACAAATTGAATTTATTATCAGATGTCATTCAAATACTAATGACAATGATAAAAAATCTGAATCCAAAAAAAATGACAGAGTAATGATACTTTAAATGAGAAACTAATGACAAATTCAGCTTGTTTCACTGACAAATTGAGAAATGCGATCAATTATAATAACCTCATGGCAATCATGACAGTCAATTTTATGACAAGTTATGTTGTCTTAGTAACGTCACGCTGTCAAGACATGACCACTAAGCAGTATACCAAAAGAAATCCATCCACCTCAAAGTTGATGCTGTTTGCTTATAACCCTACAGTACACAATCTGAGCATATTGTCATTCTGCTGTGAGTAATAAGCTTATTATCTATTACATAATGTGTGAATGCAGGCCTCGAAACCATATTCATGCCAAGAACCACCACGGAAGAAAATCAACTGAGATATTTCCATGGATCTTAGTCGTTTGGCTTAGCATGTGATGTTTGTGTGGATGATGATGACCTGAGGGCTGAACGTCCCTTGACTCCACCCTTGACCATCTGCTACCCTTCTAGGTTGCATTTACTGACGTGACACAGCAAACAAACCCCCAGACTATCAGTTCTGCTCCTCATCCGAGTATATAGGTGACTCAGATATTTCGCATTAGGAACAAACAGCCCGAGCGGAAGAGTGAATATTGCTGTGGGTGGAAATTGGCTGTGAAATGTGACACTATTTGATAAGGAGATTGTGGGATCGGGGTGTGATTCTTTGGACTTTTTGCAGCACTACTATGGTAAGCGCATCAGGAGCCGCGTCTGCCATCTGTTACTGCTTCCTCGGAGGGCAGACACACATGATTATGGAAAACACACACACGCGCACATGAATGGACACCCGATTGGCTTGATAGCTCGCATGAACATGCTTACGAATGCTGGGAATGCATACAAGAAAGACTGGAGGGGGGGGAGTAGTTTTGAGAAAGTAGATGAGGTTAATTTTTGAATCCATATAATTTAGATTCAACCATTTAAAGGTCCCATAAAATTAAAATAAAGTTTTTTAGATGTTAGTATCAGTACTATTCATTTTTAGAATATCTATAAGCTAGTGTGGCCCAAAAACAGTGACAAAACTCACATTTAGAGATATAAAACTGACATAACATATAAACATTCACGTCAACCCACACTACAGTTTCTCATCACATCATAACCAATCAAATGCTCTACAGTATCTGACATGCCCCGCCCCCTTCAATATGCTTCTCATTTGCTTTTCATTTCATGGACTTGAGCTTAACCACTCTCACTGGCAGAACTGTGATAAAATAAAACACTATTGGCTTTTTTTTTTCTTTTAATAGGCTACTCTATGTCCCACCCTCTCATCGTACTTCAGTTTAGATTATGTCAAACATGGAATAAAAATGCATATTTTAAAGCACTTCACGGAACATAAACCAAACGAACAAGCACTTTAAAATAAAATTAAATTAAATAAAAATAATTAATTAATTAAAAGAAAAGAAAAAAACAATAAAAAAATAAAAGAACATTTTAATTAAATAAAACAATGATTAAAAAAAAAATAAATAAATAAAATGAAAAATAAAAAAACAAAATAAAATAAATAAAGTAAATAATAAAATAAATAAAAATAAAATATATAATAATATTAATAATATAACTAATAAAAAACACATAAAATCAAATAAATAAAAATAATAAATGAATAAATAAATAAATACAATAAAATAAATAAAATTACTGTTTTAAAAGCTTTTATTTATTTATTATTTATGGGAGGTAGGCATTTATTTATAAAATAATTAAATTGCAAGTCAAGAAAATACGGAGTTATATATATGCTTTTATAAAATAAAAATAAATTATATTTCCATACAGTTTTTAATTTAAAGAAAATGCTAAATCAAAGGAAATATAATTACTTTCCGTGCATATTTAAGTGTTTTTACACACTTTTAGTTATATATAATATAAATAAATATATATATAATATAATATAATATAATAATATAATATAATATATATTAAATAATATAATATAATAAATATATCATATAATATAATATAATATAATAATATAATATAATATAATATATATAATATA
>LR812522.1:10418001-10580901 GCA_903798195.1 Danio kyathit | reverse complement strand
TTTAATAACTCATCTCTAATAACTGATTTATTTTATCTTTGCCATGATGACAGTACATAATATTTTACTCGATATTTTTCAAGACACTTCTATACAGCTTAAAGTGACATTTAAAGGCTTAACTAGGTTAATTAGGGTAACTAGGCAGGTTAGGGTAATTAGGCAAGTTATTGTATAACGATGGTTTGTTTTGTAGACTATCGGAAAAAAAAATTAGCTTAAAGGGGCTGATAATTTTGTCCCTAAAATGGATTTTAAAAAAATCTAAACTGCTTTTATTCTAGCCGAAATAAAACAAATAAGACTTTCTCCAGAAGAAAAAATATTATCAGACATACTGTGAAAATTTCCTGAATCTGTTAAACATCATTTGGGAAATATTTAAAAAAAGAAAACAAAATCAAAGCGGGGCTAATAATTCTGACTTCAACTGTATGCTGGATAAGTTGACAGTTCATTCCGCTGTGGCGACCCCTGATGAATAAAGGGACTAAGCCAAAAAGAAAATGAATGAATGAATGAAATTGGCCATAGTGTATGAGTGTGTGCATGTGAGAGTGCATGGGTGTTTCCAAGTATTGGGTTGCAGCTGCTACTTAAAACATTTGCTGAATAAGTTGATGGTTTATTCCGCTGTGGCGGCCCCTGATGAATAAAGGGACTAAGCCAAAGGAAAATTAATGAATATCATAGTCATAATATACAGTCATGTTCAAAGAACTTTAATACAATTGATTAAATTCAATGCTGGTAATATTCAAAGGCGGACTCTGAAATCCTGATCAAATGTGCATTATCTGTCCTAGTTCTTGTGTGAGATTTAAATTGAAGATCTTTAAATTAAGGATTTCTCTGTTTTATCGTTCAGTTACAGCAGAACGCTACAATTGTTCAAATAACACTATAAACTTTAAATTCAAGGACTCTCAAAAACCTATGTTTGATTTTAAATACTTTCCAGACCTTGAATTCATGTCTGAAATTCAAGCACTTTTAAGAAGAGTGGGAACCCTGCATTATTCCCTGAAAAATTCTTATTAGTAACGCTGAAATGTGCAAGAAGTTAAAAGCATTGCAAATACTCTGTGGGCTTTTTCAAGCAGAATGCAAAACAATGGCTCTCTCACCTGGTTCTCATCCTGGACGACTCGATACTGCTCCTTCCACACGCTGATCTTGGAGGCTTCATCCTTACGCAGGGCGCGCTCCTTCTTCAACTCGGGGCTCCAGAAGGTCTTAATGGAGTTCATGGAGGAGCTGAGTTTGCTCTCCTTCACATCCACCTCCTTCCGCAGGAGCTCGTTCTCCCGGAGCACCTCCTTGAGCTGGGTCTGCAGGTCCATGATGGTGTTGTCCCGCGCCTGCCGCAGGGAATGAGGCACAGTGGACGCCAAGGTGGAAGGCATATGGTGGTCTCCGAAAGCAATGGCATCAGTGGCGCCAGGGGATCCAGTGGCGATGTTTGGACTGGATCCCATTACAGTCGTGCGGACGCCATAGGGAACTCGCCCACCAGTGCGACCCAGGGTCATGGTGCTTTTGGGCAGGTCTGGACCAGATGTAACCACCTCATTGTCACTCATGTACATGGGTCCGGATGTGGCGTAGGCGGCGTTGAGGGACTGGATGTTCTCCATTGAAAGGGTTTTACCACCTGGACCGGCTCCAGCTCCGCTGCCCCCTGTGCTGTTGGTGCGACGATGGCCGAGACGGGGTGAACGAGGGAGACGGGGTGAGCGGCCGGGACTTTGATTGCTCCCGCTGGTGTGGTTGCCTTCCACTTTGCCCACAGATCGGGCACTGCCGTACATGGTGGCGCTGGTCAGTGAACGGCAGGGGTAAAGAGAATACGGATGTTATTTGTGGAGATAATGATTTCTGTAAATCTAGTAAAGGGGTCTGTGATCTATATTTTAACAGTGCAATGTCTCATCTTCTTGAAGAGTTGCTGGTTTTGTCCATTTATCCTGGTCATGTTATATTTCTGCAACAGAAAGAGAGAAAGAGAGTGAGAATTTAGAGCTTTAACAAACTTGGTAACACTTTAGAATAATGGTCCATTACCTAATGATAGTTAAGCAATTATTAACATTAATTAAGCATGAATAATCTTGTAATACATTAAGTATTCATAGTTCAACATTTACTAATACATTATTAAAATCCAAAGTTGTGCTTGTTACCATTAGTTCACATCAACTAACATGAACTAATGTTATTTAACTTAAATAACAAAAACTAATGTTAACAAAGATGAAGTAATATCTTTATAAATTAGTCACGAGTGCGGTACCTTTTCAAAAGATACGCATTTGTACTTTACAGCTGCACATTTTAGTACCTTTAAGCCAGTGTTTCTAAACCACGTTCCTGGAAGACCACCAACACTGCATGTTTCGGATGTCTCCTTTGTCTATCACACTCACTACAGGTCTTTCAGTCTCTGCTAACGAGCTGATGATCTGAATCAGGTGTGTTTGGTTAAGGAGCCATGGAAAATGTGCAGAGCTGGTGGTCTTCCATGAACTTGGTTGAGAAACACTGCTTTAAGGTACACTTCTGCACCTTAAAAGTATTATTTGAGCTACAGATTTTTACTTTTTTTAGGTATTAACATGTACTTTTAAGGAAAGATGAAATAATACCTTTATAAATCTTTTACTACTTGTTTGATCAAGTTGGTAAATACATTAACTAATATTATTTAATGGACCATTATTTTAACATAAAAAAACACTCCGTTTTCCAATAAACAAAGTACTATTGCAGCACCAAATATATCCAAGATCATTCATACTAGTTAAAATCAATTAAGAATCTTGCGCATACCATGTTAAAAAATAAATCAATCACATTTTGTTCTAGATTGTTTTTCTTCTTTCTACTTATATTAGACAGCCAGTTTAGCTTTTTCTAAAATGTAACATCTCACAATAAAATATATATATTTTTAACATATTTAAACCAAGAGCAAACACTTCTGTAGACAAAAAAAAAACATATTTTATAAAGGTTTTAACCTGTTACGATTTGCAAAGGTACAAAAAAACAGTTTCTCTCACACTACAATAAGGACATTTGTCACCAATTTGGAAAGGAGGAAGCGTTAAAACAATTCCTGTGTATGGACGAGTGATCTTATGATTTGTGATATACAAGGAAAACTTCCCAGGACTTCCAGTTATGGCGTGGTGTTGACTGGACGCAAAACAGAGCTCTGCAACAAATACTGATTTAAATCTACTATTTTAACTCAACAAACATTGACAGACTGATTCCATCTTAAATACGGAAACATATAAATGCTAAGATGCCCCTAAAACCAATTAAAAATACTTTGCACAATAAGAACTAGTTTTCTTGCGATAATAATGAAAAACCTACAATCTGCAACTGGTTTGTTCAGGTCTGTACAGTGAGACCAAAAAAAAAAAAAATGTCTGTGCAATGAATAAACGTACTACAGTTGTACTTGCCGATGCATTTTTGTACGAGTATGAGCCCAATTACAAAAAACAAATGTTGCGATTAGATTTCAGTCTTTTACTTTTCAGTGTCTTTACTTTTTTCTGTGATGCATATGTAGAGTTTATGCACAATTGCGATCGCCCCGCTTCCAGTATGAATTAATCAGATATTACATTGTGTCAGTATTCACACTCTACTATTTGTTAGGAGGCAAGAATACCAGAAATCTCGATCAGATATCTCAATATAGATTCAACGTCACATCACTCCTCTTGTCACATATTTTCATCATGATAGCAGAGTTTTCCCTGGCGCCTACTGTTCCCAGAGAGGAAATAATAGGCTAATGAACAGGTCTGGCTTTAACCTCCTTCACTGGGCTCTATGTAGGTCACTCACATGCCACACTGTATTTACTTTAGCTCCGTGGCTTCAGTCCAACACCTATTCTTCACTCTCAGCTCCACTTCTGCCTATCATACAGTACCATATCTCTCTCAATCTTCTCCACACAGTGCTTTATTATCAGTGGAAACTTTCTGTAATATCTGACAGGTCTCATACGTTTTTAGCTGAGCTGCTATTGTGTAATATATCATTATTTTTATATAATATCCCTATTAATGCTTCACATCTGCAAATTTCATTTTGGATTTCTTGAGAATTAGCCCGTCAGTCATTCATGTAATTGTAAAAATATGTATTTGTGCATGCCCCTAATACATTGAATACTAATTATTGCATAAATGTCCACATTTACTGTACATACAGATTCAAAACAAACATGAGAATCCAGGAAATGTGGAGGGGAAATATATAAATTAATAAGTAAATAATATTAAGGACTAAAATATATTATAAGGATATGTTATTAAACTGCCATAATAATAAAATTACTTTTTTATTTAATCAAAATCATCCGATGATACAGGTTTGTTGATTTTTTCGATTGCTATTTTGTATTTATTTAGCTTTTATCACTTTAAAAATAAAGATTATATATTATAATATATATTGTAATTTTAATAAAAATGCCTGCAGATGCTAGATTTAATTTTCATGAGGTTTTCACAGAGACTGCGCCATTTAAGAGAAACAAAATGCTAATAATATTTAATTATAGCTGTATAAGTCAATAAAAAAGGCACTGACAGTATTGCAAAACCAAATCTTTAACCACACACGAACACAGCGATATACATGCTCAAAGAAAAGCACTGTTTATTTGAGTCACAAGCGGCAGCTGCCTTTTGTCTTGTGTGTTTATCCCTGATGAAATACCTCATTGTCTCTTGTAAAACACTTCTTTGTTTTGTAGCAATACCATGTCACATGACGAGTGGCCCTTTGAACTGACGATGATGCTATTTTATCAGTAAATTTACCAATTTAAATCATTATAAAGGAAACTGAAGTATGTTTAATTCATCAAGATCTTTGTTATAAACCTGATATTTGCCACAATCTTAGTATGCATACAATCATTAAGTCTGACATCACAGTTTCTGGGTCTAAACTCTCTATCAGATGCCAAAATGAGCAACAAATACTGCAAATATACACTTACAGTATGCTGTAATACTATTGTAAAACATGATTGCAATGTTTATATCAATGTCTAACCTAATCTCAGATGGCAAGACAGTTATTTATCTTTATAAATGGTTAAAATATTGGTTGAGCAAAACAGTCATGAGCATTAGTAATGCACACCATGATTTTGTAAAAGGTTTAAATGTGTGATAAGACTAAACAGTGAGTTATAAGAGTCGTAAATGGCTATTTAGATTATAGCGGATAAATTAAGCATAGAGTACATCTTAGTACACTTGAAATTGACCAGATGTTGGTAACAACCAAAGTAATCCAATCAACATATAAAGAAAACAAAACTAATTAGTTTAGATGTAAAGTTATGTGTAATAAAATGAAACAACACATTGTGCATTACTGAGTGTGCTTCACATAGGTGAGTGGGCTTGACAAACCACCTGTAGGAACACTCCTCTCTCTATATGCACCGGACACTTTTCTTATCTTACAAGGACTCAATAAGGCAAACAATGATTACTTGTGAAATTACCATAAATAATGTTGCTTTTCTTACTTTTTCAACCTTAAAAACCTCTTTTTGCACAAAATATTGCACAATATTGTTTCTGTTTTACATGAAATACTTGTAAAGTTTCCCTAAGCTTATGTCTATAGTTAACTATTTATAGTATACGTATAGTTATGTGTGAAAATTGCTCTTACGCCCAGTGTTATGTTTATATTTATAATTATGTGTATTTATGTAGCACCATGGTCCTGCGAGACATGACATTTTGTTCCACTTTATGTCTACACATGTAGTGGAAAGACAATAAAGCTCATCTTGGCTTAAAAAAAGTATTGAGCAAATGAAGAAAGAAAGGTGTAAAAAGACATGGAAAGCTCAGACAGCAGCTGAAATCACTCAGTAGCTAGAAAGCAGCCCTGCCTCTCATCAGTGTAAGTTAATATTAGCAGGTTTACATTACTAGGATGATAACGATGAAACCAGGGTGGACATTTCAGTGAGACAATGATCCAAAATGATCCAAGAAAACTCTCAAATGCTTTCAGAGAAAGAAAATAAAGCTGATGGAATGGCCTAGCCAATGACCTGACCTAAATCCAAAAGAAAATAAGAATTAAACAGAGTTTTAGATAAAGTCTTAAGTTTTAAAGATCTAGACAAGACCCACAGATCAATCTAAATTTAAAGATTTTATTGAAGTATGGGGGAAGGGGAAAGAAATCACACCCGAGCAATGCATGCAACTTCATTCTTTATACAAGAGGTGACCTGAAGATGCCATTACCAAAAAAAAAGCCTTTTATATGACATACTAAATACATTTTAGTAGTTCAATAATTTATCTTGGTTTTTACCAAAATCTGGGACATGTCAAAAGCTCCTTTGTAAATATATATACCAGGAAAAATCATGACGTGTTCAATACTTATTTTACCCCCCTGCATATACTATAATTAGCATAATTAGTTGCTTAGACCAGAAACAGTATTACATATGCCATAACCAAATAATAGCAGTGCACATTGGAGCCATGTTTTGATCAATCCTGAAAGCCAGGAAATTTTCAGGGTTGTGATCGTGCCCAAAACCAAACATACCCTCACTCTCTTTTAAGGAAAGAATCTAACATTAAAGCCACAGTCGACATGAAAACGAACCCAACTTGAAGTATGTCGACCGCAGACTCCCTTCAGGCTGGAAATGGACTGTCAAACATGTTTTACTGAACATGATACAAAGGCTATGAAGAAAGCAGAGAATCGAAACAGGGGAGTCTGGTGGAGGAACTGTTTGCAGAGGCTGTGATAGTGATTGGGGGTGCTGCTGATAAGAAACAGAGCGGCCACAGATCTCCTTCCTCTGCCGCTGCTGAACGAACGGAAGGCAAATCATTAAAGCGCTGGGCATGAGGAGCCCCGTAACATTCCCTGAAGTTAAGACAACGCTTTAAATGCCAGTGCTTATGTAACAGCCTTTATGTATTCATCATCAGAGTCTGTGACTAAAATTAAGAGGCTGCTGGAAAATTCGTTTCTCTGGATTTACATGCATGAGTTTGACTAAAATGTTGTTATTATTATTTTTTTCTACAAACATTTGATCATCTTTTTTATATTTCAAATAAAAATAATGTTATTTTGAGCTTTTTCTGAAAATTACTGTTGGTTTAAAAGGAAA
Source organism: Danio kyathit (assembly GCA_903798195.1). Taxonomy (NCBI): domain Eukaryota; kingdom Metazoa; phylum Chordata; class Actinopteri; order Cypriniformes; family Danionidae; genus Danio; species Danio kyathit. Next base: position 10,573,694 of record LR812522.1, on the reverse strand, counting down.
ATTACTGTGTTATGACTGTAAATCAAGGTTATTTCACCAATTTATTTTTTTTTTTTTGAAGTAAAAACTTGGGTATTGAATAATATAAACATATCTAAAAACATGGCATTTCGTTTTATTATTTTTTTGTTTTATGCGAACAAAAAGGGTCTAAATTACAACATTTGTATTTAATAATGTAGAAATATCATCAAAAATCATGTTTGACACAAGGTTGTTCCTACAAATATTGATTTATTAACTGTTTTGAAGTCAAATCTTGGGTATTGCATTGTCTAAAAATCATTATACACATGTCTGAAAACATGGCAGCTTTACCGTTATTGTAAGCATACAAAACGGTCTAAATTACAACATTTCAAAATAAAATTTGTAAGAAATACCATCAAAATAAAACAAACTAAAATTACGCTTGACACAATCAAATTTATTCCACCAAATATTTGATTTCCTAACAGATATCTGATTTCCTAACAATATTGAAGTTAAAATGTGGGTATTGTGTTGTCTACTAATTCATATAAACATGTCTGAAAACATGACAATCATTTTGTTATTTTATTCAAACAAAATGGTCTAAATTACAACATTTGTACTTCAAATTTGAAAGAAATAATCATCAAAAAATAAAACTAAAATTACATTTGACACAAGGTTGTTCCCCCAAATATTAATTTCTTAACAGTTTTGAAGTTAAAACTTTGGTATTGTGTTTTCTAAAATTATTATACACATCTGAAAACATTGCACAATTTTTTATCTTTTTTACAACATTTTTTATTTAAAATATGGAAGAAATACCATCAAAAAATATAAATTTATTACACAATAAAGGTTATTTCAACAAATATTGATTTCTTAAACAGTTTTGAAGTTAAAACTTTGTGTATTGTGTTGTCTAAAAAGTCATATAAACATGTCTGAAAACATGGCAACTTTTCTGTTATTGTAAGCAAGCAAAATTGACTTAACTACAAAATTTGTATTAAAAAATTTGATAAAATATCATCAATAAAAAAGAAAGAAAATTACATTTGACAAAATCAAGCTTATTCCACCAAGTATTGTTTTCCTAACTTTGGAAGTTAAAACTTGGGTACTGCGATGTCTAAAAATGTATATAAACATGTCTGAAAACATGGCAACCTTTTTTTATTTGTTTTATTATTAGTTTTTGTTGTTTTATGCAAACATCCAGGTCTAAATCACAACATTTATATTTCAAATTTGGAAGAAATATCTTCAAAAAATATAACTAAAATTACATTTGATACAAGGTTGTTTTCCCAAATATTAATTTCTTAATAGCTTTAAAGTTAAAAGTTTGGTACTGTGTTGTCTAAAATTAATATAAACATGTCTGAAAATATGGCAACTTTTTTGTTATTGTAAGCAACTATTATTTGCTATTAAACTATTATTTTTTGTTGTTGTAAGCAAAAATGTATTTACCTTTTTTGTCATTTTCTGCAAAAAAATTGTAAATGAGTAACTTTATTTGAAAGAAATTACATAACTAGTTTAAAAAATAAAACAAAAACTTACAAATATATACAAATACACACATATACACACATACAGGTAATGAAAAGGATGTAACAGGTAAAGAAAATGCTATATTCTTATATTATATTATATTATATTATATTATATTATATTATATTATATTATAAGGGGACGCAGTGGCGCAGTAGGTAGTGCTGTCGCCTCACAGCAAGAAGGTCGCTGGTTCAAGCCTCGGCTGGGTCAGTTGGCGTTTCTGTGTGGAGTTTGCATGTTCTCCCTGCATTCGTGTGGGTTTCCTCCGGGTGCTCCGATTTCCCCCACAGTCCAAAGACATGCGGTATAGGTGAATTGGGTAGGCTAAATTGTCCGTAGTGTATGAGTGTGAATGATTGTGTGTGGATGTTTCCCAGAGATGGGTTGCAGCTGAAAGGGCATCCGCTGCGTAAAACATGTGCTGGATAAGTTGGCGGTTCATTCCGCTGTGGCGACCCCGGATTAATAAAGGGGCTAAGCCGAAAAGAAAATGAATATTATATTATAAACACTTGTTATCATATATGAATATTGATGAAAAGACAGAAACTATCAAAATCTGTCAAACATACTCAAACACAACAGCTGCAGATTTGCTGTTTTACCTGCCTTATTTGCAGCTCAAATCAGCTGAGCATAAGCATAAAAAACATTCACTGTGAGCGTCTGCTGAACAGGGCACATCCAAGGAGATCAGGCCAACTAGACTCTAGAGAGAGCCATTCACAAATAACTGAGATGTATCGCATGTGTTAGAGGAGGAGCAGAGTTCAAACTGAGGTTAGCAGTCACTTAGAGACCAGCAGCACCACGAAATGTGTAAATGGCAGACTCCTTTTAGATGATAATCACTTTTACAATTGCTTAAATATGAAAGTTACAACTAATTATCAGCATTTATATATTGATGTAATATGTAGTCTGCTAATTATATGGAAATAATTATCAGAATGTTGCTGAGGATGTAGAATCTTATTGTTTTGTAAAATAAATATATTTTAAGGAGAAACTTAATAATTTTTTGAGCCTAATATCTGATTGACATTGGTTTACAGTATTAGCAAAAATCAAAATGTTCTATAATATAATAATAGTAAAAAAAAAATTATGATAAATAATAATATAATAAAATTTAAAAACAATAATAATAATAAAATAACAATATAATTTTAAGATGAATAATAATATAATATAATATAATAATAATACATTTAAGATCAATTATAATATAAAATAATAAATATAATAATAAAAAAATAATAATATAATAATTTTAAGATAAATAATAATATAATAAAATATAATAATAATATAATATAATAATAAAATTATAATAAAATTATAATAATAATATAATTTTAAGATAAATAATAATATATTAATAATAATAATAATAATAATATAATTTAAAGATAAATAATAATATAATAATAATAATAATAATAATACTAATAATAATACATTTAAGATAAAATATAATATAATATAATATAATATAATATAATATAATATAATATAATATAATATAATATAATATAATATAATATTCATTCATTCATTCATTTTCTTGTCGGCTTTGTCCCTTGCGGGGTCGCCACAGCGGAATGAACCGCCAACTTATCCAGCACGATTTTACGCAGCGGATGCCCTTCCAGCCGCAACCCATCTCTGGGAACTTCCACACACACATTCACACACTATGGACAATTTAGCTTACCCAATTCACCTGTACTGCATGTCTTTGGACTGTGGGGGAAACCGGAGCACCCGGAGGAAACCCACGCGAACCCAGGGAGAACATGCAAACTCCACACAGAAACGCCAACTGACCCAGCCCAGCCGAGGTTCGAACCTGCGACCCAGCGACGTTCTTGCTGTGAGGCAACAGCACTACCCACTGCGCCCCATAATATAATATAATATAATATAATATAATATAATATAATATAATATAATATAATATAATATAATATAATATAATATAATATAATAATTTTAAGATAAATAAAAATATAATATAATAATAATAATAATAATAATATTATTATTATTAATAATAAAGAAATTTAATCTTTGATGGTCTGAGAGTGAGTAAATTATCAGCCTATTTTTATTTCAATGTCAAACAAGCAATAATAAGATATAAAAATAATAATAATATAATAATAATATAATTTTAAGATAAATAATAATATAATATAATATAATATTTATTCAAGATAAATAATAATATAATATAATAAAACATAATAATAATATAATTTAAAAAGAAATATAATAATAATAATAATAATAATAATAATAATAATAATAATAATAATAATAATAATAAAGAAATTTAATCTTTGATGGTCAGAGTGAGTAAATCATCAGCCTATTTTTATTTCAATGTCAAACAAGCAAATACACTGAAAAAGAAAAGTATACATTGGATTTTTTCTTTTTTCTTTTAAGGTAAGTGGTTGCAAACAATTAATATGGGCTGAATTTAAACAAAAATAAATAAATTTAGTAATGTTCAACTTAACTTTTTTGTTTAAATTCAGCCCATATTAATTGTTTGCAACTACTTACCTTAAAAAAAAAATCCAATGATAATTTTTTCAGTGTAATGACTGTTTGTTTTGAGGTGAACTGTTGCTTTAAGAACCGTGATGGTCCTCTCCATTAAAGCATCTGCCATCTGTCTCGCCCCAGGCAGGTGGATTACACCTGGATAGTGGACACGGCAAAGAAAAGACACCCTTCCTCCATTTATTTATCTCCCTATCCCTCCTTCCAGCCAGATCTCTTCCTTCCATTACAGCAATCTGTCCTCTTCAGCAGGCATTATTCTCAATGCCTTGTGGAGAAGTACTGTAAGTTTCCATTACATTTAGCCTAAATCCTCACAAACAAAACTCGCCCGTGTTTACTGTGTAATCAAGCTCAGAAGGTAAAACCATAGACCTTCTTTTTAATAATACTGTATTTCTGAAAGAAGCTGCGTGGCATTTTACTACCAAAAGTAAATAAACCTTGTCCAACTGCTAAAAATGAATGTTTAAGCCTCTGGAAAGAAACATACTGGATATGAGAGAAGAAGGATGGTAAAGAGCAGAAAGACTTACTGGATAAACTAAAGACTTTTTAAATTATTTTATTTTATTTATTTTATTTTTTTATTTTAATTATTTATTATTTAATTTATTCATTTATTTTAATTTATTTGTTAATTTTATTTATTTATTTACTTTTTTCTTTTATGTTCTTTTAATTTTTCTTTTATTTTTTATAAAATTTTTATTTATTTACTTTCATCATTTATTTTTATTATTTATTTATTTTATTATTTAATTAATTAATTTATTATTTTCATTATTTATTTTCATTATTTATTATTTAATTTATTTATTTATTGTTTAATTAATAAATTTTTATTTATTTATTTTAATTTATTTGTTAATTTCATTCATTCATTCCTTTTCTTTTCGGCTTAGTCCCTTTATTAATCTGGGGTCACCATAGCGGAATAAACCGTCAACTTATCCAGCCCGTTTTTACGCAGCAGATGCCCTTCCAACCGCAACCCATCTCTGGGAAACATCCACACACAATCATTCACACTCATACACTACGGACAATTTAGCCTACCCAATTCACCTGTACTGCATGTCTTTGGACTGTGGGGGAAACAGGAGCACCCGGAGGAAACCCACGCGAACGCAGGGAGAACATGCAAACTCCACACAGAAACGCCAACTGACCCAGCCAAGGCTCGAACCAGTGACCTTCTTGCTGTGAGGCGACAGCACTACCTACTGCACCACTGCGTCACCTTTGTTAATTTTATTTTATTTATTTATTTACTTTATTATTTTATTTTTATTATTCATTTATTTTTATTATTTTTTTTATTTTATTACTTATCATTTAATTAATTTATTTTATTTAATTTATTTATTTAGTTGTTCATTTAATTTAATTTAATTTTATTTTATTTTATTTATACACTCAAAAATTAACACAATCTTGGCATTGAAGTATTTTATTTTTTTCATTTAACATTCAAAATACATAAATAGAGTTTAAAAACAACGATTAAACAACTGAAGTAAAATTTGTTTTCTTTCACCATTATTATTATTATTTATAAGCAAAACGTATTTGCTGGGGTGGAAAGTACATTCTAAAATAATACATAATTTAATATTTTGTCTATAAGTTTTTGTAACAAAATTAAAATCAATGAAAACATTGAAAAATAAATAAAGAAAAACAACTAATCAAACATGTAAGAAATTTTGTTGTTCATAAATATATCTGTAAATCTGAATGATGATGGATTTTTATTTCACCCATATATTGTCATTTTATTTTCACAAAGGTATTGGAAACATTAAAGTACAGTTTTAAATATACAGGGCTCAACATAATTGAGCACACTCCATTTTTGAAAATGAATATTTTATCCATTTCTCAGTGAATATAGGTCATATATTTTAATGCATTTGAGCAAAACAGATTTATTAAACTCATATATTTATAAAAATGCAATTTTAGTCACCAAACATCTTTAGAAATAGAAAGATAATTTACTTTTGAATGCATGAAAAATAACCCAGTGGCGCAGTAGGTAGTGCTGTTGCCTCACAGCAAGAACGTCGCTGGGTCGCAGGTTCGAACCTCGGCTGGGCTGGGTCAGTTGGTGTTTCTGTGTGGAGTTTGCATGTTCTCCCTGGGTGCGCGTGGGTTTCCTCCGGGTGCTCCGGTTTCCCCCACAGTCCAAAGACATGCGGTACAGGTGAATTGGGTAAGCTAAATTGTCCATAGTGTATGAGTGTGAATGTGTGTGTGGAAGTTCCCAGAGATGGGTTGCGGCTGGAAGGGCATCCGCTGCGTAAAATCGTGCTGGATAAGTTGGTGGTTCATTCCGCTGTGGCGACCCCGCAAGGGACAAAGCCGACAAGAAAATGAATGAATGAATGAATGAATGCATGAAAAATATTTGAATAAAAAAATTACAAACTACAAACTTGCTGTTTTTAAGTTTAATATTTAATATTTTTCTCTAACATATAAATTTGGGTGTACTAAAGTTGGCCCATTATCATAAGGTATTTTGTTCGATTAGCTCCAGATTTGGCTTCATTACTGACTAATCTAATGTATATGCAGAAATATAGTACTGCAAAGCTTCCTATAGAAAATGAGAGATTTGTGAGGGGTGTACTCATATGTTGAGCACTGTATTTATATATAACAAAAAAGGAACTTCTCTTGCATAACAGATCTATATTTTTATTCCACATAAGAACAACCCACACCATTATCCCATTAAATCAAATGGTCAATTTAAATTCTCATCTAATTGCTCCCAAAATCATCACAGATATACTGTATAGTGAATCTCCACTATATGACCCAGCCCTACAAAGAGGATAAATGAAACGTACCCCAAAAGAAAGCAATGCATTTTATTTCGCTAATGACTCACGACATGAAGCTAAACAGAGTCAAATCTTTTAAAGTAATGCTTTTGAGTGCTGAGTCAGAAAACATGAGCAAACCATCCAAGCCCACATCCTAAATCACAGCCACTAACTCGCATTTCAATCTGCAAAAGCTGCCTACCATAATCAATACTGTATACATTTAAACAAGCCGCTGCGTATTACACATCCCATATCCTATGAATCATGCCTCTCAGCTCCGTTACAGCATCAATGGGACAGTTTGTGCATGCCTTTTTCCTCTATATTTACATGAGTGAACAGAGGTCAGATTTGAGCTCAGTTAAAGCGCTCTGCCTGATGTCTGACGGCCTGTCACTTCACATCACTGAACATCCGCACAGAAGCTGATTCATCTGCATTCAGACAACAACAAGCAAGAGTGCATTTTATTCTGTCCACACATGAAAACTGCTCTTCTGTCTTCAGAAAACTGGTCAACTGTGGGAACATGAATCAGATACCTGACAGATATTTTACCTTGAGTGTTATAAAGAGACAACCGATTGATGACTTTATAAGTATAGGCAAAGAAGCATTTAACATCTTTCTAAAAGTTGACTCAGCGTTTATATTAGGGCGGCTGCACGATATTGGAAATATCTGACATTGCGATGTTTTGTATTGCTATGTGTATAGCTATATATTGCAATACAAATATAATTTCACCAGATTATTTGAACCTTGAGTGTTGCATAAAAATGAGAAGTGATTGATTACTTAATAAGTAGGTAACATGTAACATTCAACTTTTAAACAACTTTCTAAAAGTTGACTGTTTATAATGTGAATGAATGAACGTACAATTCAGAAACTGAAATCTATATATAACAATATGGGAGAAACCTACAAGGTTGCTAAAGAGATATTAGATAATTATTAAGGATAACAAAACAAAAGTGTTAATATTTTATAAATGATTATGTAATTTCGTCCAGTGCATGCTAAATTTACCTCAATCTTTTTTTTAGACCTTGCAGTCTACATGTTTTGAAATGTACTCTAGAAAAATATTTTAGCAATTTACAATTTAGAAATTGTTGTAAATTAACCAAGATAATTGGGGAATATTTTCATGAATATCATTCAATATTGTTTCATCATTTTCTTGCCAAATTTGACTCAGATTATATTATATTATATTATATTATATTATATTATATTATATTGTATTGTGTTGTGTTGTGTTGTGTTGTGTTGTGTTGTGTTGTGTTGTGTTGTGTTGTGTTGTGTTGTGTTGTGTTGTATTGTATTGTTTCTAGTCATTTAGCAGACGCTTTTGTCCAATATGACTTATAACTGGAGGATTCAGTGATTCAACAATAAGAGGCAATACACACAAGAAGTGCTGGTTATACAAAGTAACTTGATTGGGCTGTGAAAATTTTGTGCTAGAATAAGAGTGCTAAAGTGTTTTTGTGTGTGTGTGATGAATTGGAGGAGAAAAGGAGGGTTTTCGGTTTTATTCATCATGTTTCAAGTGCTCTCGGAAAATATTATATTATATTATTATATATTATATATATTATATATTATTACATATATAATATAATGTAATATAATAGTATATATAAGATATTATATTATATATATATTATATATTATATATTATATTATATTATATTATATTATATTATATTATATTATATTATATTATATTATATTATATTATATTATATTTTATATTATATTATATATTATATTATATTATATTATATTATATTATATTATATTATATTATATTATATTATATTATATTATATTTTTATCATTTTGACCATCTATTTGCAGAAAATGGCATTAGGTCAATATAAAGTATATGTTTTCAGCCTGGAAAAAAAGAAAAGAAGTCCTTACAGTAAACTTATATTTTCCCAAATTAAGGTATGAAAACACTGAATAATGTCATAACTAATTATTCACGTATGTTTGAGAAAAAAACAACAACAATATATATATACTCTCAAAATGTAATGTATAATGCAATTTGTTACTTTAACTCATTTTGCGATATGAAGTTCACATTTCCTGACAAAAAAAAAAAAAGTTGCTTTAAAGTAAATCCTACATGACATCTGGTGTTTTATCAAATACAACTACCTGCTTTTTATGCATATTACCTGACATTAATGTGTGATTAATAAAGAAAATCATTTATTATCTGCTGAATAGCGATTGGAACTTATCGAAGGAGTAACACTTCAGCAGAGGATGAAGGAAACAGAAGAGGTAAACTGTTTTCTTTCGAGAATCAGCAAGGGTACAGAAGGTTCTCCCACCTCCTCAGAAACAGGATCTAAACCTAGGCACTGCAAGGCCAAAATAGCTGTAGGCTGTGTTCACGCTGTTCGATTGCTTCATCTGAACCAGCGTTTGAGTCCACCTTCCTTGACTCTTTCACGTTGGATTATTTGGCTTAGAATCAGGTTGTGTTTGTGTAATCAATATGAGTAGTACTGCAAAACTAGTCTGCATGATGCTTGTTTTGGATGTTTGTTAAAGTTTTATAGCAGAGCTATGTACAAGAGCCCATCTGATATGATATTCTTAACCTCTAGACCTTCCAACAACAAGTACATTATGAGTGTGTGATATAAATCATCTATGATAATTGTTGTGTTAAATAATGTGCAAGCAAACTTTGTTCAATAATATAAATATTGTGATAAAACTATTAATATTGCAATAAGATAAAAACAAAGGGTGAAAATTGTCCTTGTATGTTTATTTATGTATTTATTTATTTATAAGAAATGACTTATGAGTTTAGTAATATCATCATAATAAAGCAAAAGTGTTTTCCTGCAGATATAAGCTGGTGAGTGTGATTGCAAACATGATATAAAATTAATACAACAGTTTAAAATGTTTTTTATGTAATGCTTTGTCAGCAACAAATGTTATTTTCATGACAAGAACATCTCATTAATAAAAATACAATTAAAAAACAACAAATAAATGAATAAATTAAATAGGATTTTTAGCATTAACACATGATAAAAATTCTACATTTCTTCTTGGTGACACTTTGCTAAAAACGTACTTAAGAGAGTTCATTTCATACAAAACAAATATTCTGCAGTCACTAAAAGCAGGACAGTCCAGTAAAATGTGTTTTACTTTAAGAGGAATTGTGCAGAACAAACACACAACAGTTAAAAAAAACAATTAATCTAATTATTTATTTATTTATTTTTTGGTTGTTATTATCTCTCATCTTCTTTTTCTTATTTGGTCACACTTTCTTGTAAGGTCTATTTTTAGCTGCTTATTAATAGTAGTTGGGTTTAGATATTAAATAATATTTATTAGATATTAAAACATCCATAATTTCAACAGTAAAGAAAACTGTAAAAATGCTACAGTAAAAGTTTGGAACTAGTTTCGTTAATATATAAGGTGAATTATGTAAATGCACATTCCCATAATTCCCTGCATGAAATTTACAGTATTATGCTTTTTTTGTTGACATGGTTCTTTTTAGTGTTTTTCTCTTGAGTTGTGCACATTAGAGTTTTATGTTAAAGTCTAATGTTGATAAATAATATTGCATTATTTAAATTTTATGCATGTTACCATGATGGTTTTTGTAGTTGCATTAATGACAATGAGCATCTTCTATATATTAGTATGCTTCTTGTGGTAAAAGCTGTTTGTGATGAGCATTGGTTCATCCTATGACTTCCTCATCCGCACCTGCTTATAGTTCTGTTTATTTTTGTCTGTGTAACAAAGCTCAGATGTTAGTACTAGTCTTGTGTGTGACAAGTTTAGAAATTTATTTTACAATCTGTATTTTTACATTTACATTTCACATTATTGACATTTACTGTATTTTTAACAATTAAATTCCTGCAACCACAGCTGCTGTTTTTTACTGTACATTTTACAGATGTTTGTGTAGGATTAGGGACGTAGAACAAGATTAAACATTATAAGTACTAATAAACTGTTAATATTTTAATAAAAAACAGGTAATAAGCCACTAGTTATTATTAGTGAGAATTATTATTATTATTTAAACTAAAGTGTTAGTTATTTACATATTTGTTTGTTGTTCGTTTTTTATTAAAACAGACAAAAACTGCACTGTTGTTACTAACATATTAACTATTATTTGAACAGAATAGAAGGAAGAGGCGTGATGTGATGAATTAAGCATAATTTCAATTATAAATTAATTTAATAATGAAGCAAGTGAAGATCCATGCCACTATTATACTGATAGTGTCACATCGCCAGCGATAAAGCCTGGGCAGATCGCTTGAGAACTACAAATCTGTCATGAAATGGACTTCAAATCCCATCATGCACCTCACACACACACCAGTTCCAGTTGTCTCCCTGATTGCACACACACACAGCTGGAAATTAATTATAGACTGATTACATGAACTATGCATTCACCTCTCTCTCACACACACACACACACACACACACACACACACTCATTGCTGAGTTTTGTTGCTGATGTTTACTTGTAACATTGCAAAGCTTTTACTTTGTTTTCTAGTCTTACAATGCCTTCAGATCCTTGCCTTGTTTCTTTGTTTATCCTGTTTGCTGCCTGCACCGACATCTGCTTGTGACCACGACTACGCTTTTGGATTGCCCTCATGATTCTGTTTGCTCCTGTTTGACCACTGCCTGCCTGACTAAGCTGTTAATAAACCGTGTTTGGACCCTCACCTCTGTTGTCACCAGACTTCTAGTGTTACAGATGAGATATTATTTTTGTCAGTCTACATATTATTTATACTACAACATAAACTTCAATAATAAATAATAAAAATGTGTGTCCTAGCCAGAACCACTAAAATAGTTTAATTTTATTAATATGCTTCTCCTATTAAGCATTACAGTTTCACAAGGCTTGCGTCTTTCGAGCTACAAGCCGAAGATGTTATTACAAACTCTTGAGCAGAAAGCATTATTAACCGTCTGAATCCTCCTCTGGGACTCTGTATCAGCTAATCAATGCTCATCTCCAGTCCTGACCTGCTAGCATGAACCGTTGAATGTGCTTTTTATCTGGCCTGACAGGTTCTTGTCCATCGGTCTGTCTGCGGGAGTTAATTAGGTCAGAGATGGACCATGCTAAACCACAGAGAGTCCTGCTGGGTTTCTCTATCTGGACAGCTCGGGTCTGGTCATTGTGAGCCACTTTTGCATTTGTGGGCAAGTGTGAATGTGAAAGACGTCATCAAAATGTGCACTACAAGGGTTAGCGGAGAACACACAAGTGAGGTGATGTCAGGCATGAAAATTGTGCCGATGGTTTAATTACTGTGCTAATATCTAATATGACATTTATTTATATCAATATTTGGATAGAACAGTGGCATGGTGACTCAGTGGTTAGCACTGTCGCCTCACAGCAAGAAGATTGCTGGTTCGAGTCCCGGCTGGACCTGTTGGCGTTTCTGTGTGGAGTTTGCATGTTCTCCTCGTGTTGGCGTGGGTTTCCTACGGGTGCTCCGGTTTCCCCCAAAAGACATGCGAAGGGTGAATTGGATGAACTAAAATTGTATGAATGTGTGTGAATGTGAGCATGTATGGGTGTTTCCCAGTACTGGGTTGCAGCTGAAAGGGCATCCGCTGCATAAAACATATGCTAGATAAGTTGGTGGTTCATTCCGCTGTGGCGACCTCTGATAAATAAGGGACTAAGCCGAAGGAAAATTAATGAATGAATGAATGAACTTGGATAGAACATATGGTGAAATCTTGGTCAGTACTGATAAGCCTGATACTGATGAGTATGCTTTTTAAAATATGATGGGTTGTTGGAAACCAACGTTGGGCCAAATATGGAGAAAAACTGTTGGGTTAAAAAAAAAAGTGTCATTTAAATTTAATTAAAGGAAAAAATTAATTGGAAAAAAAAGAACCCAACAGTTGGGTTTGTGCAGATTTGACCAAACATTGGGCTGCAATAACCCAGCGTGTATTTGAGATATAATTAATTAATTAATAAATGGCACATAATAATAATAATAATACCTTTTATTTATAGGTGCCTTTCAAAGCCCTCAAGAACACCTTACAATATGTCACAGGCACAACATAAAATTCAAGAGAGAAGAATAAAAAACATAATTAATTATATATTAAATTTAGATAAAATTTTGCATATATGCTAATTAAAAATTGGTTGGTTTTAATTAAAGTTAACAATTTTAACAGTTTTTTAGATGATCACAGTATTATATGTGCAATATGAAAACTTTAAATGAATTTTGAGATTTGATATAAATCATGTTTGTGTTATTAAAAGATTAGTTCAATGTTATAATTTAATTAAGACTTTTAAATATATGATGTAAGCTAAAGATGATAAAAGTAAGTAAAATAAAAGTAAAACAAAAAGTGTAATAAAAATAGGAAATGGTTAATTAAAAATAGATAAAACCCATATTAACTGACATAATGAAATATTAAAACACAATAGGCGTCGAACAGTTGAATAATTATTCACAATATTATACTATGACGTTTATTTATAAAGATAACATTAGATAATTAAAAGATAAGTTTTATTAAATTAATATTACATACAAATATAACCATTACCTAGAGAATGTTAAAGCACATGTGTTTAAAAATAGAAAGAAAGAAATAGTACTGACAACTAAATATTTATTATCGACTGATATTTGAAAAATAAATGCAATAAAATAGGAAATGAGTAATTAAAAATAGATAAAACTCATATTAATTGACATAATAATATATTAAAAGAAACCATAGGCATCGCAACTGTTTAATAATTATTCACAAGATTATACTATGAAGCATATTCATAAAGATAACATTAGACAATATGACAATATTATACAAATGTGACCTTTACCTAGAGAATGTTAAAACACGTGCATTTAAAAATAGAAAGGAATAAACATTATTGACAATTAAATATTTTATATTGGCTGATATTTGAAAAATAAATAAATAAAGTTAATCAGGATGCACTTCTGCAAAGCTACCAACCACCAATCAGCAAAGATCCCACAACAGCTTCGCCAGTTCAAAAAGTGTTTCTCTTAACACTTCAGATTGCATAACACTGACATATCCAAAAATAAAAAATACATTTCCAACAACTTCAAAACCACTACAAGAGCAACACCTTCCCCCGGAGAAACTAAAGCATGCTGCTACACGCTGACAAGACAAACTTTCCTGCATGTCTCCATATCCAAGCACCAGACATCCTCCCTTTATTTCACATGTGTTGCACCCACCAGAGATGAAATAAGAATCAGGAGCAGGCCAGATCTTACAGAAGGAGAGACAGGTCAATCATATACACCTTAATCTCAGAGGTTCATCCTGAAAATACGTCTCAATTATATTCAAACAAACATCTTCACTTTTCCCACTTGCTATTTTTTTTCTACCTAAAAAAAAAAAATGCTTGGATCTTCTGAACCAGGGGTGCCCAAACTCAGTCCTGCAGGTCCAGTGTCCTGCAACCCCAATCAGACACCTGTTCTAGCTAATCAAGCTCTCACTAGGCTTTCTAGAAACATACTTGCAGGTGTGTTGAAGCAATTTGGATCTAAAATCTGCAGGACACCGGCCCACCAGGACCAAGTTTAGACACCCCTGTACAGATCCAACAAGGTGTCCATCACAACTAGGCCTGCACAATATAGTCAGCTTCTGTAATGTGGAGTCAGGATTATAGTTGAGCAGGTACAATTGTGGAGTCATTTCATTTTAACCATAAAAAAGTGAAAGTTTATCAATTGTGTGTGTGTTTTAAGGCCTGTAAGCATTTTTAAAGTATATTTTGAGGTAAATTTTAAAGCATTTGGGCACATTTCTAGCTTTACAAAAGGTTAATTGTTTTTAATTATTTATACAATCAAGACTATACAGTTATATTGTACGCTTTAATACTTTATTTCTGTACCTGAATACTGTTAAGACTCCTTTATTTGTATATTTCATTCATTTACTCATTTTCCTTTGGCTTAGTACCTTATTTATCGGGGGTCGCCACAGTGGAATGAACCACCAACTATTCCAGCATATGTTTTACACAGTGGATGCCCTTCCAGCCACAACCCAATACTGGGAAACACCCATATACTCACATTCACACACACTCATACATACGGCCAATTTAATTCATCCGATTCACCTATAGCGCAAGTCTTTGGACTGTGGGGGAAACAGGAGGAAACCTAAACCAACACGGGGAGAACATGCAAACTGGCCCAACCAGGCACAGAAATGCCAACTGGCCCAGCCAGAACTCAAACCAGTGACATTCTTGCTGTGGGGCAACAGTGCTAACCACTGAGCCACCGTGCCACGCCATTTGTGTATTTGCTCTACTGTATTTAACTTTGTTTTTAATTAGTTTTAATGTTATTATTTCTTTCCAAATAGAGTTTTTCCAAGTTATCTGGTAAAACATCGCAAAAAAAAATAATAAATAAATTTCAGAAAATAAAAATATCAGAATGTACTTCTTTTTTTTTTTTAGGGGTTTTCAACTTTATTGACAGGACAGTGGAGATTTACAGACAGGAAAGAATGGGGAGCAGAGAGAGGGGAAGGATCGGCAAAGGACCTCGAGCGGAGAATCGAGCTCAGGTCACCATGAGCACCTGGGTGCTATATGCCGACGCACTAACCACTAGGCTTTTGGTGACGACAGAATGTACATTTTTTACTATATCATGCAGCCCTAATCACAACTCCTTTACGGATGTTTAACATCTGCATTTTCTAAAACATGCATTCAAAAAGAAATAATAAAAATTATTGCTGGACGATAGGGCTGCACAATATATCATTTGAGCATTGATATCTCAATGTGTGCATCCGCTGCCATTATACATATTATACATTGCTGGTAGGGCTGCACAATATATCGATATCGCAATGTGCATCCGCAAAAGTCACATAGCAAGACATTCAATGTTGTGTTAGGATTATACAGTACATGACCAAAAACCACAGGTCAAAATACACAAGATTTGTGGAGACACTGCAGAATTGATCCATAATAGAGTGAAAGTTTATCATCTGCATGTGTTTTTAGGGCCTGTGACTGTGTGAGCATTTTAAGAGAGATTAAAGCATTTTAGTAGTGCATAAAGAAGTTTCATAAAGATTAATTTTATTAAATTATTTATATGGTGAAGACTATACAGTGCTATTTTACACTTAATTATTCAATTTCTATACCTGTTGCTCTCTCCAGAAAACCACAAAGCACGGTTTATTTCACTTTCATATTTGCTCAATTGTGTTTATTTATGACTGTTGTTTGTGTATATAATAAATTACATAAAAATATATTCATATTTCACTACCCTACAAAATCATCTCAAGTAATGACTTTGCAAATAAAGCTATTTAAGTCATCTGGTGAAATCGCAAAATATGTCAGAGAGAAATATTGCACTGTAAATGAAAAAAATAGTACATGCCTAATTGCTGGGTTCCACACAATTCCTTCACGTTTTCCAGACACAAATCCATTAATTTAACTTAATTGTTCATACAAAGTTTTGTGGATTTAACATAAAACAATTAAGTTGTCCCAAAAAAGCCTTAAGAATTGTGTTTTTTCAACTCATTTTAAAGAAGTAGTTTAAACAAGCAGCAAAAGTCATTTTTTCGTGTGTGTGTGTGTGTGTGTATAATCATAGCACTGCACTTTTCACCTGCTTTGCAACCTTAATTAATGAAATAAGAGTAAGGATTTTATGCTATACATATTTTCCACCTATAACTATGATTTTCAAATGAGCTATGTTGTTATAAATTAGACAGACGTGTGCCGGTCAGTGATATTTGTTGCCTACGAGTTCACACCAGGTCAATCTGACATCAAACTAATCCTTCAATGTCAGAAAGACCTCGATTTCAACTTCCTGACAAACACAGATACACCGGATTGATCCAGCAGATTGAACGTTACAGGACTAATGTGTCAACTGGAGAAAAAAAACCTGCTGAGATACACACAACAGAGAAAGCACTTGCTCAGCATGGTTATCAAATCACTATTGGTCTAATCCAGAGGAGAATGTGTGTGATTATACATGGGGTATGTTAAAAGATCCAAATGCTTCTACAGTAAATACAAGAATCAACAACACAACACTGAATCAAAAGACACCTGTTGAATATGATTGATATCCCTCTGATTCATAAAACTTGAACAGCCCTAAAAGTCTATTTCTAAGTCTATTAAAAATTATCATTTCTAATTTACAACCAGTATCAATCAAAAAAGTTAAGTACTCAAAAAATGTTTGTAGTTTGTATAGTCATGTGAAGACAAACTATTCTCATTGATCATTTTAATTTCATTCAAGATGCATCCTTAATTTTTAAACATTTTTTCTTATAGGATAATACATTTCATACCATTCCTATAGATAATGTTACAGTCGCTTTGGTGCATTTCTCACAACACTATTTACATTTGCACAACAGTTAATGAATTTCTCAAAACAATTAGTCATTTGTGCACATAGTAGCAGTTTTTCATTCCTTCCAACAAATTGCAAATGCTTTTGGACATGCATCAATTGCTTTCATACAACTCTCTGCTGTTTGTAACCTTATCATTTGCTTATGTCATGTCAGTCAAAATGAACTAAACTTGTGAATGCTGAATAGTCATTCCATATAAAACTAATAGTCCTCATTTCATTACTTGAGTCATTACTAGGCCCACACGGAATCTGCGCGCGCAGAATTCCGCAGATTTTCAGCAGATTTTCCGCAGATTTTTAGCCCATCATTAATTCTGTTAATTTACTTAAAGTTAACTATTTACAGTTAATCTAATTGGATTTGCAATTTAAACATTAAATACAAGTTAATAAGATATTATTTTTTTATTTAACATATTAAGGTTTTAGTTATGAGACTCCCAAAATAATTCCGCAGAAATCCGCAGATTTTTACCAAAATTCTCCGCAGAAATAGCAAAAAACGTCCGCAGATTCCGTCTGGCCCTGGTCATTACATACAAAAATGTTGAACTAGTTGTCAAAATCTGTCAAGCAAATTTTATTTTAAAAATGTTTAATCTTTTTTTTCCTGAAAATGTCTCCTAAATTGAACAATTTCATGAATGATTTACAGACCCGTGTATGTTGTAGGTTCAGTTCCAATATGCACTGCAATATTGTTTACAGTTGTGCACAGCTCTACTCAAAGGAAGTTTATGTTTGTTGTAAATAAGGGTGTATTTATCCTTTTGCACAATGCTGTGAATAAATTAGAATTGCAAAGAGCAAATGCAGTAAACATGTGAAACAAACATATTCAGTGTCTTGTACTCAGATACCTCACTAAATGCAGTGATGTCTAACTTTACTGTAGTGTTCAAATGGCTGTGCTAATAGTATATAGTGCTGTCTTGAGCATTTTCAAGTGTCACCAAAATCTGACTTTTTTGCATTGGAAAAAATGTAAGAGTAAAGTGTCATAATGAAAACATGACAAAGCCATTTGACTATCTTGTTCATAAACAATGGTGGCAGGACTTTTCATTTTGATGACACTGACACTTTCATTGACATCAATACTTGCTTTTGAGGAATGAGCTATCCATTTTGAGCAAGTGACGCGCTTTTGCAGGTTATCAACTAGGTTTAGCAGTTTGTACTAATTGTTTTGAGAAATGCATTAACTGTTGAGCAAATGTAAATAGTGTTGTGAGAAATGCACCAAAGCCACTGAGAAAAAACTGTAATTTATGAGAGAGATTTGAGAGGGGTTGTATATTACATATACATAATTAAATTACTAAACATTTATTACAACATTTTAAAAAAATAATGAAATTTGCACTGCGCGCTCACGGTTTTTAAAGAAACTTTTTGGTGCGTTTATCAAGTCAATACTATTGTTCAAGAAGGTAATGATTCGCACTCATCAAGTAATTGCTTCGTGTCGTTTTTATTTTTACATTCTACGGGTGACTCAAAAAACACAAACGTTTCGGCACAATGCCTGAGTCACCCGTAAAAATAAAAACGACACGAAGCAATTACTTGATGAGTGCGAATCATTACCTTCTTGAACAACATTTTAATAAAACAAATAATAATAATAATAATAGGGGCGTCACAGTGGTGCAGTGGTTAGCACTGTCGCCTCACAGCAAGAAGGTCGCTGGTTCGAGACCCAGCTGAGTCAGTTGGCATTTCTGTGTGGAGTATGCATGTTCTCCCCATGTTTGCGTGGGTTTCCTCCGGGAAACATGTGCAAAGACATGCGGTATAGGTGAACTGAATAAGCTAAATTGGCCGTAGTGGCAACCCCTGAATAATAAAGGAACTAAGCCGAAGAGAAAATTAATAATAATAATAATAATAATAATAATAATAATAATAATAATAATAATAATAACAGTAATAATAATAAGTTAGAAAAAAGTCCCTTCAAATAAAGTGTCTTAATTTAAGAATGTTTAGGTATTAGTACTGGAAAGCAAAACTAAATATAGTGTATTAAATACAGTGTATTAATTACCACAAAATAAGGGAGGGGCTTTATTGGATTCTACACACCGGAGCCAATCAACATTAGCTACAAACGAGACACTCGACTAAACTACTTCCACAACAACATCCTCTGCTTTTAAACAAAGCTGTTGTGTGTTTGAGGGATTGTTTTGCGCCAAAATAAACACTAGCTTTGGAGTTTAGCTAAACATTTCCCCGGAGAGGAGATACTTTGTAACTATCCGACGCGTCCGCGATATTTTGTAACCGATACATATTTTCCTGCTGACGTCACAGAGAGTGAGGAGATACTTCGTAACAATTACTATTCAATCCCGTAGCCGTCTCGCGGACGATTTAAACCTGCTCTACACAGGGAAAAGCTAATAAATCACTAATGAAAGTGCGAAATGCACATGTAGTCACAGGGCTTCCTCTTGACACCGCCTGGGCTGGAGCTTAGGACGGATTCTCAGCGGCTTTTACCACACAATAGAGTCCAGATTGTCCGTTTATGTCGACTCATAAACCTCTGCAATGGAAAGAGACTCTCTGCCTGCTCTCTTACACGGAATGTGGGTGTATTTTTTCTTCTTTTCCCTCCTCCTTTTCCTCCATTGCCTGCTGGCGCAACAGCGTTTCATTTGAACAGTCACTCGTGCGCATATTGAGAAATCTCGGGTTTATTTACCTTCCCTTTAGTTTGTCCGGACACATATGGACGAATATAGCCTGTCATTATGCAAGATACCGATATATCTCCACATAATCCCACACTATCAATGGGCTGTGTCCGAGCAGACTCTTCAGCTGAGAAAAAATCACTTTGAAAAGCTCCTTACCTTCTTCTACAAGAGGTTAGTCCGGTTTGGTGAGATGGCTGTGCCTGTGTGTAGTGTTGTAGACGGACCGTTATCACTTTGGGAGCTGGTAACGGAGGGGAAAGCCCTGTTTTAGAGACTTCTGTCGTTTTCTTCCTCTCTTTGCCAGATCTAAGAGCCAGGGCGCTTCAAGTGACGTAACGAACCGGGATGCGCGCGCCCGACACTGGCCTCCATGACCGCGGTATGTGCACGAGCTTATGCGAAGTGACACCATTTAGGCTGGGTGAAGTACTGGTTACATTCTAAGTTCATTTACAGTGCTCTGCATAAATAAGTGCACCCCCTTTTAAACATGAATATTTCTCTGTGTATATAGACAATATATTTTGGTTCATTTAAACAAAACCGTTTTATTAAACGGTTATATCTATTAGGATAAGAGTTGGGTCACCTCATCTTCAGGAATAGAAAGATATTCATTCATACACACATACTCATTCACACTCATACACTATGGACAATTTAGCCTACCCAATTCACCTGTACCGCATGTTTTTGGACTGTGGGGGAAACCGGAGCACCCCCACGTGAATGCAGGGAGAACATGCAAACTCCACACAGAAACACCAACTGACCCAGCTGAGGCTGGAACCAGCGACCTTCTTGCTGTGAGGCAACAGCACTACCTACTGCACCACTGCGTCGCCGGAATAGAAAGATAATATAATTAAATTAAATTAGTTATTGCAAAAAACAATTACAAACTACAAATTTTCAACTTTTTTTTGCCTTTCTCTTGATTTTTCCTGTTTGTTAAAAAAATATATATAATATTTTTCCTCAAAATATTAATGTTACTGTACTTATTATTGGACCTTACACAAATACATCCTATAGAAAATATTAATTTAGAGAGAGACATTTGTGAGGTGTGTATATTCTATACATGATTCATGGTGTGAAAATTACAAGTTATTTTTTTATTTCGTATATATGCACAATTATTTTATGAATGTTTACATTTAATATTTGAATATTTAATTGTATTGTTTTAAATTAAATGTTATGATAAATGTTTAATAATTATGTATATGTAATATACAATAGTTATAATAATTACTATATATATATATATATATATATATATATATATATATTAGTAATTATTACATACATAATAAACCACTATTAAAACATTTAATTTTAAAAAACAATGCAATTAAATATTTAAATATTAAATGTATATGTTCATAAAATAATTGTGGGTATATGTATATATATATATATATATATATATATATATATATATATATATATATATATATATATATATATATATATATATATATATATATATATATATATATATATATATATATATATATATATATATATATAAGTGTGTGCGTGTGCGTGTGTGTGTGTGTGTGTATATATGAAATAAAAAAATAACTTGAAATTTTCACAGCATCATTTAAATGAACAGAATCATATGCTGCTAAAAAATAATACAAGCACAAAATATTGCCAATTATTTATTTATATATTTATTTTCTTTATGTGTTTGTTTGCTTGTTTACTAGATAGATAGATAGATAGATAGATAGATAGATAGATAGATAGATAGATAGATAGATAGATAGATAGATAGATAGATAGATAGATAGATAGATAGATAGATAGATAGATAGATAGATATTCAGATTAATAAAATGAATTATTCAAAAAAGTATACATCCATATCAATGGTTATTTTCCTCATATATTATTTATTATTGTTATTAATAAAAGTAGTAGTAGTAGTAGTGGTGGTGGTGATGGTGTTACTTGTTTGACTATCTGTGTAATACATATTTATTCCACTAGAGGTCAGTGGAAGTCAATAATACAAATATTTTTCATTTGGTGCAAGAAGGAAGCATTGGTTTGATTGAAAGTGTCAGTAAAGACATTTATTAAAAAATGTTTTTAGACATGAATTTTCCATGTTATAATGATATATAAAGTGGATTATTTCACTAAAAAATGGTTTTATTAACCATTTTGAAGTAAAAACATTCGTAATGCATTGTCAAAAAAAAAAATAAATAAAATAAACATGTCTGAAAAGATGGCAGCTTTTTGTTATATTATACCACAAAACGTTTTTCTTTTAATATAGGAAGAAACTGCCTCTGTAGTTTATATGTTTATATTGAATTTTAGTCATTTATTCTGACCAGTTGGTTATTCTGATCTGAAAAACCCTCTAAAACCTCAAAATTTAAATTTCGAATTGATGTTACCTGCCTTTTATAGAATTAAACCAATATTAGTGTTTTACTCATACCCATACCAAAAAATCTAGAATTTATATATAATTTATGTATTATGAATGTATAGAGAATCAAGAATCGAAATGGATCATAACCATTCATCAAAGTTGTGCTAAAACTATTGCATAACACCCATTCCTGTCTTACATTGGGAAAAACTTTTTTGATCTACATCAAACATTGACTACCATGACTACTATTCAATTCAATTCAATTCAACTCAACTCAACTCAACTCAACTCAACTCAATTCAATTGAATTCAATTCAATTCAAAAGAGCTTTACTGGCATGACTTGTCAAGTATTGCCAAAAAATTACACATTATATAGTATATACTAAGTGTGCGATAATATATACATACACACAGGTAGCACGGTGGCTCAGTGGGCACTGTCACCTCACAGCAAGATGGTTGCTGGTTCGAGTCCCGGCTGGACCATTTGGCATTTCTGTGTAGAATTTCCATGTTCTCCCCGTGTTGGTTTCCTCCAGGTGCTCCGGTTTGCCCCACAGTTAAAAGACATGCGCTATAGGTGAATTGAATAAGCTAAATTGTCCGCAGTGTATGTGTGTGAATGCGAGAGTGTATGGGTGTTTCCCAGTGATGGGTTGCAGCTGGAAGGGCATTCGCTGCATTGACAGACAGACAGATAGATAGATAGATAGATAGATAGATAGATAGATAGATAGATAGATAGATAGATAGATAGATAGATAGATAGATAGATAGATAGATAGATAGATAGATAGATAGATAGATAGTGTATTCAGTAAATTGACAGTAGACCGTGGAGTCTTTTATAATAAACATTTATTGTTAGCTTATAGACAGCATGAATATATCACACTTATTAAATAATGCATTAATGTTATTTGATTACCGTTTTTCCTCTAGACGTCTATGATATATGAATGTGGTTTCATATGAGAATGAGAGTCTAATGTAATGCCCTCTGTAAAATAAATATGTGTTTTCTAAATAGCATAACAAATAGCAATAGAAGAAGGAAGTCTTTGATGATTGGCTGGACTGAAGAATGTGACTTTTTATCATGTCCATTACTGAGACTCTGAAAGCAGGAGAAAAAAACATTCATCAGTCTAATTAAACAGCATTGGTTATCATAATGTAGCTTGCATATTGATCATTGATTACTTTTTCCTTACAGATTATTTACTGCTTAGGATAGAGACCTGTCTTCTGCACGCCGAACGCAGTGATGAAGATGTTGATGATGACGGTGAGAAACACCAGACCCGTGGCCACATTATTCATGATGTCCAGCTTTCTCTGATTTGCCACGTTGTTCAGGTTCTTGCGAGCTGAAAAGGAGAGATTTTATCAAGAGGAATCACTAAATATAAAATATCAGCCTGCTACAAATTATTTTGGTAGAATATTTGTCAGAATATTTTAAAAAAAAAAGTTAATTTTAGAAAGATTTAATGTAAAATTGTATGAAAGAAAATACATTTATTTAATAAGTTGAATTATATCAACTTTTTATTAGAATATTTGTAAAAACAAAAAAAAAAGTTAATTTAAGAAAGATTTAATGTAAAATTGTATAAAAGAAAATACTTTTATTTAATAAGTTGAATTATATCAAATTTTTGTTAGAATATTTGTTAAAAAAAAAAGTTAATTTAAGAAAGATTTAATGTAAAATTATATAAAAGAAAATACTTTTATTTAATAAGTTGAATTATATCAAATTTTTATTAGAATATTTGTAAAAAAAAAGTTAATTTAAGAAAGATTTAATGTAAAATTGTATAAAAGAAAATACTTTTATTTAATAAGTTGAATTATATCAAATTTTTATTAGAATATTTGTAAAAAAAAAAAAAGTTAATATAAGAAAGATTTAATGTAAAATTGTATGAAAGAAATACTTTTATTTAATAAGTTGAATTATATCAAATTTTTGTTAGAATATTTGTAAAAAAAAGTTAATTTAAGAAAGATTTAATGTAAAATTGTAAAAAAGAAAATACTTTTATTTAATAAGTTGAATTCTATCAAATTTTTATTAGAATATTTGTAAAAAAAAAGTTAATTTAAGAAAGATTTAATGTAAAATTGTATAAAAGAAAATACTTTTATTTAATAAGTTGAATTATATCAAATTTTTATTAGAATATTTGTAAAAAAAAAAGTTAATTTAAGAAAGATTTAATGTAAAATTATATAAAAGAAAATACTTTTATTTAATACGTTGAATTGTATCAAATTTTTATTAGAATATTTGTAAAAAAAAAGTTAATTTAAGAAAGATTTAATGTAAAATTGTATAAAAGAAAATACATTTATTTAATAAGTTGAATTATATCAAATTTTTATTAGAATATTTGTAAAAAAAAAAAAAGTTAATATAAGAAAGATTTAATGTAAAATTGTATGAAAGAAATACTTTTATTTAATAAGTTGAATTATATCAAATTTTTGTTAGAATATTTGTTAAAAAAAAAAGTTAATTTAAGAAAGATTTAATGTAAAATTATATAAAAGAAAATACTTTTATTTAATAAGTTGAATTATATCAAATTTTTATTAGAATATTTGTAAAAAAAAAGTTAATTTAAGAAAGATTTAATGTAAAATTGTATAAAAGAAAATACTTTTATTTAATAAGTTGAATTATATCAAATTTTTATTAGAATATTTGTAAAAAAAAAAAAAGTTAATATAAGAAAGATTTAATGTAAAATTGTATGAAAGAAATACTTTTATTTAATAAGTTGAATTATATCAAATTTTTGTTAGAATATTTGTAAAAAAAAGTTAATTTAAGAAAGATTTAATGTAAAATTGTAAAAAAGAAAATACTTTTATTTAATAAGTTGAATTATATCAAATTTTTATTAGAATATTTGTAAAAAAAAAGTTAATTTAAGAAAGATTTAATGTAAAATTATATAAAAGAAAATACTTTTATTTAATACGTTGAATTGTATCAAATTTTTATTAGAATATTTGTAAAAAAAAAGTTAATTTAAGAAAGATTTAATGTAAAATTGTATAAAAGAAAATACTTTTATTTAATAAGTTGAATTATATCAAATTTTTATTAGAATATTTGTAAAAAAAAAAAAAGTTAATATAAGAAAGATTTAATGTAAAATTGTATGAAAGAAATACTTTTATTTAATAAGTTGAATTATATCAAATTTTTGTTAGAATATTTGTAAAAAAAAAAGTTAATTTAAGAAAGATTTAATGTAAAATTGTATAAAAGAAATACTTTTATTTAATAAGTTGAATTATATCAACTTTTTATTAGAATATTTGTAAAAAAAAAAAAAAAAGTTAATTTAAGAAAGATTTAATGTAAAATTGTATAAAAGAAATACTTTTATTTAATAAGTTGAATTATATCAAATTTTTGTTAGAATATTTGTAAAAAAAAGTTAATTTAAGAAAGATTTAATGTAAAATTGTTTAAAAGAAAATACTTTTATTTAATAAGTTGTATTATATCAAATTTTTGTTAGAATATTTGTAAAAAAAAGTTAATTTAAGAAAGATTTAAGGTAAAATTGTATAAAAACAAATTATTTTAATTAGATTTTAATTTGATAAATAAATTAATAAATATCACAAATGATTTAAATAAAAAAAGTTATAAATTAATACATAATAAAAATGTAATTATATATATATATATATATATATATATATATATATATATATATATATATA
The DNA here is from genome assembly GCA_903798195.1 of Danio kyathit. Lineage (NCBI taxonomy): Eukaryota > Metazoa > Chordata > Actinopteri > Cypriniformes > Danionidae > Danio > Danio kyathit. The sequence goes on along the minus strand of LR812522.1, from coordinate 10,547,332 downwards.
TTATTATATGTTATTTATTTTAATAATAAGTATATCACAAAATGAAAAAAAAAATTATAATAAAAATTATACCAATATTTTAATACAATAGTCTATAGCTATAATAATAAGCTTTTAACAACGCACACACTTATTTATGGTAAATAAATACCAGCTTCCTACCTCAGCTTCATGTAATTTCAATAAATATTATTGTTAATGTATATACAGTATGTATGCTTGATTTGTATTTCATTTTGAGGTTTTATTAAATCAAATCATTATGTTAAAGTAAGCATTAAACATTTAATATACTTAAATAAAACATTTCCTTCTGCTACCATGATCAGCATTAAATAATCACCTATTTATGGAACACACATGCTTATGATTTATTATGTCACATCACTGAAATGGTCATTCTAAAATGTATGTAAATCATCTGACTCCGCATGATAGATCTGACGTTTACCCATGTTGACGAAGAGGGCGCCGGCGAGCACCTGCAAAAAGAGCGAAGCGCCGATGAGGATGATGACAGTCAGGTAATATCTGAAATCTGGGCCCTGCTCCAGAACGGCCTTCAGCTGAGACGCATTGGCCATCAGCAGAGCCACATCCAGCATACTCTCTGCCACAGTTTTCTTAGTGGCGTAATGATTCATGTTCAGAGGCTCTGCTGGCTGAGAGAGAGAAAATACATTCAGAATTATAATAGAATAATTAATTGAATTCTATCATATTGGTCACACATTAAAATAAAGTTTCATTAGTTAATGTACTAACATGAGCTAATTATGAACAATAATCGTAAAGCATTTATTAATCATAGTTCAACATTTACTAATGCATTATTAACATCTAAACTCGTGCTTTTTGATGAGTTAAGTTAACATGAACTAACAATGAATGACTTTATTTTCATCATCTAACATTAAATAACATGCATAAATACTGTAATAAATGTTGTTAATAAGTGTTAATAAGCTGTAATAAGTGTTGTTAAGGGGCTGCACGGTGGCTCAGTGGTCAGCACTGTTGCTTCACAGCAACAAGGTCACTGTTTCAAGTCCCAGCTGGGTCAGTTGGCATTTCTATGGGGAGTTTGCATGTTCTCCCCTTGTTGACGTGGGTTTCCTCCGGATGCTCTGGTTTCCCCCACAGTCCAAAGACATGCGCTATAGGTGAATTGGATTAACTTAATTAGCCGTAGTGTGTGAATGGGACAATGTATGGATGTTTCCAAGTGCGGGGTGGCAGCTGGAAGGGCATCCGTTGCCAAAAACATATACTGGAATAGTTGGCGGTTCATTTCGCTGTGGTGATCCCTGATAAATAACGGACTAAGCCGAAGAAAAATTAATGAACCACTGTGTTGTTCATTGTTGGTTTATGTTAGTAGATGCGTTTACTAAAATGAACTAATACAAGCTTATTGTAAAGTGTCACCATTGTATTTAATTAGATTTATATATATATATATATATATATATATATATATATATATATATATATATATATATATATATATATATATATATTATATATATATTAATATAATATATATATATTATATATATAATATATATATTATAATATAATATATATATATATATATATATATATAAATTAAATTTTAAAAAGTTATATTTTAATGTAAACATTTTTTATTTTAAAAATGTATTATAAAAATGTCATATTTTTCTGCTAAAAACAGTTAAATAATTAAATTAAGAGGTTTTAACACTGCATAAAATGCTGCATGAAATGAGTTTTTGTTTTGTTTTTAGTCCAGATATCTAAACATTCTTAAAGCAAGAAGCATTTTCTAGACGAGTAAAAAAATAATGTCTAAAACAAGCAAAATAATAGCCAATGGGGTAAGCTAAATAAATTTTGTGAAGATTATTTTTCTTACACCATTGGCATTTTATTTTTCTTGTTTTAAGAAATAACTCGCTTAATTTTGACATATTATTTCTGATAATATTTACTTTATATTTTCTTGTCTAAAAAATGCTTCTTGATTTAGGAATTTTTGGTGACACTTTATTTTGATGGTCCCTATTGCACATTTTGTTGACTAAAAGTTGCAATGCAACTACATGCCAATTACTTCTCATTTGAGTATTAGTAGACTGTCTGCTTAATATCTGCTCACACTGCTCCTTCAACAGACATTTAACTGACTATAAGAAACTTTGCATGTACATGTCAACTTACACTAACCCTAACCTCAACCTTAACAGTCTACTTATAATCTAATGAGAATTAGTTGGCATGTAGATGCAATGTAACTTAAATTTAACAAAATGCATTAAAGGGAAAATCAAAATAAAGTGATACCAATTTTTTTTGATATTTGGACTAGAAACAGGACAAAACCTCTTAGTAAGAAAAGCATTATTTGCAGTTAATTTATTACATAAGCGTCATGTTGGCGCAGTGGGTAGCACGATCGCCTCACAACAAGAAGGTCGCTGGTTCAAGTCTCCGCTGGACCAGTTTGCATTTCTGTGTGGAGTTTGCATGTTCTCCCCGTGTTGGCGTTGGTTTCCTCCGAATGCTTCGGTTTCCTCCACAGTCCAAAGACATGCGCTATAAGTAAATTTGGATAAGCTAAATTGGCCGTAGTGTATGTGTGTGAATGCAAGAGTGTATGGGTGTTTCCCAGTGATGGGTTGCAGCTGGAACGACATCCGCTGCATAAAACATATGCTGGATAAGTTGGCAGTTCATTCCGCTGTGGCGACCACTGATTAATAAAGGGACTAAGCCGAAAATAAAATGAATGAATTTATTACATATTAAGATGTCATTTATTCTAGTGATTCAGTGCTGAATATTTAGTATTACTCCAGTCTTCAGTGTCACATGATCCTTCAGAAATAATTCTGATATGTATATTTGCTGCTCAATACGCTGATTCTGGCACATAATGCCACTGAAGGGAAAAAGAGGCCATCTTCCCTCATCTTTAAGAGAAATATCAGCAGTTTCCAGCTATATCTGTACCGTGTGAGATAAGATCCTTCAAAGTGAGGGAACTTCTCAGTGCTAACTGAAGGCCTTTAAATGTCAAAAACACTCGTCAGAGTTTGCTCTCATCAAACACCTCAGTCAAATGTTTCATTTTTCAACAACAACAACAAAAATAAAGCCACACACATTATTTAATGCACAAATAATACACATATATGCCTGTTTAAAGCATTTAGCATGCATGTACTGATAATTAAAAATATAAATTATATTTTAAGATTATGTAATCAATAAAAAAATAAACCTTAAAATAAAAATACAAAAAATACAGTTATATAATAGTCTTTATGTTTCATATTGATGTTTGATGTTTGTGAAGGCCAACGTATGGCTGTTTTTATGACAGGCACCATAAAACTATATTAATATTTTAAGGTTAGTCGTTAAATTAATGCACTAATCACAAACTAGTCATAAAAAATAACGCTGCAGTTACATATTTCTACCAATAGATGGATGCATTTCTCTCTGTATTTTGCAAACATTAACATTCATTTATAGAAACAACTTGGGGGCGCTAGATATCGTTATATGATCTTTTTCATCATTTTGTACAGCAGTGTTCATGAATAGAATTTAAAACTAAACTTGGCTACATTTTAGTCTCATTACAGTAACATAGACATTCTCAGGCCATATATTTGTAATAAAGTCAAACTGTTTCCTTTTTTTAATTTTATTATAATTGTTGTTGTTATTATTTGCTATAGGCTATACATATAATAATAAATAGTACTAGTTACTACTAAATTATTATCATTATTATTATTATTATTATTATTATTATTATTATTATTGTTGATTTTATTATTATTATTAATATTATAATCATCATCACTACTATTGCTATACAACTACTACTAATTTATCATAATTATTAACTTTAATTAATAATAATAATAATTGTAATAATAATAATAATAATTTAATAATAACAACAACAATAATAATAATAATAATAATAATCATTATTATTATTATTATTATTATTATTATTATTATTATTATAATAAAACTATTATTTTATAATAATAATAATAATAAGTATTATTATTATAATTATTATAAAATTATTATTATAAAATTATTATTATTATAAATAAATTATTATTATTATTAAAAAGTTAAATTATTATTAAAGTTAATAATATTTAATAATTAATAATAGCAATAGTAATAGTTTTTAATGATGATTATAATAATTAAAAAATATATAATAATAAAAATAATACAAAAATGATTATAATTCAGTAATAACTTAAGTATTACTAAGTATTACTAAGTATAACTATTTTAGTATTAATAGTAGCAGTATTTATTAATAATAATAATAATAATAATAATAATAATAATAATAATAATATACATTTATTAAGAAAAAGGAGCATTACAATAAGCATTAACTCAATAGTAGTTATATACTTATATTATTCAGCCTTTTAATAATAAATATGTTATATACAGGTGGTTCATTCCGCTGTGGCGACCCCAGATTAATAAGGGACTAAGCTGAAAAGAAAATGAATGAATGAATGAATGAATGTTATATGCACTAATGTTACGTGTAGATTTTTTAGTCTTAACCATTTTAGACAGTTCTTTTGCTCATATCGTATTTCTTATCTATCAAGTGACCACTTCCTGTGTTCACATTTTGATCTCAGCTCTCATAACATGTCCTTAACACTGTCTACAGGACCTGTTAAAGACATGCATCTACATACGTGACCGTATGGCTATAAGATCAATGGTGTAAAACACTTGCAGATGTCTTATTAAACTCTATACATCAGAACAAATTGTTCAGTGTTCAACCATCCTGTCTCTCAATGCAAGCACGCTTCATACATGTGACATGTTTTCTAGAAAAAAAAAAAAATAGTCCTGTCAGCCAATCAGAGCGCAGTAACACAGAGAGCAGGCAAACGTCCAAATCCCACACGCACAGCCTCAGTGTTTTCCTTAATGACGGGGAGCGTTTTCCTTTTTTCTCTTCAAATAAACATGATGGTGGAGGTCAGGAGTGTTTCACTGGCCCACAGGAAGTCCACCTCCCTCACTCTCATTGGCTGCTCTCTGGGCCAATAGCGAATGGGGACAAGCGAGGAGGTTCGCTCAAACAAATGACTGCTTTTTTTAATGTTCGTCGTCTTCTTACTGTTTTCTGGGCGACCACGTCTCATAACACGTGCAGACGAGGAGGAGGAGGAGAAGGAGGAGGGTCTGGATAAACATTCAAACCCCCTATAGAAAGTTAAGGTCCTTACAGTGATGCCATTGAAACTCTTTTGGTTCTTTACATTAAACCTCTGTGAGGATTTATTCTCCCTCCGCTCGATCCAAACCTGAGCTTCTTTCTTATATAATGAACACAAAGAAAGATACATTGAAGAGGTTCAAAACTAGGAGCATTGCCTTCAGTGGTATTTCTTTTACCTACTATGCACCAATGGCAATGGTTACAGGTTTTCAACATTCTTCAAACTATCTTCTTTTGTGTTCACCAGAAAAAAAGAACTCATACTGTACATGTAAGCAACCACAGTTGTTGTTTGGTTTTAGTTTTTGTTTTTGGTATTATATTACTTTACAGACGGGTGGCGCAGTGGGTAGCACATTCGCATCACAGCAAGAAGGTCGCTGGTTCAAGCCTCAGCTGGGTCAGTTGGCATTTCTGTGTCAAGTTTGCATGTTCTCCCCTTGTTCACGTGGGTTTCCTCACGGGTGCTCCGGTTTCCCCCACAAGTCCAAATACATTAAATTGGGTATGCTAAAATTGACCGCAGTGTATGAGTGTGTATGGTTGTTTTTCAGTGATGGGTTATGGCTGGAAGGGCATTCACTGCGTATAACATATGCTGGATAAGTTGGCGGTTCAATCCACTGTGGCGACACCTGAAGAATAAAGGGACTGAGCCGAAGGAAAATTAATGAATTAATATTACTTTACAGTTATTAGAGGAACTTTACACTTCTTACTACGTTCTTAGAGAAACCATTTCTTTTAATTTTAATAATCTAAAAACCTTCGGTGGGTTGAAAAGGTTCTTTAGGCATTAAAGGTTCTTTAGGGAATCATCATGCCTATAAAGAAGTATTGTTTTTAAGAGCATGTCAATATATATCACATACACTTAACAAAACAAATAAGCTGCATGCTTTAAAATCAAGGTTATTGGCATCAATGCATATCATCCACAAAAACTTTTTCATTTTGCAAAAGATTTATAGTAGAAAAAAGTTTTTTCAGAACCAAAATCTTGCTCTGGAGGGCCAGAGTTTAACTCTATCCCTAATTATACTCTCCTACCTGTGATTTTTTTCTAATGATCCTGATGATATTGATTAGCATCTTCAGATGTGTTTGATTAGCGTTAAAGCTAAACTCTGCAGGAAAGATTTGAGGATCCGTGTTCAGTGGCATCACTGTGAAAAAAGCCCTTTTGTAATATAAAGCAACTTTTAAACTGCACGGTAGGTTTTCTTAATTTGTTTGGATTGTCAGAATTTGCAGCACGTTTTCCTAATTTGTTTGCCTTTGTTAATTTGCTTGTGTTTTTTGTAATTGCATGCGAAGTGTTCAGATGCAAAAACCTCTAAATGCCATCTGAAATTTTCTTCTAAAATTAGCATTTTTGCAAGCTCCTGTGTGTATGTTCAGTAAATCCACTTTTATGGCAAAAAAATAGGTTATTTGCATTGCCTTTAAAGTAAAATAATTGAACAAAAATATTGGAGACTGAGAATGACTAATTTTAGAAGAAAATTTCAGATGGCACTTAAATTGCAGCAGCCATAGTTTATGGATTCTATGTAAAACACCTATTTTTTTTCCTCTATCATGATGTGCATCCTCTTGAAACAGTGTTAAACTTAGAAAAATTGTAGAGTGGGGTGCATGATTTTGTTCTTTGTGAACTGATTGGATTGTTGAAAGACAGGAGTTGTTAGCAAAATGAAGGAGGATTGACGAATGGATGAATTCAGAGTCACCCACTGATAGCCCTGCCCTAAAGGATTTCCATGTGACCAGAAGTGAAAAAAGTCCTTCTAAGGGGAGCGACGGTTATGCTATTTGATTAAAGTTTGAGTGCACAGATACATTATTAATAACAAAAGCTACATATGAAAATAAGAAGAGTAAAGTTCGATTTCATGCCGGCTTTAATCCAACATCGCCACCCTAAGAGCCAGGCATAAAGTCTGTTTACTTACAATGATGGTCAAATTATTTTTTTCAAACAAAAGAAGCACTGGTGCTATGTTGTCCCCGAAGGCATTATTAGTTATGAAAGACTCTCATAAAATCCATTCCTCTTTACTGTGCGGTATGGAGCTGTGCTGTAAACAAAGGTCTTTCTGTTTCTACGCCATCCACATTTCTACGATTTTATGACTGCAAGTCTTTTAATGCCGTTCTGTGTTCTTACATGCCAACCCAATGTGATGACAGATTCAGAACCGGTTTATACATTTTGGGAAAACAAAGAGGGATATAAACTACTGTACTCTCTGACCTTCATCAGCTGTGCAAAAAAGATCTTTAAAACATCTATTAAACTCAAACTTGCTTTACACTGCACACCCTGGCTTTGTTTCCAAGACTTATAGCACGATCTTTGACCTGAGCTATGTAAGAAAAATATGATTAATGTGAAGAAATGTCAGAATCAGTTACGTAAGAATATGTCAGATCTGTCAAGGCGCCGCTGCATTGCAACATCCGCTAACACTGTTGTCATTGCAAATGGAGATCCATGTAAACAGAGCTGCTGAAGCATATGTCACCTCAGAGCTTTCTGATATGAGCCAATCGGGATAAAGGTGCAAAGACATTCTAGCCAGTCAGGATGAAGGTGCAATGAGGTTGTAGCCAATCAGAGTGCGAGTGGAGCTATAGGAATGTGTTGACAGGACATTTGGGGCCCAGAGTATTCTGGGAATGTTAGGTACAGTAAACCTCTATTCCCCAGCAACTGTAGGGCACTCAAAATACATGAGGTATTGCAACATATTCACTTGAAGTTTTATAAACGTTCGTGATCATCTGAGAGGGGCAGTATTTTACATTTATATTGGCCTATTCATGTCTAAAATGACAGATCATTTAGTTGGAAATCAAATACAAGGGGGTGTCACGGTGAGTAGCACAATCACCTCACAGCAAGAAGGTCGCGGGGTCGAAGACATGCGCTATAGGTGAATTGAGTATTGTGTATGGGTGTTTCCCAGTGGTGGGTTGCAGCTGGAAGGGCATCCGCTGTGTAAAACATAAGCTGGATAAGTTGGCGGTTCATTCCGCTGTGGCGATCCCTGATAAAAAAGGGACTAAGCCGAAAAGAAAATGAACGAATGAATCAAATACAAGGCTCAGAAATGAAAATGTACAAGATTAAAATTGCAGAATGAGTTTGCCAAAATGTAGTGCAGATTTCCAAATGATTTTTTAATCACTACCAGTAGGTGGCGACAAGTGACTTGACTTTATTTGAGTCAAAACTACATCTAAGTTATTTACATAACTGTATACCATTATTATTCTGTACATAAAAAAACAGCAGATTATACTATCTATTTCACACTTCATGTACTTACTGTTATTCAAGTATCTGCTTAAAACTAATTACATCTAAATTAGGGTTAGTTGCTAGATCTGATATGGTTGCAGCTGGAAGATAACTAGAATTGTTTATATTATTTATTAAATTTGCCATTTATTGTATTTTATTAGCATCTATCCCCACCCCAACCCTAAACCCAACCGTCACAGCACTGTAAAACAGTAGTTGTACCGAGTATTATTTATGTTATCTATTAAATTACCCAATACATTGTATTTTTTAATGTCTACCCCCACCCCAACCCTAAACCCATCAGTCACAGTACTGTAAAAATATTAGTTAATGTTATACAGTGTCATTACAAAATGCTGCTATATTAATATTGCACATATCGCACTTCCGGCCGGCCGCGTATCCGATAGACTTTACCCTAAATTAGAGACTTGACTTTGTGCAGTCACCAAATTGTTCAAACACGCTGATTTATTGACAAGCTAAATGTAAGACTATTTATAATAATAATTAATTAATAATTCCTTACATTTATATAGCGCTTTTCTAGACACTCAAAGCGCTTTACATATTGGGGGGAATCTCCTCATCCACCACTAGTGTGCAGCATCCACCTGGATGACGCGACGGCAGCCATTTTGCGCCAGACCGCACACCACACACCAGCTGATTGGTGGAGAGGAGACAGAGTGATGAAGCCAATTATGATATGGGGAGGGTTCGGAGGCCATGATGGACAGATGGACAGAGGCCAGGATGCCGGGGTTAAACCCCTACTCTTTCTCGAAGGACATCCTGGGATTTTTAATGACCACAGAGAGTCAAGACCTCGGTTTAACGTCTCATCTGAAAGACGGCGCTCACTGAGCAGTATAGAGTCCCCGTCACTATACTGGGGCATTAGGACCCACACAGACCGCAGGTTGGGCGCTCCCTGCTGGCCTCACTAACACCACTTCCGGCAGCAACCTAGCTTTCCCATGTGGTCTCCCATCCAGGTACTGACCGGGCGCAGCCCTGCTTAGCTTCAGTGGGCGACCATGTGAGAGTTGCAGAGAGCTAGCTGCCGGCAGTTTTTTTATTCTGAACTCTTTGAAGATTGCATTTGTTGGCCACATAAGTCATTGAGGCTATTTCTACACTAATCCGGATAAATATGAAAATAGCAGTTTCGCCTAAAAATGCTCTACATCCGCATTATTGTTTTCAATAATTACCCAAAAGTTGCTCATCCACAGTAAAATCACTGAAAATGCGTTCGTCCCTGTATTGCACAAACATGCGTTAAGATATAAGACGATTTGAGCTGCCTAATTTCTGCCTGTCGTTTATTTACTTTCCAGCTCTAAAATGTTGCAGCAATATGTCAAGGAAAAGTTTTAAATGGACTGACAGTAGAGACATGCTAAGCGACAGCTCAGAGTAAGCATTGCATCTCCTTTGAAGAAAAGCAACAATGCTGTGTTAATGAAGAAGAGCATCGAAAACAACTCAAATTTCCACCAATTCATTGGTCACATGACTAAAAATATGGCTTTGGCTGCGTTCCACTGCCCTTTTAGAAATGTACTTGCAAACTTCCCTTCTTCCTTCATGTGGATCCCCACCACCATTTTAAAGTATGTTTCACTTTGTCAAGGGAATGAGGAAAGTTTACATGGACATACCCTCAATTCCTCGATTTTTGACAGAGGAAGTGAGTCGGCTTCATACTGTATGTCTCAGAATGCAATGCGATTGTGAGGTCATGGTCAGGGTTTAGGGAATTCCATTTAATCCTACACTGTAAAAAAATCTTACTGCAATACATTTTTAGGTATTTTCTAGTCATCTCTACTTACATTAATTAAATTAACTAAAAATATTTACTTAAACATTTGTAAAACTTAAAAAAATAAACTGAAATCTGATTAATTTAGTCAAATAAGCTAACATAGAAACTTTTGTTATGACGGCCTTTTGACATATTAATTTTCACAGTCTATTCAGATGTTCCGCCAGTAGTGGACACTTGTGTAATGTAACACAATGTAGGGAAGTTAGCAAGTGAAGGGCATAAAAATTGGACTGTAATGCAACCTTCATTTTCACAGTCCACATTGCGCTGCGAAAAGTACCATTCTCAAAATGAACAACTTTGTAGAGCATTTTCAAAAACATATATTATTGTTGCTTAAAAACACCATATCAGTGTGGAAGGAAGACCAAGATGAAGAGAAAAATATGCATTTTTAAACTAAAACATATTAGTGTAAACAAGCTGAGGCTGGGCGACACGGTGGCTCAGTGGTTAGCACTGTCGCATCACAGCAAGAAGGTTGCTGGTTTCCCAGCTGGGTCAGTTGGCATTTCTGTGTTTGCATGTTCTCCTCGTATTGGCGTGGATTTCTTCTTGGTGCTCCGGTTTCCCCCACAGTCCAAAGGCATGCTGTATAGGTGAATTGAATAAACTAAATTGGTTGTAGTTTATGAGTGTGGGCGACGCGGTGGCACAGTAGGTAGTGCTGTCGCCTCACAGCAAGAAGGTCGCTGAATTGTCCCTAAAATTGTGCCTATTGTATGTGTGTGACCCCAGATTAATAAAGGGACTAAGCTAAGAAGAAAACGAATAAATGAATGTATGATTGTGGATGAGAGTGTATGGGTGTTTCCCAGTACTGGGTTGCAGCTGGAAGGGCATCCGCTGTGTAAAACATATGCTGGATAAGTTGGCGGTTTATTCCGCTGAGGCGACCCCTGATTAATAAAGGGACTAAGCCGAAGGAAAATGAATGAATGAATGTCCTGAGGCTCTAAATTCAGAAATGCATTACATTGCAAAGAAGAAAATTACATGTTAATATTGCACTTTAGGACAGACATGAAAATGGGACAGGTTCAGGGATGCATGAGGCTGAAAACTGCCTATAAAATGAGACACAACTTCATGGTGAGTCACTGAATTATTCACTCAACATTATTCTAGAGGATGACTTATGTTATTTGACTTTGTGTGTAACTGCTTGCAAAAGTAGACAAACTAGCTGAAATTATTTTGCTATTAAATACATTTTTACTGCAATGAAGCAACTTATATTGCGTAATGTCTTTGTCTTATGTAATATTTGTTTAAAAAAAACATTAAGACTCCAAAGGTCGTGTAGTTTATCGCTTTAATACACAAAAGTAAAGACTAAGTCTGACCCTCGACTGCTGTTTATTCACTCATTCAGAAAAGAAGTGCTTTTGAGAGTGTGTTTTACAGGCTACACATGGATGCTTTTAGCCTGTATAAACCAATAAAACAGGGCCTTTTATCACTGACATAGTGTCAGCATTTGTGCAGTAACAGATTTCTTCTCTCTGTCTAAGTGAAGGGATTGTGGGCTGTTTAGATTGGACGAGGGTCACGCTATGTTTATGATGACAGTTGCTATAAACAGTGGAACGTCTTCAGTTCATATCAAACATGGGCAAAGTGGAGGCGGAGAGGAGGAGCTCAGATACGCCTCTTTCCCCGCCCACTGAGCCTGAGGCAGACGACACACCTGAAAAACCCTGTGACCTCACACACACACACACCCACACACCATATACACGGCATACACACACACACACATAGGTTTATTTAGCTAAATTGGCAATATATACAGATTATTGTTTTTATACTCATATATTTTCTAACCTACCCAAAACCCTAAAACCTCCCCCTCGCTGTATTTCTTTGTTTGGCAAATTCTTAAAAACTTTGTTTACTTTATTTTTTTTATCAAGTTTTATAAATGAGGACATCTCCAAAGGGAGATTTTTCAGAGATTTTGTGATGTTAGGTACGCTAAAAAATGACTACTAATTTAAAATGAGCTGAAACAACACATTTCTTGAGTGTTTTTTGCGACAACTTAATTGTTTTATGTTCAATCCACTTAAATTTCATTCATTCATTCATTTTCTTTTCAGCTTAGTTCCTTTATTAATCAGGGGCTGCCCCAGCGAAATGAACCACCAACTTATCCAGCATATGTTTTACACAGCGGATGCACTTTCAGCTGCAACCCATCACTGGGAAACACCCATACACTCTTGCATTCACACACATACACTACGAACAATTTAGCTTACCCAATTCACCTATAGCGCATGTCTTTGGACTGTGGGGGAAACCGGATCGCCCGGAGTAACCCACGCAAACACGGGGAGAACATGCAAACTCCACACAGAAATGCCCAGCTGAGGCTTGAACCAGTGACCTTCTTGCTGTGAGGCGACAGCGCTACCCACGCCGCCCCCACTTTAATTTGTAAAAACTAATAAATTTACTTGGGCGACACAGTGGCGCAGTAGGTAGTGCTGTCGCCTCACAGCAAGAAGGTCGCTGGTTCCAGCCTCAGAGTTTCTGTGTGGAGTTTGCATGTTCTCCCTGTGTTCACGTGGGTTTTGTCCGGGTGCTCCGGTTTGCCCCACAGTCCAAAGACATTCGGTACAGGTGAATTGGGTAGGCTAAATTGTCCGTAGTGTATGAGTGTGTATGGATGTTTCCCAGAGATGGTGCTGGATAAGTTGGCAGTTCATTCCGCTGTGGCGACCCCAGATTAATAAAGGGACTAAGCTGAAAAGAAAATGAATGAATGAATGAATGAATAATAAGTTAACTTAATTTTCCCAACACAAAGCAATTGTGTGGAACCCAGCATTTTTACAGTGTACACACACACCCACACACTCATTATGTATCTAAATGAAGACAAAAAGCCTTAAATATCCTTTTTAATTGTTTTTATGCACAGTTTTTTTTTAAATCAGTATTTTTTATAAACATTACACATTAAACATTCCCAACACACACACACACATACACATAAAGACCCACACACATGCCACAACACTCACATGATAAGTAAAATTAAATGAATCATTATAATACACAAATGGTGCCTACAACAATACAGTGAAAGCTTGTGTGATTCATTCATTCATTTTTCCTCTGATTTATCAGTGGTCGACACAGTGGAATGAACCGCCAACTATTCCAGCATATGTTTTACGCTGTGGATGCCCTTCCAGCCGCAACCCAGTACTGGGAAACACACACACTCATACACTTTGGCCAATTTAGTTAATCCAATTGACCTATATAGCACATGTCTTTGGGCTGTGGGGGAAATCTCTCATAGCTTGTGTGATTATAACTAATAATAATATTAAATGTAATATTAATAATAATAATAATAACACAACTTATATGTGTTCCTTTCAGCTGTGATGCTGCAAATAAACTATTATCTGGCTAATCTGCTCAGAAACACCTGTCACCTGCTCTGTCTTCCTGCCTGTGTGAGTCTCCAGTTCGGCTATTATTGTGTGTGTTCATGCTGTACAGGAGCTTGGGAACATGTGTGTTGTTTTCACACAGGCAGAGGAAGGGGTTTGTGGATGAACCGTGCGGCTGACTTCATCTCAATTTATCATGAGGATGTGGCCAAACAGAGGCTGAGAGTAAACACAATTCACATGGCGTAATGGTGATTTGAAAGATGAAAAAAATACACTGGTTCTTGCTCTGAGGTCGTGGCTCAGCAGATACACTGCAGATTAGTTCTGAAGCATCCAGTTTAGTCTACTTTGCATATTTTAAATAGTCTCACACATGCACAAACTATCTATTTTGGCAATTTTTTTTTGTTTGTTGTAGCATTTAAAAAAATGTTCAATATGTTTTATCATGGGGCGGCACCGTGGCTCAGTGGTTAGCACTGTCGCTTCACAGCAAGAAGGTTGCTGGTTCGAGTTCCGGCTGGGTAAGTTGACATTTCTCTGTGGAGTTTGCATGTTCTCCCCGTGTTGACGTGGGTTTCCTCCGGGTGCTTCGGTTTCCCCCACAGTCCAAAGACATGTGCTATAGGTTGTCTTGGGTAAGCTAAATTGTTTGTAGTGTGTGAATGGGCGTGTATGGGTGTATCCACTGTGGTGACCCCAGATTAATAAAGGGACTAAGCCGAAAAGAAAATGAATGAATGAAATTGGCCGTAGTGTATGTGTGTGTGTGTGTGTGTGTGAATGTGAAAGTGTATGGTTGTTTCCCAGTACTGGATTGCGGCTGGAAGGGCATCCACTGCATAAAACACAAGCTGGAATAGTTGCTGGTTTATTCCACTGTGGTGACCCCTGATAAATAAGGGACTAAGCCGAAGGAAAATGAATGAATGAATGTTTCATCATACTTCCCCAGTGAACCTTTTTTTTAAAGTTTTCTAAAATCTTATGCTTAAATATGCAAATGAGGCATTGTTTAATTAAGTATGCACTAATTTGCATGCATTTTGAAATTAAAATTATTGTTTTTTTTTACATATTAGAGTCAACAGTTTTTTTTTCAGAGGGATTTGATAATCTTTTTATTGCTGCATAATTCATAAAATACTGATTACAGATGAAAAAAAAAAACAATTATTTGTAGTCAAATAAAATGTTGCATAGGGCGACGCGGTGGCGCAGTAGGTAGTGCTGTAGTTCGCATGTTCTCCCCGCGTTCGCGTGGGTTTCCTCCGGGTGCTCCGGTTTCCCCCACAAGTCCAAAGACATGCAGTACAGGTGAATTGGGTGAATAAATGTCCGTAGTGTATGAGTGTGGATGGGTGTGTATTGATGTTTCCCAGAGATGGGTTGCATCTGGAAGGGCATCCGCTGCATAAAACATATGCTGGATAAGTTGGCGGTTCATTACGCTGTGGCGACCCCGGATTAAAAAAAGGGACTAAGCCGAAAAGAAAATGAATGAATGAAAATGTTGCATATAGCTAAGCATATCCCTCTGTAAAAACCTTCAGAATAGATGTTAATTAAACAGCAAAGTTTGGTGTATTTAAGTGATGCTGTGATTAAAATACACTCATTTTGAAAAAATGGCCTTTAAATGTACCGTATTTTAATCTACAGAAATAAATTAATAAAGTGTGACAAAGGCAATGCTTAAAAGTGTAAATGTTTTAATTATGCTTTTCCATTAGATTGAAAAAACAGAAAAATCGAATATACAAAAATCCAATGCTATTTCATGGCAATACGTGACTTTTTGATTTAGTAACCAATTCGTAGGAATTTGTTTGATCTCATTCAATTACAATTTTGTACAATTTTCTCATCACCCAATGATGGTTGGGTTTAGGGTTGGGGTTTGGTGCCACGTCTCCTTTTAAAAATCATACATTTTTGCATGACTGAACTATGAATTTGTAAGAATTAAATGTAAAATAGTTACGTTTCCGTGTCAGATCAGGCTGGAAAATCTAAAAAGCCCAAAATCTCACCTGAAAATAGAAAACTTGTCATATACAGTGTTGGGGAAAGTTAGTAACTAGTTGCGTTACTTTTCATGGAAAGTAATACGTTATGTTACTTTTGAGTTACTTGTGCGTTAATTTTTATTACCTGGCTTAAGCTTGATCTCTTTCAAAACTTTTTTAATAGCGGAGTTCTGCAATTAAAAACGCACTGTATAACCTACATTTACCTTTAAAAAACACTTAAAAATAAATATTTTAGGATAATGTTATATGTGTTTGCTACTTTTGTCCTATTTGTCTTAAGTAAAATCACTGTCCATTGAGACAATCTCCTTTTCCTTTTCTTCGATGCCTTCAAAATAATGAACACATTCTCTCATTGACTGTGTGATTCATTGTGACTATACTTTAATTTTAGCAATAGCAATTTATTTTTTAAGAGCTAATTATTTAATCTAACTCTCGTTACATTTTCAAAAAAGTATTTCAAATATTATTACTTATTTTTAAAAAGTAATGCATTACTTGTTACTTAAAAAGTATGTAACTTGGTTACTTGTAATGCATTTCCCCCAGCACTGGTCATATATTGGTACATTTGTTTTTGGTCTGACCTTATAGTTCTCCTCATTCAAGCTTCTTTAAAAAAAACATCTGCTAAATATTGCTTCATAAAATTGAAGGCAAAGCTGGGTTTATCTACCCTTCACTCTTTCTGCTTGACTTCTGCTGACTTCAATCCTCCGTTTCAGCAGTTCTGCAGGGGGTCTGAGATGGAAATGTGTTTTCTGTTAAACTGTGACTGTGTTTTCACTCATAACTTTCAATGACGTCCCTCTTCTTGCCATCATGAAGAAATTATAGCAGTATAGATTTACTGTACTCACAGGAGAAGACCTTTACTGGAAAGTTGAAGTGGGAACACAGAGGAGAACGAGATTGATATTATAGCGAGGAGAAGGTCAGATGGGTTTTGTATCAGGGGGAGGGGCATTCAAATTCTAGAAAGCATTTGATTGGGCAAAATGAGAGAGTGCAGCATGAGTCATCAGTAGTTTATAGATTTCAAAACAGACTCAAATGTATCACAAGGGTTAAATATTCATGAATGAATTCATTCATTCATTCTTTTCCTTCAGCGTAGTCCGTTATTTATCAGAGGTCACCACAGCGGAATGAACCACCAACTAAACCAGCATATATTTTATGCATATATTTTAAACACTCATACACTCTCACATTCGGAACCCCCGGAGGAAACCGACGCAAACACTGGGAGAACATGCAAACTCTGCACTGAAATGCAAACTGGCCCAGCTAAAATTCGAACCAGCTTCTTCTAGGGTTACATATATTTATAGGTAATTATAATTAATATAATAAGGCAGATTCAAACCAGTTTGAGATTGTTTTTATTTATTTTTTGAGCACAAAAGAAGATATTCTGGAAAATGCAGGAAACCTTTAACCATCGACATCCATAGTAAGAAAAACAAATGCTATGGAAGTCATTGGCTACTGGTTTCCAACATTTATCAAAGTATCTTCTTTTGTGTTCAACAGAGCAAAGAGTGAGTAAATAATGACAGCATTTTGGGTGAACTATCCCTTTAAAGGTTCTTCATAGAACCACAGAGCAGATTCCAATCAAAACTGGCGATAAAGATTGTTTTTGCTTTCATACATTTAAGATAAAGTTATGGGAAATTAATGAGACCTCCATGAGACGGGAAAGCAAGTTTAGAGTAAAAAACTGATCTTCAGGGTAGCATAAAACACACACACACACACACACACACACACACACACACACACACACACACACAGAATACTAGACTGTGCAAAGTCATAATGGAGCCCAAGAGAGACGCTGATCTTCAGGAATTCATACTATCATCATCTGTGTCCGTGTGTGACCGTATGTGTGTGTGTGTGTGTGTGTGAGAGAGAGAAAGATGAGTATGAGAACAGGAAATGTTTACTTGACATTTTCAGCAAAATTCCTACATTTTCTGTGCCATGAAGCCACCAAACGTCCTTTATGTTTCCTGAATGTGAGAATGATCTGAAATGTCGCTCTGATAACTTGTCATTGGAGAAATTACATGACATGAGTGTTTGTGGACTCTCTGTAGTTTGAGGGTAAAGTTGTCCCTATAAAAGGGAACTAAATCTAGCACACGTCCCTTTAGGGGCATTCATGAACGTCCTCAATTGAAAAAGTTACTCATACACACAGTTGTATTTCTAAACATTTATAGTCGCACGTAATGTAAATATATAGAAATCTATGTTGTTTTAACAGAAAAGAATTATATATTGTGTCATAACTATAGAAGCGTTTACATTTTAAAGTATGATTTAACATAACTTTATTTAAAGTCAATTGTACTTTATAGTGCTCTAACATTTGTTTAATGAAACTGGATTTAAAAGCTTTTCTTTATTTATTAATCTATTTTTTTACAAAGTTACATGAACAGTGTTAGATTATTATCTGATGTACATGCACTGGGCTGGTCTGAGTATTTCAGAAACTGCTGATCTACTGGGATTTTCACGCACAACCATCTCTAGGGTTTACAGAGAATGGTCAGAAACAGAGAAAATATCCAGTGAGCGGCAGTTCTGTGGGCGCAAATGCCTTGTTGATGCCAGAGTTCAGAGGAGAATGGCCAGACTGGTTCCAGCTGATAGAAGTGCAACAGCAACTCAAATAACCACTCGTTACAATCGAGGTCTGCAGAAGAGCATCTCTGAACGCACAACATGTCTAACCTTGAGGCGGATGGGCTACAGCAGCAGAAGACCACAACAGGTGCCACTTCTGTCAGCTAAGAACAGAAATCTGAGTCTACAATTCGCACAGGCTCACCAAAATTGGACAACAGAAGATGAGTTTAATAAGTCTCAATTTCTGCTGCAACATTCGGATGGTAGGGTCTGAATTTGGCGTCAACAACATGAAAGCATGGATCCATCCTGCCTTGTATCAACGGTTCAGGCTGCTGGTGATGGTGAAATGCTGTGGGGGATATTTTCTTGGCACATTAGATGCTCACCATCTCCATCCCTTTATGACCACAGTGTACCCATCTTCTGATGGCTACTTCCAGCAGGATAACGCTCCATGTCATAAAGCGCGAATCATCTTAGACTGGTTTCTTGAACATGACAATGAGTTCACTGTACTCAAATTGCCTCCACAGTCACCAGATCTCAATTCAATAGAGCACCTTTGGGATGTGGTGGAACGAGAGATTCACATCATGGATGTGCAGCCGACAAATCTGCAGCAACTGCATTATGCTATCATGTCAATATGGACCAAAATATCTGAGGAATATTTCCAGTACCTTGTTGAATCTATGCCATGAAGGATTAAGGCAGTTCTGAAGGCAAAAGCGGGTCCAACCTGGTACTAGGTGTGCCTAATAAAGTGGCCCGTGAGTGTAGATTTTGTTTTAGCCTAAATTAATCTTCTTTCAAACTCTCTTTTCTGGAAATTCAAGTATATGTCCCAACTGGAAAATACAATATTTCGATGACTATAGTAGCCTTCTATAAAAACATAGTGTTAACATTAAAAGGTCGACAGTTTGTCCTCATTTATGTGTGTGTTCTGCTGGGTTTTATAAGGATAGAGTGATTCAAAACTGGACAACTGGGGAGCCACTTCAATAAACTGGGTCACAATGTTTGGCATTAACCCAGGACACACACATAATTGTGGTCCCCTGAAATTGCTTTAGAAATGACATGCAAAATTCACAATAGACACACACACACACACACGCACACACACGCGCGCACACACACACACACACACACACACACACACACAAACACACACAATCTGTACTCCTCTGTCCTTTGATAAACATTATCTCTCTGTGTGTTTCTATCTGTTCTGGAAACAATAATAAGCAGAGAGAAATGCGGTGTGTGGAGCAGCTCCTGAGCTCAGGGTGGAGATCTGTGTTTTCCAGCAGCGTCTTATCAGTCTGTTTCTCTCTCCATTCCTCTGCATTTATTCTCTCTATCAGCCCTGAGCTCAGGCTGTTTTCCTGCCTATGAAAACAGCAGCTCACAGTAACTGGACTCCAGCAGACCAAGTCGTATGATGTAAAGGGCACGAACGCACTAACTTCTGACAAGTAGCGAAATAAAGAAATATTTCAGAGCTTAAAGGGACAGTTCACCCCAAAACTGAAAATTCTGTCATCATTTATTCTCTTTTCACTTGTCACAAGCCTGTTTAACTTTCTTTTTATTCTGTTGATTACAAAAGAAGATATTTTGAAGAAAGCTGGAAACCTGTAACCATCGATTTCCATAGTTTTTGTTTTTCCTATTATAGATGTTTATGGTTACAGTTATCATTTTTGGATGAACTTTAATTCTCGTACTTTTTTAATGTTAAATGTTATGTAATTAATTTGTTATTACCTTTTTTTATCCTTCACTTTACAAAAAAAACAATTGCTTTCCGTAAATCTAAAAAAAATTAAGGTTTGATTAAATTTTTTGTTTGTTTTTGTTTTTTATTTTGTGATTGTTTTAATGCAAATTTATTTAAAATCATCTGAATTTCAGATATAAATAAAGTAATGTAACTTATACGACATACAGTACAATGTCCTACATTTGAAGTTTTCCAAACAAGAGTAAAAGAACAGTTTTTAAGCATATTTCAAAGCATATTTCAATGTAAATTGTTTTGTTGTTGTTGTTTCAACTTAAAAACGTAAGTGTTCGTGCTATCTAAAAATTTTAAGTTTACTTCACTTAAATAGTAAAGTTTTCTTGGTAGTAGTGGACACGGTAGCACTTTATTTTGATGGTCCATTTGAGTATTAGTGTCTGTTTAATATCTGTTGATACTGCTCCTTCAACAGACATTTAACTGACTATAAGAAACTTTGCAAGTACATGTCAACTTACACTAACCCCAACCCCAAGCTAACAGTCTACTTATAATCTAATGAGAATTAGTTGGTAGATGCAATGTAACTTAAATTCAACAAACGGACTATCAAAATAAAGTGTGACCATTTTCTTACCTCAGGTTAAAGTTGACAGGATTTGACAATACATGTAATGGACGTGATCTAAGTTTAGTTAACTGAAATAGATAAGTTGTTGCAATTAAGAATGATGTTGATAGGACTTTATAATTCAAGTGTAATGGACATGGTTCAAGTTTAGTGAACTTAAATATTGAAGTTTCCAAAACATTCAAACTGATCCCCCAACTTTTGTCAACCCGCGTAAGCCATTTTTCACCAGCACAATCAAATTCTAAACCTGCAGGAAGATATTTATTGTCTGACGTCATCCAAACATAAACAAAATAAATTAAAGTAAATGTGTTACAATAAAGGTTAACTAATATATATGAGTTCAGCTGACTCATTTTTTTTAAGTCTAATAAGTTCAGCCAAGTAAAACTTTGATATATAAGTTGTCAACCCAGTTAACTTAATCTAAAATATTAAGTTGTGATAATTGGCGCAACCATTTTTTTTTTACAGTTCATACATTCTGAAGCACATATAAAACCATAAATGAGATATTTGAAAAAAAGATGCAGATCAAACTAAAGAAATATCAGAAATATAACATTTGTATTTGTGATATAGCACAGTGAACATCTTCAATTGTTAGTTTTAACTGTATACACTATAAAAAGCGATTAGTTGACTTTACTTAAAAGAGAAAGTAGACTCGTTGCCTTATAATTATTAAGTAAACAAACTGTGTACACTGTTAAAAATGCAGGGTTCCACACAAATCCTTCATGTTGTCCCAACACAAATCATTTAAGTTCATTTAATCATTTTTACAAATGTAAGTGAATTGAACATAAAACAATTAAGTTGTCCCGAAAAAGCTTGAGAATTGGGTTATTTAAGTTTTAAATAAGCAGGTTGAACAAAGCAGCAAACGTTTTTGAGTGTATGTTGTTGCAACACAGGCTCATTGTGGATATGTATCCCTGTCTACATTTCTGGAGAGTGCGAATTTTGTAGCCAGATGTACGTATGGCTGCATTCCATCTTTAAAATGAACGCTACAGATCGGAATAATGCCGCCGACGGCTTCTGTTCCTTTTGTCAGTCGACAGCAAGCTGGCCCGGTTGACTGAAGTGTATATTGCGCCCTCTGGTGGATTTGTGCGAGAAGAGGATGCGCGAGAGGAATTTGTGATTCTCAAAAAGTGTACACAGCGGCCGCTGGTGGATTTGCAAAAACAAAGACTGCAAGCAGACGTACTGTACCTCCAGTTACATATTTCACTGTCCCCAGAAATGTAGACCTGGGTACATATCCGTAATGAGCCTGGGTTGGTATAATTATAAAAGTTAAGTCAATGAGTTTACAGACTTTTTAAAGCAAAATCAACGTGTTGCTTTTAGGGCAATGGGTTTACTCACTTTTTAAAGTAACTAATCGCTTTTTACAGTGTACATTTATATATCCCACTGACAGACTATTAGATAAGTTGCTCGTTTGCAGTAAGACCAACCCATTTACCCCCACTTCCCATGATTCACCATCACTGGCCTATAATCATACAAGAGGGCACCAGATATTTCAAAGGGAATATAAAGCACGTTGGAAATGACAGATGATTATACTGCAGGCATTTAGCCCTGTCAGACTGACCTCGAACTTACTTAGATTTATACAGAACGTTGCTATATCATTACAGCAGTGCTCTTTAATTGTGTCTAGGTTAACACTAAAGTTAGAGCATGCATGAATGTGTGTGTACTTGTATAAGTATCTTTGTGAGGCCGCTTTGAGTTTTGGACCATCAGAGTAAAGTGAGGATGTACAGTAAATGATTTTAATAAAGGGATAGTTACTCTAGAAACGCATTTACTCGTCCTTCACTTATTCCAAACCTGTTTGAGTTTCTATCTTATGTAGAGCACAAAAAAAGATATTCTGAGGAATGTTGAGGGGGAAAAACTGCCATTGACTTCCATGGTATTTTTTTTGTTTCTATGGAAGTCAATGGCTCCTTTTTTCCAACATTCTTCAGAATATCTTGTTTTGTATTGTACTGACGAAAGAAATTCCGCCACACTTTATTTTAATGAACAGTTAACACCATTAACAAACCATTAACTAAGACTTTTAGCTCATTAAACTACTAATTTGCTGCTTATTAATAGTTAGTAAGGTAGTCGGTGGGTTTAGGTATTGTGTAGGATTAGGAATGTACTTTAAAAAAGGATCATACTTTATAAGTGCTTATAAACAGCTTCAATATCTTCTTAATTGGTGGGTAATAAGCCAGTAGTACAGTAAATGGTGTGAATTGTTACTTAAACTAAAGAGTTACCAGAAATCCAAAAAAGTTTAGATCCACTTCAGTGTTGCACTGTAAAACCCAATAAGAAAGCAGATTCCTGTTCTGCCGGTCAATGAGTTTGCAAACAGCTATAGAGAGAGTGTCCTCTGCGTGTGCATGTGTGTGTGTAGAAGCATCATGGGAGTTCTGGCCCCCAGCACAAAGCATTGGTGGTGTCATATTACAGTGGAACGTCCAGTTTGTCAAATGATTACTGAAGTGCCTGAAAAACACATTATAGGTTGTGTGTGTGTGTGTGTGCGTGCGTGCGTGCGTGCGTGTGTGCGTGCGTGCGTGTGTGTGATGACTCATCCTGCTCTGAAGGCCATGTAATGTCTAAGACACTTCCCCAGATTTGTCCTGCAGGGAAACAAGTAGCTCAATGAAACAGCTCAGAGAGGGGAAAAACGATTAACTCTTCATGGTTCTTTCACTAAATTGTGAACAATAAGATATAATCAATTGGGTAAGCTAAATTGTCCATAGTGAATGTGTGTGTGGATGTTTCCCAGAGATGGGTTGCGGCTGGAAGGGCATCCGCTGCGTAAAAACGTGCAGGATAAGTTGGCGGTTCATTCCGCTGTGGCGACCCCGTATTCATAAAGGGACTAAGCCGAAAAGAAAATGAATGAATGAATGGTTATTTGAAGCTAACAAAATTAATAAATAATATAACATATGAATCGCTCATTAATAGTTAAAGCATTTACACACACACACACACACACACACACACACACAGTATAAATCTTAAATAATTGATTTATTTTGCAGACACTGTTGGCTTGTGGTAGCGTGAGAATGTCAGATGTCATTTATGAATGCGCTTTTCATCAGCATGTTTTCAAAATGTCAAAAACCGTGTACATTCCTCAAACTGTCTGTGTGCATTCCGTTTATGAAAATTCAACAAAGCAGCAATTCCTTTGTGAATGCTGAAAACAGAAAATCGGAGTGGCAAACAAACAGTTCAAAGACCTGAAGAAGAATAGCATTTTTTTTTTTTTTGGCTTTGCGTGATTTGACATCAATCAAAGAGTCGAGCGAATTCCCAGAGACAGGAAAGTCTACATCTGAGTCAAACAGGCTTTATAAATAATCTCAGAATACATCAAACATCTCACTGACGTCTGGTCTGGACAGGTGCCAAACTATTTTATTGGAGATCAAAATCTTAATTGATCAAAATGTGAAAGAATTGTGTCTATAGCATGCTAGAAGAACAGTGTTTTACAAAATAACCAAAGCACTAAAATAATAATAACAAGATATAAAAGTTTGTCAAGACAAACTTTAGGCTATAATTCCACTACAGTGCATGCGGAAAGTATTCATAGCGCTTCACTTTTTCCACATTATTAATGGGGTTTGCCATAGGCAAAGTCCATTCTTACTATTCTCAATGGGTGGTTTATTATTCTTCTTCTTCCGTGCGCTTTTTCGGCGCGTAACTCGTCCCGCAGCTTTCGTCCCAGACCCTTGAAAGTGGGGTCAAATCGTGCGGTCTTATCGGGAATGGTGTGCTATGACTTTTATAAGGGGTGGGGGGTTTTTTGGCCCCGCAGGGGCCAAAAAACCCCCCAAAAATCCCATTGACTTAACATGGGGTCAAACTTTGACACATCATAGCGCCGAGTGTGAATTTCATAGAAATATGGGATTCACAACATCTGTAGAGGGTTGCAGCCTGAGTGAGAACATACCCCGCAAGGGGGTACAAGTTGTACCCCTGGGGTGCTAGGACGTCCCAAAGTGGTCTAATTGACTTAACATGGCCCCATTGACTCCCATTCATTTCCTAGAAGACCGGAGCACAGCACTAAGTACAAAAGACAACGCGTTACATTGACTTTTGTGAATTTCGTAGAAATATGGGATTCACCACATTTTGAAAGGGTTACAGCCCGGACAAGTACATACCCCGAAAGGGTGTAAATGTTGTACCCCTGGGGATCTAGGACGTCCCAAATCGTCCAAATCTCCCATTGACTTAACATGGAGCCGAATTTTGACGAATCACTGCGCCGAGTGTGAATTTCTTAGAAATATGGGATTCACAACATCTGTAGGGGGTTGCAGCCTAAGTGGGAACATACCCCGAAAGGGGGTATAAGTTGTACCCCTGGGGTGCTAGGACGTCCCAAAGTGGTCCCATTGACTTAACATGGCCCATTGACTCCCATTCATTACATTGACTCCCATTATAAATGTCACATGTCAATCACATTACATAGCAGTGATATACAGACTTGGGGGTGGGCTTATTTGACTCAGGTAACCAACCAGCATCTCAATATGATAATGAAGCTCTCAAGCCACGCCCCCCAAACCTTTTAAGGACCCTTAATAACTGCCTCATTGACTTAACATGGGCTGGGACGTCCCATTGCTGATCTCATTGACTACCATTATATATGTCCCACATCAATAACATTACATAGGAGTGTCATAGAGACATGGGGGTGGGCTCATTTGCCTCAGGCAACCAATCAGCATCTCAATATGATAATGAAGCTCACAAGCCACGCCCACAAACTGATCCCATAGACTGCCATTATAACTGGCCTTCATGCATATCTTTGCATAGCAGTGTCCTATTGACTTGGGGCTTGGCTCATTTGACTCGGGCAACCAATGAGCATCTCAATATGATAATGACGCTCACAAGCCACGCCCCCAAACTGATCCCATAGACTGCCATTATAACTGGCCTACATGCATATCTTTACATAGCAGTGTCCTATTGACTTGGGGGTTGGCTCATTTGACTCAGACAACCAATGAGCATCTCAATATGATAATGAAGCTCACAAGCCACGCCCCCAAACGGATCCCATAGACTGCCATTATAACTGGCCTACATGCATATCTTTACAAAGCAGTGTCCTATTGACTTGGTGGTTGGCTCATTTGACTCAGGCAACCAATGAGCATCTCAATATGATAATGAAGCTCACAAGCCACGCCCCCAAACTGATCCCATAGACTGCCATTATAACTGGCCTACATGCATATCTTTACATAGCAGTGTCCTATTGACGTGGGGGTTGGCTCATTTGACTCAGACAACCAATGAGCATCTCAATATGATAATGAAGCTCACAAGCCACGCCCCCAAACTGATCCCATAGACTGCCATTATAACTGGCCTACATGCATATCTTTACATAGCAGTGTCCTATTGACGTGGGGGTTGGCTCATTTGACTCAGACAACCAATGAGCATCTCAATATGATAATGAATCTCACAAGCCACGCCCCCAAACTGATTCCATAGACTTCCATTATAATAGGCTTTGATGCATATCTTTGCATAGCAGTGTCCTATTGACTTGGGGGTTGGCTCATTTGACTTAGGCAACCAACCACACCCAACTTCACTCTGTAACCACGCCCATGGCAACAAAACAGAGTACCCTAGCAACCATTTATCAACAGCTATATCTCAGCATCAGAACATCGTAGAGACATGGGGATTGGCTCGTTTGGCTCATGCTAGCAAACGGAACTTCCTATATGCTACACATGCTAGCAGTGACTAGCTACATGCTAATATTGACTAGCCAAGTGCTGTAACTTGCTATAAATGCTTACTAGGTATAAACAAATGACCAAGCATGTATGTGAGGCTTGCCTAGTAACAACCTAGGGTACCCTAGCAACTGCCTAGCAACCACCCAAATTACCCTAGCAACCGCCTAGCAACCACCTAGCAACCGCCTAGCAACGGCCTAGTAATGCCTCAGTAAGTGCCTAGCGACCACCCAGGACACCCTAGCAACAGCCTAGCAACACCTTAGCAACCACTCAGAATACCCTAGCAACCACCTAGCAACACCTTAGCAACCACCTAGCAACCACTTAGGACACCCTAGCAACACCTTAGCAACCACCTAGCAACCACTTAGGACACCCTAGCAACCGCCTAGCAACACCTTAGCAACCACCTAGCAACCACTCAGGACACCCTAGCAACCACCTAGCAACGCCTTAGCAACCACCTAGCAACCACTCAGGACACCCTAGCAACTGCCTAGCAACACCTTAGCAACCACTCAGAACACCCTAGCAACCGCCTATCAACACCTTAGCAACCACCTAGCAACCACTCAGGACACCCTAGCAACCACCCAGCAACCACTTAGAACACCCTAGCAACCGCCTAGAAACACCTTAGCAACCACCTAGCAACCACTTAGGACACCTTAGCAACCGCCTAGCAACACCTTAGCAACCACCTAGAAACCACTAAGGACACCCTAGCAACCACCTAACAACACCTTAGCAACCACTTAGCAACCACTCAAAACACCCTAGCAACCACCTAGCAACCACTCAGAACACCATAGCAACCACCTAGCAACACCATAAACTTAACATTGGCACAAAATGGCTGACATTGGCACAAAATGGCTGACATCCAAAAATCCCCATAGGCTTAACATTGCCACAAAATGGCTGACATCGATATCTAGATTACAGAGTCGTAGAGGCTTGGGAGTGGGCTCATTTTACTCGGCCTGTCAAGTCGGTATTAAGTAGTGATATAACAAATTTGTAGACACTCCCTAGCAACCACTTTAGGGCCCCCAACAACCATTTTACAGCATAAACAAGCCATATTTCAGCACGGGAACATCATAGAAAGGCAGGGTTTGGCCTCTTTTGATGCAGGCTGATAAAATTGCTTTTGTTTTCACTCATTAAAACGGCGTTGCCACAGCCTAGCAACCATTTAGAATACCCTAGCAACTGCATGAACACATATTTGTCCATTTCTTAGCACTCCATTGCTTTTGCCCAGTTCAGTGATTCATTTTACCCCATCGATTTGCCACGCAAACCCCATTCACATTTTCTTTAGGAAATGTACAATTCTAGTTTTATATGTTACAGCCTTATTCCAAATTGGATTAAATTAATTTATTTCCTCAAAATTCTACACACAATACCCCATAATGACAATGTGAAAAAAGAGTTTTTGAAATTGTTGCAAATTTATTAAAAATAAAAAACCTGAAAAATCATAAGTATTCACAGAGAGCATTTGATGAGAGCAGCAGAAATATTTCCGCAATCCTGTCTCGGAGGTCTACAGACAATTCCTTTGTCTTCATGCTTCGTTTGTGCTTTGACATGCACTGTCAACCCTGGGACCTTATGTAGACAGTTGTATGCCTTTTCAAATTGTAGAATGGTATTTTGACCACAGCGGTTTGAACTGTAGTTCTGCCGAGCGACTAAAAAGTTATCAGTATTGATGGTAAAAAAACTGTACATTCTAGTCAAACCATTTCTCTGTAATCTTATACCAAAAACGGTAATAAGCGCAGTATTAATAGCTAAAAATGTGGGAGAGCGTTGTTATTATGTGATTGTATTGTATTGCACTAAGGAGCAATTAAGTGTTGATGTTAAATCAAAAGTAATTCACAAATACTTGAAAATGAGATGATTTAATGACAATAATTCTCTATGGCTACACCTGAATTAGTTATAAAATAACTGTATAAAATGATAAAACATGAAATGATAAAAACATATCAGATAAATTGTACCCAGCTTAAATGTAAAAATTAAAGTTATCTAAGAAAGAGAGAGAGAGGGGGAGGGAGAGAGAGACAAAGAGAGCAAGTAGGCCTTAAAGAGCCCGGGAGCAGTAGAGCCAGAGAAGATAACCTCCAGAGAAGGAGAGGAGCAGCACAGGAGAGAAGCAGACCAGGAAAAGAGAGCAGATCAGTAAAAGAGACAGAGCCAAGTTTTACCAGCTATTTTGTATCTTTCTTGACCATGTGACTAAAGCCCAAATGTTGAGACATTCAAACTGACCAATCAACATGTAACCACATCGTAAAACCCCCAAAGTCCACACACCAGGCCCTGATCTTATCAGTATCTGCCTTTGGAATTTGACATGTTTTGCCAAATAAACAAATGCATATAATAATTTAGACTCTTACAAAATCATGTCCAGTCAACTGAATTTACCACAGGTGAACTCCAATTAAGCTCCTGAAACATCAGTGGAATGATCAGTGGAAACAGAATGTACCTGAGCTCAATTTAGAGCTTCACGGCAAAGGCTGTGAATACTGATGTATATGTGATATTTCTTTTTTTTTTTTTTTTTTTTTTATAAATTTGCAACAATTTCAAAACATATTTTTTCACATTGTCATTATGGGATATTGTGTGTAGAATTTTGAGGAAATAAATGAATTTAATCCATTTGGATCAAGGCTGTAACATATAAAAAAAATGTAAAAAAAAAAAGTGAAGCGCTATGATTACTTTCCGGATGCTCTGTATATGTTCTGTATATCAGGAGTTAACAGAACATTTCCCGTTTCAAGAGTTCACACTTAGATAATGCTTCACTATATTAGCTAGTTTGGCATGCTGTCCCGGGAGAGAACCCTGAGCTCAGAGATAGGTGAGCCCAAGGCTCCCGCCTGGTCAAATAAGCATTAGGAGGAACACGAGATCAGGTAGTTCTCTACAACCTCCCGAGAATATACCTCCAATTATGTTAGTGTGTACTTAGTAAGTGCTTATGACTTTAACTGTAGTTGCATGTTTTTGAGTGTGGGAGGAAACCGGAGCACCCGGGGAAAACCCACGCGAACACGGGGAGAACATGCAAACTCCGCACAGAGAGTGTCGACTAGTTCAGTTAGCATTGAACCAACTCGACCTCCTTGCTGTGGGGCAACAGTGTTAACCACTGAACCACCGTGTCGCCCGAATCTAAACTGAGAAGGAGGGAGAAGGGATGGATGGGGGGGGTTTCCAAAACGAAGATAAGAAGTGAAGTATAGGCTGGGTATTTATATTAAATCTGAAATGATCCGATTGGCTAGTTAGTGATTGGTGATAGGGATCAGCTGTAGTCAATCCTATCACGTGCTCCTCTCGAAATTAGTTTGTAAAACTTCACTTAGTTTAGTTTAGTTTTTACACAGCTTACACTCACTCATGTGCAAATCTCTTAGTAAAAATAAAAAATAGTTTGAACAAACACTGAATCCAAAAACCATACAAAAGCAACGAATAAAAGTAAAAATAATAAAGAATTCAGACAAACTTCATCATGGTAAAGGTCATAAATGTAGTTAAAACTGCCTAATTTACATTTTAGAAGTTGTTGAAACATGTTTTACAGAAAATTATATATAATCATGCACTTACCTGATGTGTTTGTCTGTAAAAAGTTCATCTACAGATGTTTCTATAAAAAGCCACAGGGCATTTTTACCACCACAGAAGGAGTGCTTATTAATTCTGAAAAACTATTATTTAGTTTTGCTATTGTGATTTTATTTCAGTTCCTTTTTTAGTGACTGTTGCTAGTTTTAGTTTTACATTTATTGTTATTTTTTTACCATTTTATTTCATTCATTCATTCATTCATTTTGTTTTCGGCTTAGTCCTTTTATTAATCTGTGGGTTACCACAGTGGAATGAACCCCCAACTATTCTGGCATATGTTTTATGCAGCTGATGCCCTTCCAGATGCAACCAATCACTGGGAAACACCCATACACTCTCATTCACACACATACACTACGGACAATTTAGCTTACCCAATTCACCTATAGAGCATGTCTTTGGGCTTGTGGGGGAAACCGGAGCACCTGGAGGAAACCCATGCGAACTCGGGGAGAACATGCAAACTCCACACAGAAATGCCAACTGACCCAGCCGGGGCTCAAACCAGTGACCTTCTTGCTGTGAGACGATCGTGCTACCCACTGCGCCACGGTGACACCCCTTTTATTAAACAACCTTTCTCTGGTCCAGTTGTTTTTAGACTTACTGAAAAAAAGTATTCATTGGATTTACTCAATTTTTTTTTAAATAAGTGGTGGCAAACCATTTATATGTGCTAAACTTAATTTCTTTGTTTAAATTCAGCCCATATAAATAGTTTGCAACCACTTACCTTAAAAAAAATGTAGTAAATTCAATGAATCATTTTTGTCAGTGCACGTGCAGCTCGTGTCTTTCAGTTTTTAGTGGTGTTGGGGACACACACAGCAATGCTGACTGACTGCTTGAACACTGACAGCATGATTGATGGTTCATAGCTCAGCTTGTCAGTTTTAAGTGACTTTATCCAGTCACATCTGCCTGCTTTTCCTCTTTGACAGCGTCTCTCTTAGAGAAAGAGGGAAGGAAATACAGTGTTGTTTAGCTGGCCAAATCAACGGGTGATCGGCAATGAAAGGCAGGAAAGCCCTGGAGGAAAGTCTCCTGCTGAGATGTCACATGTGGAAGCCAAACATGTGGGGTTTTCTGGGGTCGTGCCTTCTGATTCCAGATTAGAGACTTTGGGAATCATATTCAGCCCTCTGACATGAAAGCTTGTCATCAGAGGCGACGTGGAGATTTAGTTTGACTGACTTCTATAAGAGGGCTTTGAGAAGGCATCGGTGCAAATGTTTGTTCAAGATGGCAAAAGATTAATAAAAGAAATATGTGGCTCATTGCTTAGCACTGTCGTCTCACAGCAAGAAGATTGCTGGTTCGAGTCCCAGCTGGGCTAGTTTGCATTTCTGTGTGGAGTTTGCATGTTCTCCCCGTGTTCGCATGGGTTTCCTCTGGGTGGTCCAGATTCCCCCACAGTCCAAAGACATGCACTATATATGATTGGGATGGACTAAATTGGCCGTAGTGTATGAGAGTGTGTGTGAATGTGAGCGTGTATGGGTGTTTCCCAGTACTGGGTTACAGCTGGAAGGGCATCAGCTGCATAAAACATATGCCAGAATAGTTGGCGGTTCATTCCGCTGTGGTAACCCCTGATAAATAACATACACGAAGGACAATTTAGCCTTCCCAATTCACCTATAGCGCATTTCTTTGGAGTGTGGGGGAAACCGGAGCACCCAGAGCAAACCTACGCCAAACACGGGGAGAACATGCAAACTCCGGATAGAAATGCCAACTGGCTCAGCCGGGACTCAAACCAGCATACCTGCCAACATTTGTCCCTGAAAATCTAGGAGACCGGGAAATTAGCCTCAGGGGTGAGGTGTCTAAATAACACTGTTGAGAACCGGGTACTGTGTACTGTGGTGTTAACTGCACTATGAAGCGTCTTTCGGGCAGCCGCTGCGATCGGATCCTACACCAAAGTTGGCAACCCAGGGGTTTCACAGACTGTACCAAAATGCTGAAGACCTGGAGTTTTCCAGGAGAAATAACAAAACGGGAGGGTGGTGGGAGATGGGTCTGAAATACAGGAGACTCCCAGGAAAAACGGGGGTGTTGGCAGGTATGCAAACCAGTGACCTTCTTGCTGTGAGGCGACAGTGCTAACCACTGAGCCACTGTGCCGCCAGAGAGTAAATATGTTGCCTTTTACTTATTAAGTACACTGTAAAAAAAGCGATTAGTTGACTTCCACAATTTCCATATTTATAAAAATTAAGTCAGCTTAAAAGCTCCAAGTTACATTGGGTTTACTTTAAGTAAGTTTGCTTAAGTCAATGTCACTTTAAGTAACTAATCATAGTGTAAACAAACTATGTGGATGATTATAAAAAGTTAAGTCAATGGGTTTACTGAAATTATTTATTAGTAAAGTAATCGTTTTTTTACAGTGCACAGTGCTTAGCAGTTGTTGTTTTATTAACTCTATAAAGTGAATAGCCTGTTCACCATTTATTAGTTCTTGCAATAGAGCAGACTAAACACTTGTAATTCTAACAAAAATATCCATTAATTAAAAAGAATATGAAGAAAAACACTTTAATATACATACAGACACACACATACACACACACAAAGCATATGTGTTAGATTATATAACTGGTTCCTGTTATATAAGCTTTCCCTCTAAACCCCTTTCCCTTACAGACTCTCAGCCAATGTGTTTTCACTTTAAAACATGCTAGGCTCTGCATTAACCTGTGTCCTTTAGTCACAAAGACCAGCTCATGCTCTGCTATGAGAGGCATGTCTGTTAAACATGGTGCTGGTCTGTCACACACCAATATAATATGGGTGTGGATTTAATATTGCTTGGTCCCAAATGACACCAACTGTGAGGCAGTAGTCCAGCATGCTTTAATGGTGCACTGATGGAAAGCAGCTTTGTGTGTATGTGTGTGTGAATGAGGCACAATGAGTCATTTGTGGGATTTTAGAGCAGTGAGGAAGGTGTCAGATATTTTCATTGAGGATCTGTTGTGGTCAACAGGCGCTGCTTGGATGAAGACCACAAAGAAAGTTTGTTTGTATATGTTGCGACACATTTTTTAGGGAGAGTCTAGACTGGTGGACATAAAAAATAAATAAAAAATAGATGATCTTTTAGGGTTTTCTTGCTATCCATCTGCAGTGTTGGGCAAAGTTCGCCTTGACAGTAATTGATTATAATCTTAAGCCTATCTTAATCTAAAAAATTCAATAAAATGCTAAAATAACATCATTACTTTCCCCAAAAAAGTAGAATAAGTCAAACTTTGTGTTGTTTTAAATGACTCGAAATTGTAATATATTACTTTTAAAAATAATTTTCCCCCAAAACTCAAACAAATGTTCAAGACAAATACACTGAAACTCTGATGTTTATTTAATAATAGCAGCCAATTAGAGGCCATGTTAATAATAAAAATATTCACACTTTATTTTCATTCATTCATTTTCCTTCGGCATAGTCTCTATTTCAGAGGTTGCCACCACGGAATGAACCACCAGCTATCATATGTCATATGTTTCACGCAGTGGATGCCCTTCCAGCTGCAACCCAGTATTGGGAAACACACATACAGACTCATTCACACACTCAAACACTACGGCCTATTTAGTTTATTCAATTCACCTGTACCACATGTCTTTGGACTGTGGGGGAAATCGGCTCGGATCGGTAGGGTTACATGCACGTAAAAGTGGTGAAAAAGCATTCTGCAATCTATCGACTCTGCTATCTACGATCTATTGCTTTTCCTGCAGTTTCCAGATGTAATATCGAATTTTAACAGCCGAATTTGAGCCATTGAATTTAGGGAAGCGAATTTTTGAACTGAAATAAAATGAACTGAAAATTGCCTTTTCAATATTATACTTTGGCTTTTTTAAACAGAACTAAATATTTTGGAAGTGAAATCGGGAAGTTGAATATGAAGTATTGAATTTAAGTATGAAATTGTGTTTTAAATTGAAATATTCACAGCTTAAATAAACCGCTGTGTTAAATTTCAGAACCTCAATTACAAACCCTGGCAATTTAAGTCACTAAAATGCAAGCAGTTGTTAATTCAATATATTATTTTTTTTCAGTTAGTGGTATTCTATTAGTGCTTTTTATTTCAATACTTTTGGTATTGATTTTGTTCCATAAAATGCAGCCATACGTACCTCTGGCTTAATAATTTGCGATCTTCAGAAATGCATATAGGGCTACGTTTTCAAAATGAGCCTATTTTGGAAATAAGTCTGCAAAATAATAGAAACTGTACTGGCAGTTTATACAACACCAACTCAGACAATATACATATTTTAAACTATTAAAAATGTTAATAAAAGTCTCTTTTTCAAACTTCTCAAGGTTAAAAAGTGTTGGAAGAAATATCAAGGTCCCAAAATGCAATTCCAATAATAAATAAATAGGGAAAAATAAAAACATGAATCACAAAATCGAGAAAACTTTAAATTTATGGATATTTTTTAACATTGCACCGTAGAATTCTCAAATCACAATAACTAGACTAACTCAAAAACAATGCTGTATAAATATTTAACCATGTTCATCCTTCTCTCTCTTCTTAAAATATAAAAAAAAGCATGTACGCTTCCAGCCAAGAATGTATAAGCATGACTACAGTAATATGTGTTACACAATTGGGTGTTCACTCAAAATGTTATTCACTCCTAAAGCAACGTGATATAATCAGTTTATCCCTGCAAAGAAGAAATTAACTGGCTGGACAGCGTGACTACTCCATATTTCATAACACATCGCTTAGCAAAACAAAGCAAAATGGACAGAAATGTGTATCTGATTATAAAGCTAGATAAACTTAAGAGCTACTAAGTGCTCCGGTGTAAGGATGAGCTTGACAGTGTCCAGATATAAATGATCTAACATTTGTCCGGCAGCTTTTCCAGTTCAATTCATGATCAGGAGGAAACTGATAATTCTCCAAATGTTTCTTAATTTGATACAGGACTCGTTT
Organism: Danio kyathit; assembly: GCA_903798195.1. Classification (NCBI taxonomy): domain Eukaryota; kingdom Metazoa; phylum Chordata; class Actinopteri; order Cypriniformes; family Danionidae; genus Danio; species Danio kyathit. The sequence goes on along the minus strand of LR812522.1, from coordinate 10,511,931 downwards.
TGAATCAAATATTCTAAATTAGGGCTGAACAATATATCTTTGAGCATTGATATCGCAATGTGTATATTCGCAATAGTCACAATGCAGCATTATTTCACTTTTAATTTTGCTCTGTTTGCTTGTAATTTATTATAATTTATGCAGATGCACTGCATAGAAAAAGACTTGATCATCCCAGTTGATCTAAATTGATCAAATCTTCCCAAATTGAGATATTCAGTTCCTCTGGTGCAATTATATTCATATCGCAATATATATCGTAGCTAAACAAAATATCGCAATGTTAAATATTTCCAATATCGTGCAGCCCTACTCTTAATATGTCATTATATAATGGACAAACATCTTCACTTACTGGCCACTTTAATAGGTACACCGTTCCAACTGCTCGTTAACGCACATTTTTATTCACATGGCAGCAACTCAATGCATTTAGGCATGTAGACATGGTCAAGACGATCTGCTGCAGTTCAAACCAAGCATCAGAATAAGGAAGAAAGGTGATTTAAGTGACTTTGAATGTGGCATGGTTGTTGATGCCAGACAGGCTGGTCTGAGTATTTCAGAAACTGCTGATCTACTGAGATTTTCATGCACAACCATCTCTAGGGTTTACAGAGAATGGTCAGAAACATAGAAAATATCCAGTGAGCGGCAGTTCTGTGGGTGCAAATGCCTTGTTGATGCCAGAGGTCAGAGGAGAATGACCAGACTGGTTCCAGCTGATAGAAAGGCAACAGTGACTCAAATAACCACTCGTTACAATCGAGGTCTGCAGAAGAGCATCTCTGAACGCACAACATGTCTAACCTTGAGGCAGATGAGCTACAGCAGCAGAAGATCACACTGGGTGCCACTGTTGTCAGCTAAGAACAGGAAACTGAGGCTGCAATTCGCACAGGCTCACCAAAATTGGACAATAGAAGATTGGAAAAACGTTGCCTGGTCTGATGAGTCTCGATTTTTGCTGTGACATTCGGATGGTAGGGTCAGAATTTGGCATTAACAACATAAAAGCATGGATCCATCCTGCCTTGAATCAATGGTTCAGGCTGGTGGTGGTGGTGTAATGGTGTGGGGGAGATTTTCTTGACACTTTGGGCCCATTAGTACCAATTGAGCATCGTGTTAACGCCACAGCCTACCTGAGTATTCTTGCTGACCATGTCCATCTCTTTATGACCACAGTGTACCCATCTTCTGATGGCTACCTCCAGCAGGATAACACGCCATGTCATAAAGCATGAATCATCTCAGACTGGTTTCTTGAACATGACAATGAGTTCAATGTACTCAAATGGTCTCCACAGTCACCAGATCTCAATCCAATAGAGCACCTTTGGGATGTGGTGGAACGGGAGATTCGCGTCATGGATGTGCAGCAGACAAATCTGCTCTCAACAAGTCGAGTGATGCTATCATGTCAATATGGACCATCTCGGAGGAATATTTCCAGTACCTTGTTGAATCTATGGCATGAAAGATTAAGGCAGTTCTGAAGCCAAAAGGGGATCCAACTTAGTACTAGTAAGTTGTACCTAATAAAGTGGCCGGTGAATGTATATTACATATGTTATCCATCAGTCAGTGTTATAATTCAGACAAACAAACCTAATTAGCAATAATGCACTTACATAACCCATGTTTGGCCATTAATGTAAACTACATTTTAAGCATTAAAAACTGCACATGCATTTCATTATAATAAACGCATAGTGGCATAAACCATCTGGTCATGTGCTTACATTTTTACAGCCCCCCTTCATAGATGACAGCATAATTGTGCAAATCTATAATTCATCCCACATCTGGAAGCCCTTATATCTTCCCAGCATTCCTCTGTGCTTTTAACTATTAGCTCTTATTGTTACTGCAACAGTACCAATGCATTGTTGGACACGATCCAGACCTCCAGGCCAGACAGATCTATACGTTGCTCGGATTTCCATGGAAATTCAATAGTAATTTAAGCGACACACACCTTTCTGTCATGCTCTTAGGAAAATGAGATAAAAATGAAGGAAATGCATTCAACATGTGACTGTGTTCCCTTAGAAGTGTGACACTAGTGTGAGAGATGCCAGATCAGGTGCTACTGCCCACTATAGAGCCTGGTCGAAGTGGCACCAAGGTGCCATCGGGTCAAAGAGTAGTAGCCAATTCCCTGAAATGCCAGCCACAGTCCTGTACTTCACAAACATACTCTAAATGTTTCAAGCCGAGAATATAAGAGAAACTGGAGATAGATATTAGTTTTAGTAGGAAAGAAATACAACCTGCATTAAAAATTATTTGGAAAATATACATGATTTTTTTTTTCGTTTTATTTACAACTTAAATAAATAAATACATTATTTAACCGTGTAGATATACATGCATGCAGTAGAAATCATTTACTGTAAATGTTTGCATAATTTTAATGCCCAGATTTATATATTATCAGTGTAATTCCTAAAACTGTATATATTTATATATACCCAAGCCTACTGTATATATTTATATATTATCTGTGTAACTCCTAAAACTGTATATATTTATATTTATATATGCCCAAGCCTACTGTATATATTTATATATTATCTGTGTAACTCCTAAAACTGTATATATTTATATATGCCCAAGCCTACTGTCTATATTTATATTTATATATGCCCAAGCCTACTGTATATACTTATATATCAACAGTGTAATTCCTAAAACTGTATATATTTATATTTATATATGCCCAAGCCTACTGTATATATTTATATATCAACAGTGTAATTCCTAAAACTGTATATATTTATATATGCCCAAGCCTACTGTATATATTTATATATCAACAGTGTAATTCCTAAAACTGTATATATTTCTATTTATATATGCCCAAGCCTACTGTATATATTTATATATCATCAGTGTAATTCCTAAAACTGTATATATTTATATTTATATATGCCCAAGCCTACTGTATATAAATATAGACAGTAGGCTTGGGCATATATAAATATAAATATATACAGTTTTAGGAATTACACTGATGATATATAAATTTATACAGTAGGCTTGGGCATATATAAATATAAACCCAAGCCTACTGTATATATTTATATATTATCTGTGTAACTCCTAAAACTGTATATATTTATATTTATATATGCCCAAGCCTACTGTCTATATTTATATTTATATATGCCCAAACCTACTGTATATATTTATATATCATCAGTGTAATTCCTAAAACTGTATATATTTATATTTATATATGCCCAAGCCTACTGTATATATTTATATTTATATATGCCCAAACCTACTGTATAAATTTATATATCATCAGTGTAATTCCTAAAACTGTATATATTTATATTTATATATGCCCAAGCCTACTGTATATATTTATATTTATATATGCCCAAGCCTACTGTATATATTTATATATCAACAGTGTAATTCCTAAAACTGTATATATTTATATTTATATATGCCCAAGCCTACTGTATATATTTATATTTATATATGCCCAAGCCTACTGTATATATTTATATATCATCAGTGTAATTCCTAAAACTGTATATATTTATATTTATATATGCCCAAACCTACTGTATATATTTATATTTATATATGGCCAAGCCTACTGTATATATTTATATTTATATATGCCCAAACCTACTGTATATATTTATATATCATCAGTGTAATTCCTAAAACTGTATATATTTATATTCATATATGCCCAAACCTACTGTATAAATTTATATATCATCAATGTAATTCCTAAAACTGTATATATTTATATTTATATATGCCCAAACCTACTGTATATATTTATATTTATATTTATATATGCCCAAGCCTACTGTATATATTTATATTTATATATGCCCAAACCTACTGTATATATTTATATATCATCAGTGTAATTCCTAAAACTGTATATATTTATATTTATATATGCCCAAGCCTACTGTATATGTTTATATTTATATATGCCCAAACCTACTGTATATATTTATATATCATCAGTGTAATTCCTAAAACTGTATATATTTATATTTATATATGCCCAAGCCCACTGTATATATTTATATTTATATATGCCCAAGCCCACTGTATATATTTATATATCATCAGTGTAATTCCTAAAACCTTAAATGTTTCTATACAACATTCATAACTGTCAACTACAGCTGCCAGTTCCTAACATAAAAAAAACACAAAAAAACAAGAGAGAAAAACTGAGGAAGGAAATGATCATCCCTAGGGTAAAACTGAGTAATATCTGCTCTCGTATACCAGTAATGCACATATTCAAGTTCATCTGACCCCCTTAAACCATTTGAGATCATCTGAACCCCCACGGCCTGTGTTTTAATCAGCAATCATTTTCACAAGGATCACCATGCTCTGTAATATATAGTATCTAAATGTCCTGCCTGTGAGCTCTCTCTGTATGTAATCCAGAGGAAATGGGAACCCAAGCTCACTATCAGAACAGTGGATTAGTTTGAAGACCCGGCGATCCACAATTTTTAGACACATGCTGTGATGTTCTGACCGGGATGAGACCTTGGTTTCATAACTAATTTCGGTCTTTGCTGCTGTGGCCACGGGCAAGTGTTATTCCAGATAATAATATAATGTTGCTGTTATGAAATGAACCTCAGATATGACATTTGGACATTTGCTGACACATATCTGGCAGACGCATGTGAAGAGCAAGGAGAGTCCTATGACAAACAAATCCTGCAGGAACGTGTCCCTAGGAAGGGGAATTTAATATATGCTCCTAATAATAGAATTCATAATAATGTACTGCCGTATTTATTTTACTGGCAACTTAAATATTCTCAGTCTCTCTGGATTTCTGATTTATAGTTATGTGTTTGAGTAAAATATATGTGTTATTTCTTAAACAACTGATGACATTTCTTACAGATTTGATATCAGATTGTTATTTAGAGTCTTTTTTTGCATTAAATAACAATTGATCAATATAAGAAACATAAGATGCCATGTTTTCAGATGTTTACACTGTAAAAAGTGATTAGTTACTTTACTTAAAAAGGTGAATAAACCTATTGTAACCATTAAATTGACTTAACTTATGTTATAATTATGCACATAGTTTATTTACCTAATATTTTTAAGACAACTGTTACGATTACCAGCAATCCAGCCTCTGCAGATCACTGGAGAGCTACACATATGTCTGTTTAATGAACTGCAACTCCCATCATGCACCCCAGACACACCAGTTCCTGATTCCCACTGATTATACACACACAGCTGGAAGCTCATGTTGGACTATAAAAACAGCATACACACACAGACTTTGCTGAGTCTTGTTTTTTGTAACACCACGAAACCTTTCCTAGTCTAGTCTTTCTGTGTTTGATCCTTGCCTTTTTTACTTGTTTACGTTAATTGCCACCTGTATAGAAATCTTTGCCTGTGACCTCGACTACGTTTCTGGATTACCGTTATGCTTCTGTTTGTACCTGTTGGCTATTACCTGCCTGTAGTGGTTGGCAAAACAAGGCTTTATGAAACACTGAAACAGTCGAATCAAATGTGTCGGAGCTTCGAAATGTTTTGAAACCCGTCTATACAGTGACACCTAGTGGTCATTTTGATGTCTTGCTCTGGAACAGCGTCGGCAAAGAAACAGTTAAGCAAATTGAGGTATTAAACCCTACGTGGTAGAGTTAAGGCTTCAATTGAACTAGCATGCCAAGATAATGGGTTCGAATCCTGGGTGATGCAGCTATAGATGTTATTTTTTAAATGGTCTGTTTTTGTAGCTTGACATTGGTCTGACATCCGAATGAACACTTTATGAATAAATGTCTTGTTTTGGTCATAAGGTAACATTACAGTATTAAAATACATCAAGTGATAATTTTAAAGTATTCGTACAATTAGGGATTCGAACTCAGGCCATTAGCAGCACAGTTGCACATGCACAGTCAAGTTAAACGCAGATTCGCCAGGTCTCGAAACACTTCTGAAATGGCCGATGCTTTGAATCGCTTTAGTCACATGACCTGGTGTATTGAAACACTTTAGTCAAGTGACCTGGGTCTTTTGAATCACCTTGGTCACATGACCTGGGTGTTTCAGATCATGCTTCGGTCAGTGTTTCAAAACATTTGCGCTACGGGATCTGACGAAATGTCAGTTTCACGTCAGCCGTCCCTACCTGCCTGACAATTCTTAATAGATCCTCAACTCTGTTGTCACCCGTACTCCCCTTTGGTTACAGCAACAGGTTTACTCACTTTTTTAGGTAAAGCCAAGCAATCGCATTTCAAGCAATGTTAAAAGTCAACTAATTGCAAAAAAAGTTAACTAATTTCATTAAAAGCAATGAGTCTACTCACCTTTTTAAAAAATATAGTCGACCAATTGCATTAAAAGCCGACTAATTGCATTAAAAGTCGAATAATCACATTAAAAGTCGACAAATCGCATTAAAAGTCGTTCAATCGCATTAAAAGTCTACTAATTGCATTAAAAACAACAGGTTTACCACTTTTTAAAGTAAAGTCAACTAATCAAAATAAAAGCAATGGGTTTACTCACTTTTTAATTAAAGTCAAATAATCACATAACAGGTTTACTCACTTTTTAAAAGTCAACTAATTGCATTATAAGCAAAGGGTTTACTCACATTTTTTACAGTGCAACATAATATTTAATATAAGAAAAGCTATAAAACAAATATTTAGTCAAATAATCTAAATATAATCAAGAAGGTAAGTAATTGAGTAAGCAATGACAGTTTCTTGCTGATTTTTTATTAAATGAATGTTACAATAGATAGTTAGGGTGGCCAAAAAACAAACAAACTAAAGATCAGGAACACTGTTTGTCCCATCTGAGACTTTAAACCATCTAAAATATCACAAAGCCAGTTATTTATTTTTTTAGCAAACACAAATTCAATTCTCATTTTCCCAGTGTTTTTATTTTTTGTAAAGTCAACTAATCACAATAAAAGCAACAGGTTTACTCACCATTTAAAATGAAGCCAACGAATCGCATTATAACCAAAGGGTTTACTCACTCAACTAATCGTCTTTATAGAGTGTATACTCATTTTTAGACAACAAAATAGCATAACATAATATTGAATTTCATAAGAGCTGCAAAAAACAGCAACAAATATTTAGTTGAATAATCCTGTTTTTCAATAACAACACATGAAATCATTTAGGGGAATAATCTAAATATATTCTTTGTGATTCACAGAAGAAACTAAGAAGTAAATAAGTGTTAAGTATCGTTTCTTGCAGATTTCTTTTCTAAAATGAAAGACAGTTTAAATCACTTTAAACCTAGACTTTAAGCTTACTTTAAATACTTTAAATCATCTAAAACATCACAAAGCCAGAATTATTTTTTTTTTTTTGCAAGCACAAATTCAATTCTCATTGTTTCCCCAGTATTGTATAACTCAGAAGCCATTGCTGTCAGAGGTTTGCGAGAATCTCCCTGCCACCAATAATAGTTTGTTAAGTGCTTGTTTGTTGATCTCCGGCTACATTAAAGCTTCTCTCTGTCTTTACAGTCCATCACTAATTGATATTTGAGAGCTGCTCGGCTTCAGAAGAGAGAGAACTACAGTACATGATCACCTTCCTCTAAACACACAGAACATTCTGCACCCTGATGCGAGGACAGAAAAAAAGGAGGAATGCCATGTCACAGGCCCCAAAGAAATACCACAACATCTCGGTGTACCTGTGGATCTGTGCGTCCCATCGCTGCAGGCATAGTCGAGTCCTAGACGACTTTCTTTCAGGGTCCGGTAAATCGCTGTTAAGATACGTTCGGAGTTCTTCAGAAAGAGAAAGTGGGAAAGTTTTAGAAGAGAAAGCTTTAGGGGCAATTCATGGCACACAGCAAGGACAGCCGTAGAGGCAAACAAGCAACAAGTGTGTCATTCATTCTTTTTTTTTTTTTTTTTTAATTCCAGCCTATTTCAACCCACTGGACTGGCTCGCAACAAAACTGAGCGCTGCTTTGTAAACAGTAAACCAGTCATCAAATATATCCAGTGTAATCACAGACTGCAGAGAGAAGAAAGACGAGATTTTTCGAGTTTACTTGTTCGGCTGCCCAGTTTGTATTATTAGACTCGAATTCCCCCATTGCAGTCAAAGGCTCATTCACTCGCCCAGCGTGTAAAATACAACACTTTCATATTTTTATAAACGTGTGGCCGATATGTGGTGTGTGTTTTAACAAAGCAAACAAAAAGACTGAATCTGGGTAAACAGTGATAAGTTTGCTAGTTTGTCTAAAGTTAAAATACTTTCTCCATATTTAGAGACTGCTTTAAATCAGGGATTAGGACTGTAGGGTGTTTTATGGGAAAATGTCAACACTGGGTATTTTAGTATTTGCATATTAGGCTTGACTTGTCGAATTCTTAAGTTTGAGATGGGACTACCTGTTTGTCTGGTCAGTTTTCATGTCACATTTGATGGAAACAGCTGTTATTTTTACAAATAGCTGAGCAGAGAAGCTTAAAAGTGATAGATGACCCTAAAAGTTGAGTTCATGTCGCGTCTTTCTAAATATTTAGACGTCTAAACATCTAAACAGGGGCATCACGGTGACACAGTGGTAGCACGATCGCCTCACAGCAAGAAGGTCGCTGGTTCGAGCCCTGGCTGGGCCATTTGGCATTTCTGTGTGGAGTTTGCATGTTCTCCTCGTGTTGGTGTGGGTTTCCTCCGGTGTCCCCAGAAAAAAAGTTTGTAGTTCATCAGTAATCTTCCAAGAAGTGATTGTGGTGGAAATTCATTTATATACATTATAAAGGTCTGTTCTTTAATTCTTCCATGGATGTACTGTTTACGTTAGACCAAATGTGACCACTTTTAACATCTGTCTATCACCAAACAAGATCTGGATAAGTACATGGTGATTGTAAGGCTGAAATGTAAATGGTCAGAAATGAAGTCTGAGCGCTAATGTAACTGTGATTCATCCAGTATGTCACTGATGACCTTGTGGGCATTACAAACTAGATAAAAAGAGAACGCACTCTGTTTCTGCGTCTCACTCTCTGCAGAAAATGTTGTTGATGAATGATCGTGTGACCTTCTTTGCAAAGAATTCAACTTTAAAAGACACTTTGGGTAAGAATTTGTCATCTTTACCACTGAGAGAGCCTCCTTAAAGAAAATTGCCACTACATGATCATGGCAGTTATTAGTCAGTTCATTCATTAATTTCCCTTCGGCTTAGTCCCTTACTTATCAGGGGTTGCCACAGCTAAGTGAACCACCAACTATTCCAGCATATGTTTTAGGCAGCGGATGCCCTCCCAGCCACAATCCAGTACTGATAAACATCATTCACACACACACCCATACACTACGGCCAATTTAGCTTATTTACTTCACCTATAGCACATGTCTTTGCACGCCAACACGAGGAGAACATGCAAACTCCACACAAAAATGCCAACTTGTCCAGCCGGGACTCAAACCAGCGACCTTCTTGCTGTGCGGCGACAGTGCTAACCGCTGAGCTACCATGCCACCATTTACAGTGATGTTTAACTTAATATTATTAGTTAGTTTGACTGATGTAAGTCGATATGACTAGAAAAGATGAAGGAGGCAAGAATGTTTTAATATGTCCTGGGGATGCTCCCATATATTAGATTACAGTGAGCATCTGGATAAAGCGTGTCCGGTATTAAACCACGAAATGGATATTTTCATCAAGAGACGACAGTGACCTGCTTGTTTTCTTGTTAGCAATTATCCGAGCGAGGCACATAACATCCCATTATGCCGTCACAATAGTGATTTGACTCACAAAGTCGAGAGGGAGAATAATAATTGCTGTAATTACAGACACAGAGAGGATCAGCTGAAGAAAAGCGTGCATCAAAAGAAGCAGATCTTTCTGAAAGGTAAAGGCCTTGAGCTGAGGAACCGCCTCTGTTTAGGGTGTGGGTTGACAGAGGGTCCTTTCAGCCGCAAAAGCCTGATGCAGGTATGTTAAACATGCCAGTGTTTGCTGAGTTTCAGGTGAAGAAAAAGGGGCCAAAAAGAGCACAAGCATCTAGTGAGAGGATGATACATTGCAGTCATTTGTTACCTTCAAAATTAAAGGGGGTGGGCGGTGTGGTGGCACAGTGGGTAGAGCTGTCACCTCAAAGCAAGAAGGTTGCTGGTTCAAGCCTCGGCTGGGTCAGTTGACATTTCTGTGTGGAGTTTGCATGTTGGGTTTCCTCTGGGTGCTCCGGTTTCCCCCACAAGTCCAAAGACATGTGCTATAGGTGAGCTAAATTGTACGTAGTGTATATGTATGAATGAGGGCTCACTTAAAACAGTTGGGTTAATAATAACCAACAGGTAACCCAATGATGGGTTGTTTTGGCACCGACCTGCTGTTAGTTATTTTAACCTAATCCATTGAGTTGTTAAGGTTAACCCAACAATTTGGTTTACAAAAATTGCTAATTTGTTGGGTTATTTTGCCAAAAAGTGGCTTAACCACTAATATCTTAAATATGTGTATCATTTCCTCCAAAAAAAACTGTAGAAATGAACACGGAGGTAGAGAAAGTGCTTTTATCCATATATAGATCGGCTATGAAGCACGAGTTTGTATCATCAAATTAAGAGTGCTGGTGAAAAGATCTCTGCCCTTTTTATTAATGTGTGTGTTATTCATATTTTATGAATATTTATTTAGTTGCTTTGACAATTCTTGTAGCTGCTGATGTTGTTGTGTGTTTTTTTTTTTTGTTTTTTTTTTTTATTCTCCTCCTTTGGGGTGGGATGGAGGACTGAGGGTTTTTGAATGTTTTTGTTTACCCTTAGCTATTGTTAAAAAAAATGTGTAAATTATTGATATTGTAGTATTTTTTGTAGACTCCACAAAAACAAACAAATAAAAAAAAAGTGCTGGTGAAACAGATATAAAAAACAGACACGGAGAGGTAATTTGCTAAACAAAATCCAAATGTTATTGCGTTAGAGCTAAAATAAACTTTATAATGCAATAACAACATTACGTACGCATATTAGTACAGCTTTTCTGTCAGTTAAATCAGTTGACTGTTGAAATTCAAATTTTTTTAACCCAACTTGTTGAGTTATCAATTAATAACCCAACCAAGGCCGAAAATAACCCAACAAAGCATTTAACCCAACTGGTTGAGTTATTATTAAATAACCCAATAAAGGTTCAAATTAACCCTACAAAGTACCAAATATTTTTAAATCAACTACTGGGTTAAATAAATAACCCAATGTTATTTAGAGTGTATGTATGGGTGTATTGGCATCCGCTGTGTAAAACATATGCTGGATAAGTTGGCGGTTCATTCCGCTGTGGCGACCCCAGATTAATAAAGGGACTAAGCTGAAAAGAAAATGAATGAATGAATGATTATTCTTAATAAGTCTTAAAACTTGAGACATCTTGTTGAAAATATATCTGATTATGCAAGCTTGGTATGAGGTGGGAGAATTGTAAAATTTTCCTTGTCTCCTCTACAGAATTACGGAAAGTGGTTAAAAGTGGATAAAAGAAATATGGTATAAATAAAAACGTGCCTCCCTCGTCTATCTGTGATTTGGTTAACCAAACACTTCTTAATAACATAAAATGTAAACAAGGCCAACTCCAATCTCTCCAATAGTGCACACCCACACATTAGCTCACACAGTAGACCAGATTCCAACATGGATGGCAGGGTTATTTTAGGCCTCATAGTGGTCATCTGCTCTGACTCAGTGCTTGAGGTTACATGCAGAGATGTTTCGGGCACAAGCGGAGCACAAAGAGCCACAAATGCCACGTGTCCGCCAGTATTGCAGCTGTAATGGCACTCGGCCCATGAACTGTCTCAGCGACTGAAGCTGCTAATGCTTCATTGTGTATTTTAGGAGAGCAGCGATTGAGTGACCAGCACGAGTTGTCACTGTAGCAAAAGTCTAATGTGAGTGTTTCGTTCATTAGAGTGAAACTTAAAAGCACAATATGTGTTTTACTTTTCATGAAAAGCCAATGGGTTGAAATAAAGTCTTCTCTTCGTTGTGATATAATTATTCAATTCAATTCACCTTTATTTGTATAGCGCTTTTACAATGTAGATTGTTTCAAAGCAGCTTATTATTATTATTAATTATAAAATAATTTAAATTTCACAGGAGAAATAATAATAATTTTGACTTCAACTGTATGTAAACAGGCATTTAGATTTTAGATATTGAAATATATGTTGCATATATGACATATATTTTATATAAGTGAACTCCAAATATGAACTTGAATGTCAGATATGTAATTTGCATATATTTCCATAGATTAGATTTCTATACGGGATTGAAAACATTTGATGAATGCTGAAACTGCTAGCTATTGACATCCATAGAATTTAATGCTACACTCTGAGAAAAAAGGTACATGGTGCTACAAATAATGTTCCTTAAGGAGCAGTTTTGTACCTTTGTAAAAATTGTACCTTATATGGTACAGAAAAGACCTCTTATGATGCTGTTCTGTACCTTTTATGGTACAACTGAAATGAAGGTAGACAATTGTTCTCATAAAAAAAGGACATGAGTGTTGGACAACTCCTTCTTTATTACAATATCTATGAAATTAAATATGACTAGAAAGGCAAAGTGATTTTAGGAATAATTTCCATATTAAAACATGAATCATCATGTTTAAAGAAAGTCATAAACATTAATTAAGTTCTATAATACAAAACAACTGGTAAAACAAAACTCTAAGTATTATAAACTAAACATGTAAGGCATTTTTATTAAACATTTTCTGATAAATACATTTTCATTACTGATATCCGCACCTTTTGGCGTTTGCTTTCCACTGCGCACGTGAGCTGGAAAAGTCCTGCAAATGCAAAGTGTTCATGCAGACATTTAGTATAGCAAAACTAATCAAACATTGTGCATATCTCGTTACAATACTTTTGCATAATTCTATTTCTGTTTTAAAATTAAGTGTGAAAATTGGAGAAAAAAATGTTTTATATTGTACATGGGAGGAGAATGTGTTTCTGTAACATTTTTGTAAAAAGTGTTGTGAAATGTTTAGCAAAAATATAGATCTTTTGATTTATGTTGAAGTATTTTTTTTATTCTTTATTGTAAATGTGCATTTACACAAAATAAACTTTTTTAAAAACCATTGTTTAAAAATGTATTTGATGTTTTATTTTTACTGAAAATAAATTGCGCTTCATAATTGTAAAACCCAAAAAGTTAAGGTAACTCAAACCGTTTGAGGAAACCGATTGCAACAAACCATTTAAGCTCAAAAACTAATCCTAATGAGTACTGTGAACTTACTCCATTTGAGTAAACGAAGCAATTTGAGCACAGTAAAACCCAATAAATGGAGAGAACTTAAACCAACTGAGTACTGTAAAACCCAATAAGTTAAGGCAACTCAAACCGTTTGATGAAACCGATTGCGACAAACCATTTGAGTAAAAAAAAACTAATCTATATGAGTACTGTGAACTTACTCAATTTAAGTTGATTATATACACTCAAAAGAAGAACTTTTGCTGTTTGTTCAAACTACTTATTTAAAATAAATGTATGTCGAAACACAATTCTTATGTTTTTTGGGGGGTCGACTTAATTGTTTTATGTTCAATCCACTTAAATTTGTAAAAACAACTAATTAACTTGTGATTAACTAATTAACTCATTTATTTGTGTTAGGATGACATGAGAGAATTGTGTATAACCCAGCATTTTTACAGTGTATGAAACAAACTTCTTAAGTGATGTTTTTTTAAGCACTGTACAACCCAACTTGAGGTATTTCCCTTTAGTTAATCAGCAAAATAGCTTTTAATGGCTTTGCTTTCCTATACAGTATATAAAGACAATAGTCTCCACCCAGTCCCCAAACTCCACACGGGTCGCTGTACATTGTGTACCCTCCGCTCTATACCATTTAACAGGACCTGCTTTAAAGCAGCAGGAACAAAAACACAAATTTGATCTGTCGTCACTTCATTTTGACAACTGTAGAGCCTTGGAACATGGCCAAAACTGCTGCTTCACATGTGTTTTGTCAGACCCCCATTGTCTTTTGTGTTACGACCAAGTTATGCAATGCAAAGAGTATTTACTATAGTATCCAATCTGACTAACATTTTCCTGGGGCTGAAAAAATGTTTGTACCATTAACATACTTTTCTTGTGCTGAAATATTTCTTTGCGCATAATCTGGGAGTCAGGGGTATTTTTTTCTCATGTTTATCAGCTGATTTGCATGTAAGCCTCTTGAAAGATTAGCATGTGTGGACATCTCTTTACACTGGAATGTTAAACTTTCCAACAGGCATTTGACATGGTGACTTCAAGATAACCCTGCATACACTCATTTAGATTAGCTTGTGCATTGTGTCGGTCTCAGAGTAAATATTTACCTTCCGGAGGGTATGGGTATCTTAAACACACAATACTCTTAGACATCCTGCATAATGTTTGAAATTATCTTTATAATGATGGATAATCAAGTGCACACACACACACACACACACACACACACACAGAAAAAAAGCCTGTTTTTTCTCTCTCGCTCATTACCACCGCCATGTGGATTAGCTGGTGTACTGAAGTTACAACATACTAGATGTTGATCCAAATAAAGATTTAAGATCTAATTAAAGGGATAGTTCACACAACATTTTTAATTCTATCATCATTTACTCACCCTTCACAAAAGGAGAACAACAACAAAAAAAAGAGTTACAATGTTGAAAACTTGTAACCATTGACTTCCGTAGTATGTTTTTCCTACTGTGTAAGTCATTGGTTACAGGTTTCCAACATTCTTCAAAACATCTTCTTTTGTGTTCAACAGAAAAAGTTAACAAAGATTTGAAACCGCTTGAGGGTGAGTAAATGATGACATATTTATATTTTCACCCTTCACAAAAAGAGAACAAAAAAAGGAGTTATTTTGAAAAATGTTGGAAACCTGTAACCATTGACTTTCATAGTATTTGGTTTTCCTACTGTGTAAGTCATTGCTTACATGTTTCAACAGAAAAAAAGGAAACTTATGAATGTTTGAAACCGAGTAAATGATGACACATTTTTATTTATATTTTCACCATTCACAAAAAAAGAGAACAAAAAAATGAGTTATTTTGAAAAATGTTGGAAACCTGTAATCATTGACTTCCCTAGTATATGTTTTTATTTTATTATGGTATATCTAAACTCTTATTGGACTAAATAGCATTTTATTATGTGTCTTCTGTAAATCATAAGAAAATTCTAGTATAAATTCTATTATAGAGTAAATGTATTGTAAATCATTGGTTACAGGTTTCCAACATTCTTCAAAATATCTTCTTTTGTGTTCAACAGGAAAGAAAAATAATAAAGGTTTGAAACTGCTTCAGTAAATGATGCCATTGTAACCACTGACTTCCATAGTATTTGCTTTTCCTACTGTGTAAGTTATTGGTTACAGGTTTCCGACATTCTTCAAAACATCTTCTTTTGTGTTCAACAGAAAAAAAGAAAACTTATGAAAGTTTGAAACCGAGTAAATGATGACACATATTTATTTGTATTTTCATCCTTCACAAAAAGAGAACAAAAAAAGGAGTTATTTTGAAAAATGTTGGAAACCTGTAACCATTGACTTCCATAGTATTTGTTTTTTTCCTACTATAGAAGTCATTGATTGCACACTGTAAAAAAAAAAGTTGGCTCAACATAAAATTTTAAGGCAACCAGCTTCACAACATTTTTGAGTTTATTCAACTTTCAAACCAAGTACTGCGCTTGACTCAATTGACATTTTCCTGAAGCTGGTTGCCTTAAAATGTAACGTTTAGTTAGTTAACCTTTCCGACATTCTTCAAAATATCTTCTTTTGTGTTCAACAGAAAAGGAAACTCAGAAAGGTTTGAAACCGCTTGAGGGTGAGTAAATGATGACATATTTATATTTTCACCCTTCACAAAAAGAGAACAAAAAATTAGTTATTTTGAAAAAATATTGGAAACCTGTAACAATTGACTTCCCTAGTATATGTTTTTTTTGTTTGGCATATCTAAACTCTTATAAGACTAAATTGCATTTTATTAGGTGTCTTCTGTAAATCATAAGAAAAGTCTAGTATAGATTCTATTATAGGCGGTTTATTCGGCGACCCCAGATTAATAAAGAGACTAAGCCGAAAAGAAAATGAATGAATGAGATTCTATTATAGAGTAAATGTACTGTAAATCATTGGTTACAGGTTTCCAACATTCTTCAAAATATCTTCTTTTGTGTTCAACAGAAAAAAGGAATCTCATAAAGGTTTGAAACCGCTTGAGGGTGAGTAAATGATGGCACATTTTTATTTATATTTTCATCCTTCACAAAAAGAGAACAAAAAAATGAGTTATTTTGAAAAATGTTGGAAACCTGTAATCATTGACTTCCCTAGTATATGTTTTTTCCTACCATGAAAGTCATTTGGTTACAGGTTTCTGACATTTTTCAAAATAACTTCTTTTGTGGTTATAAACTTATAAAGGTTTGAAACCGCTTGAGAGTGAGTAAAGGATGATTTTTATTTATATTTTCAACCTTCACCTGAAACCCATTGACTTCCCTAGTATATGTTTTTTTTTGTGGTATATCTAAGCTCTTATTAGACTAAATGGCATTTTATTAGGTGTCTTCTGTAAATCATAAGAAAATTCTAGTATAGATTCTATTATAGAGTAAATGTGCAGGTTTCCGACATTCTTCAAAATATCTTCTTTTGTGTTCAACAGAAAAAGGGAATGACACATTTTTATTTATATTCTTTGGGTGAACTATCCCTTTCTTACTCTGTGTTAAATTTCCAGATGCTCTCAATTGACCCTTATGTCAACAAAGCTCAATCACTGCCTTCGTTTGGGAGGAGGGGGAACAAAGTGTACCCATCCCCGTCAATGCATCAAAACAAACAGCCTTTTGGGGTTGAGTCAAAGACACATACCGTGATCTCGACACCTTACTGTCTTACTCGATTTTGCCCATCATTGGACCTCACAGGTGGTGTTGGGTAGCAGGCGCAGCAGGGCCTCCGTGGAGAATCTGTGATGTTAGGAAAGATCCTTCTAAGAAATATAAAGAAGAAAAACAAATGTATAGGGTTATAATGGGCTTAAAATAAAATATAACATTATTCCTGCACTTCAAAATGTTTTAATGATTTAATTTTCTTTCTAGGCAAAGAGAATAAATCTATAACCTAATAAAATGCCATTTAGTCTAACAATAGTTTATATATGGCCAATGAAATAAACAAAAATTTCTTGATGACACAGTAAAATATTATATTTGCGGATCACAAGATACTTATATAAAAATATTAATTATTATTTGTCATTAATTGTCATTTGGAATCAGATCAGAACAAAAATGTTTTTTTTTCATAAATATATGTTACGATGATTGATGATGGCACTTTTTTATGATGTATATTTTGTGTATTTGAAACATTAAAGTTGACATTTTTTGCATGTATTGTGCTTGCTGTATATTTTTAAAAAATAAAAAAATTATTTGATACAACTTGATAAATAAGCACTCTCATACTTTTATTAAATTCAGAAGTGCACAAAAAAATTATGTTTATGTTTTTTTGGAATATTTCAAAACAAACAAACAAACAAACAAACAAGTAAATAAATAAATAAACATGCAAATAAAAAAATAAGTAAATAAATCCACAAATTCCTGCATAAATAAATACAGAATTAATTAATAGTGCAGGCTGTTTTTTTTTTTTATTCCCACTACATTTGTGTAGTTTATTTAATTATTTATCTGCATGCACTATTAATATTTATATATTTATTTATGCAGGAATTTGTGAATTGTATATATTTATTTGCGTATTTATCTGTTCATTGTTTTATTTATGCAGGAATTTGTGGATTTATTTATTTACTCATTTATTTATTTATTATTATTATTTATATTTAGTTATTGTTTTTGCAGGTTTCTATGGAGGATGAAACCTGCGAAAACAATAAATAAATAAATTTATATTTAAATCTACAAATTCCTGCATAAATAAAAATATGTAAATAATTAATAGTGCGGTGTGAAAGGGGGAAAAATCTACTTTCAGTTTAGCATTTTCTTATTCCCCAAAATCTGCGTACTTGACTTGATTTAATTTTTAATCTGCCCGCACTATTTATATATTTATATATTATTTGTGGAGGAATTTGTGGTTTATATATATATATATATTTGCATATTTATTTATTGTTTTATTTATGCAGGAATTTGTGGGTTTTTAATATATATATTTATCTATTTGCATATTTATTATTTTATTTATGCAGGAATTTGTGGGGTTTTTATATATATTTATTTATTTGCATATTTATTTATTTGCATATTTATACAGGAATTTGTGGGTTTTTAGTATTTATTTATTTATTTATTTATTTGCATATTTATTTATTTATTTATTAATGCAGGAATTAGTGTTTTTAATATTTATTCATTTATTTGAATATTTATTTATTGTTTTATTTATGCAGGAATTTGTGGAGTTTTTATATTTATTTATTTATTCATTTGCATATATATTAAATATTATTAAGATATTTACTGTTTTATTTATGCAGGCATTTGAGGATTTATTAATTAATTTATTCATTTATTTGCATATTAATTTATTTATTTAATGTTTTTGCAGGTTTCGTCCTCCATACTTTTATTAAATTCAGAAGTGCACAAAAATGGGTTTTTTTATTTTTGCAATTTCCCCTAAAAAAATTAAAAAGCAAACAAACAAACAAACAAATAAATAAATAAATAAATGGACTCGGGAAGGAAACAGCGACCTCTTCAGGCCGCTTTACGCCACTGTCGGCTGCCGCTGTGCTGTCAGTATTCAGTGGGAGGGTAGACAGCAGCAGCCTCGGAGCTAAAACCAACGTGACAGACTGGAGTCTTAATAACACCACCCGAACCAAGAGCAGCAGTTACAGACAAACCCCGAATGCTGCATATGGAGACTACTAGATGTCATTTGTCGACTGCTGCTGCGTAAGGATAACGATTCCGCTGGTTCGACAGCCGCGAACGCAAGCCGCAGTGGATGTTGTTGCATTGTTCACGTGAAAGGAAGAAAAATCCGTGGGTTCAGCGGATCCGCGTGCAGTCCACCGGAACCGGACACTGTTGGTGATTTGTCATGATGTTTTATCACGGGATACATCATCGTTACGCTGGATACCGATTTCATTAAAACCATCACATCGCGCTGGATTCAACAGCCCCGTGTTGAACTTGGCCTGTAGAGCAAAACAGCACGATGAACGCGAAGCTGTGCTAACTTAAATCTGTGGAATTTATGTTTTCTGGTTTATAGTCGTCATCATATTTTGCTTTTGTATCAGTTTGGCGATTATCTCTCTTAAATTATTCGCTCGGTCAACTCAAGCAACTGCAGCTGTCGCTTTGTCTACATCAGCGGGGAATGAATATGACGATACGAAAGGTAATCGCTGGCCAGCCTCCTGTTTATTTATTGCAGTAAAAAATATTGTAGATAGCCATAAACATCTGTTAATTGTGTGTTGACAGGATACATACACACTGTATATGTGTTGTGCTGTCGTATGTATGAAGCGCGATGTATTCGTACGCGCTTCCTGTTCAATAAACGTTATTAACGTGCGCGACGTTATTTAAGAGCGAACTCGAGACCTTAAGAACCAACGGTTTTCGTTACTTGACAACATTGTGAAAACATCTTACATTGTGTGTTGTTTGTAATCGTTTAAACTGCTCAATAATTTTGAGTTTTGTGCTTTACAGTTATAGAAATCTCCCAAATCTCAGCTGGCCACCACACGTAACCAGGGCGACCCGTCTCGCGACCCCCGCGTGCGCAGTAGACGTGTTCATCTCCCATGCCGTTTTTCTGTTTTGTTGACATTTTGACGCAATGTATTATATAATTTACGGTTTTACGACTGAAACGGAACACCTGGCTGACTCTGTATCCAAAAAAAAGGCCTGGGAATCGTTGACGAGAGCCAAGCAGTGACACAGAAATCGAGTTAGCAAAGGATTTTGGCAAACACTGTAAAACGATTACTACAGTCCATTATGTTGCTTACATTTGCATTTAATGTGAATATATGTTAACATTAGTATTGTCTTTAGTTGTAATATGTTAATATTTGTTATTTCTTAGTTCATTATTTATGTGTCAGTCTTTAATGGTGTAATCAAACCTATTAAAGGGATAGTTCACCCACAAATTAACATTATGTGATCCTTTACTCTCCCTTTACTTGTTCAAAACCTGTTTGAGTTTCTTTCTTCTGTTAATTACGTTCGAAGAAAGCTTGAAACCTGTCCATAATATTTGATTTTCCTACTTCGGATGTCAGTCATTACGGGTTTACAGTTTCTTCAAAATATCTTCTTCAGTGTTCAACAGAAGAAACTCACAATGGGAACCACTTGAGAGAGAGTAAATAGCTAGTACATCGTTAGTTTTAGGTGTACTATAGCTTTAAACTTTTGAATGCTCAAACTAATGTGAAGGCTAAATTAATATGTTCTTTGTATGTCTCTTTTAGTACATCTGAACCTGGTTTTGGGTTTCTGAGCCAGGTTTCCTGCACTCTGAAGGTCTGAAGAACATCAAGGCCTTTGCCCTTTTTCCTTTTAAGGTTCCTTATGCCCAATGACGGCTGTCTCCGGGTCACTGCAGGATGGATGAAGTGGATTTGACAGTTTTTGTCTGTCACCATCAGTGCTTGCCTCTCAGTAACTGTGTCTTGTTCTTTTACGTTTATAAAAGAACACCTCCTCTCTTGGGCTCTGGCCCTTTACACTGTAAGAGTAACTGTTAGTAAGGAATACCCCACGGAGGGGGCCTTCCAGCAAACTCTGTGGTTCACGTGAGCGTTTATTTTTTTCACAGTCTTTTTGTGCCACAGTTAAAAGCAAGAGCAGGAAATTTACACAAAAGGTCAAAGTTTACATTTACGCTTTTTCTCAAAATTATTTATTTAAACGTTCAAGTTTATTTTTCCCTGGAAAGATGTCATCGGAAAATCCCAACAAGGTGGTGACCTTCTTGGCCCCGCCACCTCCAAAGAATGTGAATGGCTCCGGTTCAGACTCACTGGTTGGTGAGAAGCTAGACACGGAGGTCAGAAAGCGACGCCACACCATGGATAAAGATCTGAAGACAGCCGAGCATAGATTTTTTAGACGTAGCGTCATCTGTGACTCCAATGCCACAGCCCTTGACTTGCCCAGCAAGGCCTGCATCCTCACCTCACCTCCAGACTGCGAGCAGTTTGTTATACCCACGGTGCTGAGTTCGGCCCCTGATGTAACTCTTGACACCCAAACAGTAGTTTCGGCGGTTGTAGTGGAAGAACGTGCAGAAGATGAAAGACGTGCTGGGGTTGAAGGAATTGTGGAGGTACAGAGTCCTTCTGTGCAGGATGTGGGCGCAAGGCAGAGTGAAGTCCTTGGGAAGGTGGAGACTGAGCCCAGTGAGGTTGGTGACAAAGAGCAAGAGAGTGGAGTAACAGACAAGCAGCAGCAGGAGGAGGAGGAGAGAGGGGTGGCGAAGGCCCGTGCTGAAGCTGAGCTGAGGGAGGCTGAGAAAAAGGAGCAGGAGGACATTGAAGAAGTGGAGACCAAAGCTGTGGGCACCTCTCCTGATGGCCGCTTCCTCAAATTTGACATCGAAATTGGACGTGGATCGTTCAAAACGGTCTACAAGGGCTTGGACACAGAGACAACAGTGGAAGTGGCGTGGTGTGAACTTCAGGTAAGAAAATTATCCTGTTATTAATCTCTGCAGCCTTGGTTAATTGTAGCAGGTGCTCATGCTGTTTGATGTGAACTGCAAAAGCTTACAAATGGGGTTGTGAAACACAAACATGGGTTCGAAAATGGGTGCCAAAGTTAAACAGGAAGTCTCGTTTGTTTGTATAGATTTGTGGTCATGGTTCTTATGGTGCCCCTACAGGATGTGGGTGAAGAAGCTCTGAAGTTGCAGGTTATGCCCAAATGATTTAGTAGGCATGTTGATCATCTCAACTTGCATCCGTCAAACTAAAATATTATGTTAAACTTCAAAAAAAAAAAAAATAGCTGAAACCTGATTAACTTAAAGGAGTGGTCCACTACGATATCATGTTTTAAACTTTAATTCATGTGTTTCATGTAGATGTGTGAACATAAACATCTCTGAATGTAATACGCTCAAAGTTCAATGCAAAGGGAGACATTGGTTTTTACAGAGTTAGCTTAGCAAAGCCTAAAGCGAGCGAAGTTTGGGGACAACAAAAAAACACTTTCAGGCTAGTGAGATCACAAGGACTTTCGGTTGCACGCATTCACCACACGCACACACCCTGCGCAGTGAAGGGGCGTGGTCAGAGGCACTGTAATGCTACAGCAAATGCTGTCCAAATGCTGCTATTTCCACAGAGCTTCTTCTGTTTCTGTATTTGGGCTTCGAAAGGACACGACACAAAGAGAAAAGTGCTTACAGTTTAATTTTAATTATGTTCCAGATAATTATAAAAAATATATAACTAGCATTTGACAAAGGAGAGTCTCTCCCAGTTCAGTGCAGGATTCGGCTAAAAACTCCCCCAACTGACGAAGCTGTGGATTGTGAGCCATAACCTGTATTTTTATTTGTTGAAACTGATCAACTACATGCACAGTTTCTAGCGTTAACAGTATGTTGTAGTGAGGACGCAAAAGCGTGTGCTTGTAGGGGCATGACGTGGAGCTAATTCTCGAATGACAGCACATTATGTTAGCTGACCAATCAGAGCCTCTTGATGTCGGCCCTTTCTGAGGAACTAGGAAATTTGACAGTCGTTTTCATGTTAGCTGAATAGCTGTTTATAATCAAAGTAAGATATATGAAAAAATAACGTGATTTCCTACAAATTGCGTTGCATCTTATAAACACAACTAAGCCTTAAAAATACACTCTGAACCATCCCTTTAAAATAAGTTAAAGTAATATAAAATGTTGTTGCCATGACTGTTTTGTCATAACATTATTATTTTTATCATCGGTGTACTGTAAAAGGAAGACATAATATTTACACATCTTAGTCACATCCAGCAATGCAAGGAATGCAAAGCACACTTGTTTTGTGTTACAAATTCCTTTCATGATAGAGTCAGGCTTGCATTTCTTGAAGCGTTTGAATTCATGTTTTTCTCGAACACAGATGCTATCCTTGCTTGATTTCATGCTGTTCATTATTACATTCCAAAGTGTGACACAGTGCTTGGTTTTCAGCATTGCCACAAGAGACACTATAGTATTAACACATTGGTTCTCAGCCTTTTTGGTCCCGTTTAGTAGAGTGTTGTAGATGCGAGCACAAGTGGATGATGCTAAATACAGCCTCGGAAATGTTTTGAGCTTGTCCGCTTCCCAAAGTAGTCAGAACCACATATGATCAAATTACATTCATAATGTTGATGCTGATTATGAAATGCATTCAAAATCCACCATCTCTTCTGCATACTCTTCTGTTTCTTTTCTTTCACAGCATGTTGTTATAGCACCTAATGAGACAGATTTCCTACTTTGTCATCCGACCTCATAGGTTTGTTTAAACAAAATGTGAAGAGCACAATGCTTTATTACAGTTCCTGATTTCCACTGATGAAAAGAAGCAAAAACAAATGCTGCTTCTCTAAATTTTTTTCCATTCATATGTAAATTGTATGAGCTTATTTCAGAATTTGAAATTATTTTACAACATGGGTCTCGAACTTGATTTCAAGAGTTCACACTTAGCTGATGTTTGATTATAAAGCTTGTTTGGCATGCTGTCCCGGGAGAGAGCCCTGAGCTCATAAGATCCTCGAGCCTGGGGCTCCCTCTCGTTTGCAAGGCGAGAGGGGAGTTTGAGCTCAGGTACATCTTGAGAACTCCCCTGCTGTAGTAGCTAATGAACAGATAGTGATTGCTTTTAAGAGATAACTACTTCCTAGGAGCATGTCTATGGTGACGATTTGGAATAGTCAATTTACTTAAGTTGCATGTTTTTGGACGGTGGGAGGAAACCGGGAAACCCAGGGGAAACCCACATGAGCAGGGGAAGAACGTGTAAACTCTGCACAGAAATGTCGGCTGGCTTTGTAATGACTAGAACCAGTGATGTTCTTGCTGTAAGGCAATAGTGCTAACCATTGGGCCATCGTGTCACCCATCTAGGAAAGGAGGAGAAGTAGGGGTGGAAGGGGGAATTCTTCAAAACGATGATGGCTGTTATATGGAACTTAGGGTATTTATAGTGGCTTAGGAATTGTCTGATTGGTGAATCATAAATTGGATAATGCGGAACCAGCCGCAATCATAAGCACGTGATCTCTCGAATTAGTTTATAAATAAACTTCACTCCTGTAGAGCTGCAGCTCTGCACAGTTTTGCTTCAATCCTAATCAAACACAGCTAATCCAACTAATCAAGTTGTTCAAAACTACTAGAAGACTATTAAGCAAGTGTAAGTTGGAGGTGGTTAGAGCTAAACTATGCTCTCCAGGAATTGAGTTTGATACCATTGTTTTGCAATATAACCTCCCCCAAAATAGTGTTGAAAGTGAACCAAATGAAATGCCGGGTGTAAAAGGGGAATGCATCTTACTTGTCTACATTTGATCCAATTGACCATAACCAAACACTACACAAGACATAGAATACACAAGACGTGTGACTCATATCTTTTTGAATGGGGAAAAGTGTAACTGTCAGTATGGTGAATAAAGCCCCGCCTACTAGTACAGGAGCCAATATCGATCACTATAGACTGACGATACTCTGGGGTAGGGGCTTGGACCAGACATGAGTTTCTGCAGATTTTGTGTGATTTGGATGTTTAGAAATTAAACTAAAGGCACAGTTGTTGTTTAATTTTATTGGTGATTCCGAATATGAAAATCAGTCGTAAGCTTGGCAAGCAGTTTTGGAGAATTTGATGCTTCCACATTCAGACAGAATGCCCGAGCATACTGCCCGAGAGGCGTTTTCAAAGATGGCCGCAGAGTGAAATTACTTGCCTTAAAGGGACTTTACCAAATCACATCCTAATAGCTTAGGTAACAGCACTATGTTAATAATAACTCATTCCATGTAACAATTCAGACTCCTTGAAGACTGAGGGCTGTAACTGTCAGATCAAAACAAGATTTCACTTTTACTATGATTTCCTGGACAGGATATTGGTCAAACATTCATATCTGGATGCATATATAAATTCACTGACCTTTTAACCTTCCTGGCAGAGCTATTTTAATTTCAAAACCAAGAGCTGAGGTACATTTAAAGTTTTTAATAACACATTGACATCTAAATCTGACAAATTAGGGTCTGGCAAGTGAAACGGAGTTGGATCTTGTTACATACAGACTCAAGTGTTTCCTCTAAATATCACCAGACCATCTCTGTTCATCCTGGTATCTGGTTTCTAGCCAGTATAGATCTTTTCTGGAGCAAGTATAACTACACACAGATAAAGATGGATTGTTGTTAGCAGCCTGATGAAGATCCTTCAGCGCAAACTGAACCGTTATACTCACTGATACTAGGCTGAGTTAGTAATTCCTCCTAAGCACTCGTAGATTTAAACCGTTACATAAACATGTCAAAGCACATACGGATGAAAGTGTGCGAAATATGCTGCAAAGGGTGGGGTGAAAGACTGTGGAATGTAAGGGTGGATGGTGCCAGTGACGTCATGTTGGCACTGACAGGATGAGAGGATTGCAGGCAATGTGCATTGATGGAAGCAAAGTAGCATTATGATGTGTGGACACTTGCTTAAAGGGGGGAAGTGCACTGCATTTATAGATGGATCAAGACCTTTAGAGCAACTCTTAAGTAATTCAAGGGTTAGAGGGCACGCAGGAGCAGAGGTCTGGCCACTGGAAACCCCCAGGTTGCAATGACAAAGAAGAGAAGAAAGGCAAAGAGGGGGTAATGAGTATAAGAACATAAGGGAGGGTTGCTTTTTGTCCGTCCACTTTCTCTATCACTCTTTCGCTCTTTTTCCTTCACTTTCAGGATGCTTTTGTAGTCTTACTGGACATCAGTAAATGTGACTTGTCTTGGATGTAGAAGAGGAAAGAAGATTATCTCGTCAGCTTTGTTAATGGGCCATCTAAACTCTTTTATATCCCAGAGCTGATTCATTTGAAGAGCTTTTTTTTGTCCTCCCATTTGAGATCATTTGGGAATAAGTTTCGTTGCGTAGATTGACTCAAATGTTTCCTCCTATTTGGTTCTATTGTTCTCCAGCCCTTCCATTAGGACACAATTATTACATATTTAGTAGCAATTCAGTTACACTATTGTGGTATCAGTTGTTCGGATAGTGGCTTTGGTTACCCGGCATGCATCAGTTAATCCATATCACTCCGAATAGATTTATTGGAACAAAATGGGCTGTAGTGTCTCTCTTGTCTTCATAGACTTGGTATGTGTTGAATCATAGATGAGCTATTAGACCCCCACAATTCATTCCTCATAGATTCAGGGAGATTCATGCCATGGCTCTCTTAATGGGAGCAGAGGCATCCCTTTATGCTTTTGTTTTTCTATTCAGCTGTATTATAATAGTAAAGACATGAAAGGCCAAGCAAGCGCTAAATGCGCTGTGAAGAGTTCAGTCCCCCTCTGTCTTTTTCTCAACATTGCCATCTATCTCTCTGCCAAATGTTTTCCTAAAATGTCACATAGTAACTGAGCAGAAACAAAGCAGGGTGCAGTCATAACATTTTGAATGCGATATTAATCCACCCTTAGCAAGCACCACGCAATATTACTCATACTTGTTTAACAAACCCCTGACCTTCAATATTTATGATTGCTGTGCAGTTTGTGATACCAACATTGATGAGAACTCAAATTATGTGGTTTTGCTTCTCAAAGTGATCTGGCTTCTGAATTTCCACTGGCAGAAAATGAAATTCATGGAAAAGTCCCATAGATATTTGGCTTTGGCTGATAAGAAACTACCTAACAACCCAGTGTGGTTTGCACAGCAAGTACCACTCAGATTTCCCTTCTGTTTCTTGTTCATCCCCGCCATAGGTGTATTTTCTTTGGTGTTTTTTGTGGGTAATGTTTTTTCAATGCGCTAATAGAGTTCTTTTTCATGAGCTTTTCCAGCAGGGGGAATGGAAACCACTTGCAATTAGTTGTCTAAACATATGCACTCACACTCACACAGGGTTCTATGTCCATATGTTGACTTTCTTCATAAATGTATACTCTGATCCATATGCAAGTTGTTGACGGGTATTGACCCCAGGCTATTTAAGACCATGCGGCTGTCATGCCCTTAGCCTTATCGCCATATGCTAGCTATGAGATATCACAGTGCTGGAATTTGTGCGGGAGGTGCCTTAAGTCCAGGCCGGTATAAAAGAGACATGCCCCAGAGAGAGTGTCGTCATCTGTGAATAATGCAGAGGATGTGAAGGGGAACAGTTGAGGAAGAAATCCAATCCCATGGATCCTAGCCATAGCCGTTTCCCTTTTCATTGTTGAAATCCATTTTTTTTTTAAAGAAGTGAGAAAGACAAAGACAGGAGTAGCGCTTCCTTCATTTGCAAGCGCTGATGTCCTTCCTCATTTACAGTACTGGGCCTGTATGTGTGTGTTTATCCATTGTGTGTCTTACACGGTCTGGAAGGAAAAAAGATGTCATCATCAATGGAAATACATGGAGGGCTTTGCCATTGTGACATGCTATCTGATTGGAGTTATGTTTCACTTGTATTGTGTATTTTATCTCTACTTAATGTGAAGTTGACTTTTTTTTTTCTTTTTTTAACCTCGTCAGCTGCGCAGTGAAAGAGCAGTTTATGCAAAGTAGAAAATGTGTGCATTCATCACAATCTCTGACAGTTCTTAGCTTAAATAGATTCACTTGGCTTTCTTGTCAAGTCGTGGTTTCACTTCTCAGAAGATCCGGGTCTGGGTCTGTCTGTTTTCTTTACTTCCTCCATGTGAAAACTTAACAGGTAGTCAGTCCATATTTTAAGCATTTATAGTGTTTTGGGGGCTAAAACTTATATTCTTTACATTGTTGAAAATTTAAAAAAGGAAGTCCTGGTTCAGGTCCTTTCTAAGCCATAACTTAGATGAAAAGACCCCCATCCACCCCAAAAAACATCAGATTTTACATTGCATAAAACCAAAATGCGCTTATACTGTATATGTGGGTCTATATTCAATAAACCAAGTAACAGGGCACTTGCACAAGTTAAATTTACTCAATGAACATACCCAGAGTTTGAACAAATAGGTTGAGTAGGATATTGCCCCAAGTTATGGCATACTTACACTAGGTACAGTTGCCTTGATCCATGCCGAAGTGTGATTGTCCCCCCAACGGCCTCCACTCAAACTGCATTTTGCCTTCCGAACCTGAGCACACTTACGTCATCAAAGATTCGACTGTTCAGTTTAGCAGAAAGAGAAACGCCCTCGCTCCGCACAATGGAAATTGCTTTAGTTATATCGTTTTAGTCAATTGGGATGCAGTGACATACAATCAAATATTTTGCCGAACAGATCCACAACCCTTGACGCTCATATATTATCATAAAAGTCATCGTGCTGCACGTATTAGTAAGTTTGCTGAAGGTGCAGCTGAAGTGCAGCGAGGTGTTTGCGTCTTTAATAAACTACGACAGTTTGCATTCACTGAAAAGTAAGAATGATTATTAAATCCATATGAAACAGTCTCTTAAAAGTGACGTTACGTCTTCAGTTTTGCGGTACAAGCATACTACAAATGTACCGTGCCAAAGCCCAACCGAACTATGCTTTGGCACACCTCTTTCGGAGCACTCGCACTTGTCAAACGAACTGGGAAACGTGCCTTGGCACGGTTCAGATAGCATGGTGTGAGTGCACCCTAACTTAGAAGAGACCCTCATTGCCCCAAATAAATCATCAGATATTACATTGCATATTTATTACATAGGAATAAAACCATGCACTTATATATGTGAATACATGTTCAATAAACCACTGTAACAGGGCACTTGCACAAGTTAAATTTACTCAATGAACATACCCATACTCTACCTGACAAAAATCTTGTCGTCGATCTCAGTTGTAAGAGCAACAAATAATAACTTGAATTCTAGTTGATCTTTTGGAAAAGTGGCAAAAGGTAGATTTGAATACTAATACATACTGCAGACCACAAATACTGCAGAGGAACTATGCTTGGAACTTCTGGATTAGCTGGTTCAGGTGTGTTTGATTAGAGTTGGAGCTAAACTCTCCAGGACACTGGCCCTCGAGGACCGAGTTTGGACACCCTGCTGTAGAGTCTGATAGAGTGGATCAACAGCCTGAGGTATCAAGACATTTGTGCTGCCCATTACATTACAAGCCCCAGGAGAGGGCAAATTCTGCAGTAGGATAGCGCTCATTCTCATACTTCAGCCTTCACATCAAAGTTCCTGAAAGCAAAGAAAGTGAAGATGATCCAGGATTGGCCAAACCAGTCACCAAACATGAACATTATTGAGCATAAACATTCTTTTTCCACTGCACCATGACTTTATATTCTGTACTGTACATTATTTCTGTTAAGTGACAAGACTTTTTTTCTGAGCAAAGTCAGATTTTACTGTCCTAATTAAATAATTAAAAATCAAGGCATGATCATATATTTTATTTTGGTATTTAAATCTTGGATAAATCTTTTGTCAGGTAATGTAGTTTGAACAAATAGGTTGAGTAGGATATTGCACCAAGTTAGCGTATGTCTACATATTAGTTAGTTTAAGTCATGGGTCCACTTTAAATACTTTACTGGTAACGTATTGCTGTCTGTACCGTTTCCAAAAGAATGCATAATCTTATACAGCTGCTCGTCTGTGTCTGACATACAAAGACCTTTTTTGCCTGCTGAGGCTTGTTGGAGCTCACTCCTGCTACATTATGCTCATCACTTCTTTGGGATCCTGATCAATAGCCTGTAATAGGGTGCATATTAATTCAAGTTGAGACGCTAGCTTATGAGGAAAATCAGGTTTGATCCCTTGTGGTCTTATCGTTGTCTCTCTGTGCTTTTGTAGGTAGTGTAAGTGTGTTAAAGGTCACTATGGGAGGGCAGTAAATTCCTCACGTTTCATTGCTCACCTCAGCCCCTTGTCCTAACTGCCCCTCATTTTATTCAATAAGCCTCTTAAGGTGCTGTTTACACACACACACACACACACACACACACACACACACACACACACACACACACACACACACACACACACACACACACACACACACACACACACACACACACACACTGGTTTTACCATTCAGCCTCACCCTCTATTACCTTCACCCTACTGACCCTATTTGCTCTCTTCATTCTTGTATTGTCAGATGTGCTTTGTCATTGGTTAAATTAGATTTAGAGTGCTATTCAATTCAAGCCTTTATACAGTTTGTGCATGTGTACTCATTAATTAATCAAAATAATTGCAAATATTGTTTCGGACTGTATCAGAGACTTTGCCTGGCTTCAGTGTTTGTCATTTTGCTATTTCATTCCTTTTGTGGGAGGACACAATGACGTAGCAGATCCTAAATTTGGAAGCATGTAAACCTTGTATCCTGTATGAAGAGCATCTTAGAGGCTGCTCTTGAAGTGGCTTTTTGCAGAGTGGGCTGGTTGGACCCGCAACTCCTCCCAGATTTCAGTGGCTGATTTGCGTTCGCATTCTCTGAATTCTTGTGGCAAGACGTCAGCTTTTGAAGAGGACAAAAACTTAAAGAAAGGGGGGTTTTCAATTGAAAGCGGACTCTCTCTCTCTGGTATTATCTGTCTCTCCCAGCTAAAACACATGCTGAAAGCTCAGAATCTGGATCTGGATGCAATGTTTTTTGGGTTTTGATAATTAGTAGGTTGTCTTTTTACAAAAGGAAATCATTAAAAAAAGTCTTTAAGAATATTTAGCTTAGTGAGATAAAAAAAAAAAAAACGAGTGCATAAAGCCTGTAGCTTACTAATTTTCCCAACAAAGTTTGAAATGTACCGAAGCTTCTGTTTTTTTATTTTTCTTCCAAATCTCATGATTCCAGATGTGTGATAGCACTCCCCTCGATCCAAAGCAATGCATCTTGGTTACTTGGAGCTGGGGCAGGCTGTTTCTGCTAAATGTCAGGAATATTTTAGCACTGTCACACCTATATAAATGCAGTGCTAGAGGTGTAGCCTGAGCTGTATCAATGGGAGCTGGTGTTTATTGGGCTGTCAGGGTCTGTTACATCATTCTAAGGCTATGTTCAGTCCCCTGTAGTGAGTACAGAAGTAGGACGTCCTCTCCTGCCAGAGTTTGACTCAATTTAGGATGCTCAAACCAGCTTAGCTCATCCTCTGCAGTAGTATACATAATTCTGGAAACCTTACTCTGACCCGAAATATGGTCGCAAGAATACCTCCATGTGCCAAAAAAGGCATTCATGTACTCCAGAATTTTGGATATCTTTTCTTTTACAAGCTATAAATAGCAGCACCTCATCTGCTGCTGTCGTTCCACTACATGGTCAGAATTGGAGCAGACAGTTTTGGGTAATGACGTGAGGCAGAGTTGGCCCAAGGGAATCTTTTAGCTCTCACATGAGCTTCAGGAATAAAACCCAGAACTGTGGCACAGTCTCAGCTCAGCTGTTGTACTCTGTATGCTGTTGTGAACTGTATGCTGACATTCTTTATGTCGGTCATAGTGACCCTGCCCTGTCACTGCATACCCAGTCACAAGTGGCACGGCCACAATTTGTGGTTATTGCACACAGATTTCATAATTTGGAAAGTTTTAATGTGATTGGTTGAATTTACTAAGCTTTCAGTAATGAGATTTTGTTATTTCAATAGAAATGGAGTAGTGGAGTAATGAAGTAAAATGGAATCATTTTGAAGAACTGATCGCTGAATTTGCCATGATTATGTTTTCAAACCTTTACTACTATTTTAGAACTGCATTTTACTTTGTTTTGTCGTTAAAGATACTAAGTTGACAAATCTTAGTATTTACAAAAGATCTGTGGAAATTACTTAAGTTGACTGTCACACTCTTCTGCTGAACTGTTTACATGAAACAATAGATATTGTTGTGAAATGAACACCGTTCTTCTGTATTTCACGTAAAATTGTGAATTCTCTTCCTTGTAACTGTACTTCCTACTCAGTCCCCTATGACCTTTCTACGTTCCTCCCCTTGCAATTTTTTTTCAGTCTTCTGCCTTTCCTATGAGGAATGTGACAGTCAGGTGGCTGGCTCCTGCCTTGCTGAATGTTCCCATGTGATGATGACCTGATTGCGACCCTGCTGCATAGGTTACAGAAAAGGCGAGCAGCAGTGCTTGTCCATCTGACCTAAATTGTATTCCGAACCACATTTGTCCATAAATGAGTACTTGTGATGAGGATAGGATAAGCAGTCTAAAAAATTCAGTGCACTCTCATTCCACCTGCATCTTCATAAATATTAGAGTATAGTACTCAGAGGAAGTGCACACTGCACAGGAACTAATATTGAATTGTAAAATAATCTCTTTCTAAAGCTGCATTGTTATCTACAATTTGTCATCTGAGGCTAAATAATCTTTCTGGGCTCTAGTCCATGTGACATATTCTCTGTGCGTATTGTCCACTGTAGATCTTTGGAACCAATACCAGAGCCAGAACAATGCTAGTGGCCCACTGAGTAGTATGAAGTTGTCTTATTTTGGCCCATTCTCATTGCTGCGACTTTATCGGGATCCAGAGGCAGTACAGCCATATCACCCTGCAGCCCAAGACCAGTTACTTACTGAAGATAAGCAAGGCTGAGCCTGGTCAGTACCTGGATGGGAGACCACATGTGAAAGCTAGGTTACTTAGTGGTGTAAGTGAGGCCAGCAGGGGGCGCTCAACCTGTGGTCTGTGTGAGTCCCAATGTCCCAGTATAATAAAGGGGACACTATACTGTCAGTGAGCGCCATCTTTCGGATGAGACATTAAACCAAGGTCCTGACTCTCTGTGGTTTTTAAAAATCCCATGGCACTTCTTGTAAAAGAGTAAGGGTGTAATCCCGGTGTCCTGGCCAAATTCCCTCAATCGGCCCTTACCCATCATGTCCTCACAATCATGCTCATCCCCTGAATTGGCTGTATTACTGTCTCTCCACTCCACCAATAGCTGGTGTTTGGTAAGCGCACTGGCGCCGTTGTCCTGTGGCTGCCTTCGCATCATCCAAGTGAATGCTGCACACTGGTGGTGGTGTGGAGAGACCCCCCTCATTACTGTCAAGCGTTTTGGGTATATGGCCATACACAATAAATTGGCTAACACATTACATTACATTACGGTAAGAATGGCAGTGACGTGATGCTCCAGAGTTGAAGGAATTTAATCCTGATTCCCAAAGCTAGTTCCCTAAAAAGTCTGCTTTCTTTGCCACTTGTGGTTGCAAGCACACAAATTCAGCCCACTTTTTGGGCTTAATAGGTTTAAGGCGGTACAGGTACAGGACCATAAAGCTTGTTACGTCATTGACTGTTCCCAAGCTTTCTTTCTTACCTGTGTTTTTCTTTATACTACGTTGGTGATTGTGTTAAATAAATGTACAGTTTACCAAACAGCATTTTACAGTGCTCTGCATAGTCAACGACTTCCTTGTTGATAGTCTAATCATTCTGCTTCAACATCCAGGAATTTGGACTTCAGTTGACAAAGCATCTTGTCTTTTCTCTTCAACTGTATCACTCTGTTTTATATTCTTGTTTGGCTGCTGTCTAGCCTGTCTTTGCATTTGTATCATCAAAAAGGAAAAGGAAGCTTACAGCTTCCTGTGTGTAACGCATCTGATGAGGAAGCTCGCTCTGTGCTTTTAATGCTTACAAACACCATGGCTTTTGCTCTAGATAGGTCAGAAAGTCTTGTTTCCTTATTCCGCATTACTTTCAAGCTCTGTGTTTTTCCTATAAGGTCATTTTCACCTACCTGCAGGTATCCCAGTTCTTGGAGAAAAAGACAGACAGATTTGAATTAACAGATGTCACTAAGCTACACCTGGTTGTTAAGAGGCTTTCTTTTCTTTTGCAGTACGAGTGTTGTGTGGGCTCATCTCTCGGTTTCATCATGCATTTGGAAAACGTTAAACTCCATTTGACAAATGATCAACCATCTCTGTAGTTCATCATGCCTGTCTTGCTGAATGTTTGCATGAATGTACTACGCTAATGACATATATGTTAGTGCAAAATTAGGGTATGAGAAATATAATGCAGTTTAGGTTACATTTAGTTATTGTTGCTTTTCTCAGTGTATTGTTCAATGAGCCAGCTTCTCCAACCAGCTTACTGTACTTCGAGGCAAGAAAGTGGGTTGTAATGGTTACCGCACAACTTCCTCCCCACTGCGTTGCAGACACATTGCTGGCAAGCAGTGGTCCTGTTAGTGGTGGCAAAAACTGCTTTCTTGTGTAACAGACACTGCTCAGTTTTGTAAATACAAATGTATTTCTAGGACATAAACATTCATTCCACCTGTTAAAGTGACAAAATTAGCTAGTTACAACTTGTCTTCTTTTCCAAATATGACCTGTTAGCATGGTATCACCAAGATAGTTCAGATTCTTATATAAGCGAATAGTGCATCTTTGTTTAAACAAGATGAACAATTGGCTAAAGATAAGGTTCTTAATCTTGGGTCTTTGAGTGTAGAGAACCCTTCAGGTGATGCTGGAGGGAAGAAAGGTGTCGGGAACTTATAATGAGCACTCCGTTCTTCTGGTTTCCTTTACTGATGAGTAAGTTTGATAGGGCTTTGGAGGAGGATGTGATTGAGTTGTGCTTTGGAGACACTTTGAGAAAGCTAGACTGATAAAAGGCCTGATTCATCCAGACGACAGACAGGTGTTCATGAGAGCTGCTTAATACAGTGACTCACATACACCTGCCGTGCCTTGGCTTGCATTTTGTGACAGGAGAGTTTGTCGTCTCTGAGTGTATGTGAATGCTGTGCAGCTTATTCTTGCCAGCTTGTGGTTTTCTGCACAACACAGCGACTGAAAGCCATATTAGTCACTGTCTTATCTTACTTGGTTTCTGTTCTTCACTCACATGCATGCAACATGATTACAGTGAGTGAATGGCTGAGAATGAGGACACTAACCATACTTAGAATACTGGAAGTTGCAGGTTCGGCCCATCTAGAGCAAGCATCTGAAAAACTTGCTTATTTTTTTGTGCTTTGAAGCAGCCTTTGGTTATCAGTGTTCCCATTCAAGGATAACAGGGGAACTGTTGCCTACCCAATGCTTGATTGCGCACTCTGCAAGATTGCATTCACCTCTTTAATCCTGCTTTGCCTTTATTCAGATATCTCTGAGAAACTGAGAAAGAACCTCTCAATACTGGCTCTTTCTCTGTAACTCTCTTACTCTGTTGCCGTTCCTATAAATAACTCTCTTGTGGGACAAAGGTGTCAGCAGCATGTGATTTACATTATGAGCAGCACTTATTTACCTCTGCTGAATCGTTCTTTGCTCTGCTGAGCACTCGGTGGTGCTTTCCATTTACAGGGCCCTAATAAACACCCTGGGTAGTGGGCACCGACTCCATGCAGATATCCAAAATACTCTCCTCCTCCACCACTCTTATAAGTTCTCCATTCTCTCCAATCGTAGAAACATCACGTTATATTTTTTAAACTAAAATCAAATGCATCAACTTTGCTTGGTGCTTTAACTCGACATGTAAGGTTTCTGCTTTTACTCGCCCCAGCTGTGCAGAAAAGCTGTCATTACATGAAAAGGATCTAGGAGATTAAAGAGGCTTGTCAAAGGGCAACAGATTTTCATCAATTCTTTTGTGTTATCCTAGGGATTATGAATATATATATACAATTCAGTCACTTGCCTTGAGAATGTCTTCCGACAGGGATTAACTTCACTATTATAATTATTGACACTGCATTTCCCGTAATGCAATAGATAACTTTCTTTTTAATACTTTATTTATTGTGATTTATATAATCATTCGGAATCAATTTTTTTTATTGGTGTTAAATCATGAATCAACGTCGCATATTGACTTTCATTGATTCACATACTTGTCACCAGTTCAGATCTGGTTCCTAGGAGATCCACTTGATAGGTGAACTTTGTG
Source organism: Danio kyathit (assembly GCA_903798195.1). Lineage (NCBI taxonomy): Eukaryota > Metazoa > Chordata > Actinopteri > Cypriniformes > Danionidae > Danio > Danio kyathit. The sequence goes on along the minus strand of LR812522.1, from coordinate 10,475,714 downwards.
CATCCGTGCACATCGCTGTGCAAGGCATATCTTGCATGACCATAAGTAATGCCACGCTGTCACATTACCCCTAATCTTGCATCAACACATGCTTCATCCCAGCTGTAGGGTCTCTCCTGACCTGCTCCCTTTGCCCATTTGGATCAGAGAAACAGAAATTTGAGCCATCTTCAACCTGTCCACTTCACTCCACTTCTCCACTCTTGTCCTCTCACCACACCTGTTACCACGTCATCCTTCCATGTTTTATATTTTTTGTGTCATTTGCCTTAAAGTCTTTTTGAGGCAGGGTATTTGCATGTGGGTATCTGATGTGTCGGATCGTTACAGAGGTCATCTTCTTCAGTGTAAATTACTCCACTGTTGATTGAAATGTGCTGCCCTTGTGTTCCCGTGAGGTGAAGTTCTCCGTCTTGTGAGCATGTCAGGGTTACGAGCCTCACAAGAGTTCCATTGTTCAGAGTGGAGAACAAACCCTCCTGCAGAGATGATGCATTATAGGCACAGAGTAGTAACTATTATGGTCAGTTTCTCAAAAGTAAAATATTTACTGCTGTGAAACCTCTGGGTAGACCTCCCTGCAAATTATTTAAAGACATTAAAATCTTTTGTTAACATAACATACTAACAGTGTTCTGTGGTGCACATTGTGAGCATTCTCTGCAGTTGCCTGCCTGCGTATTACAAATGTAATAATCATTAATTTTTTAAAAGCATAACTTTTTTTAGGCTTTAAATAGATTGTGAATTCAAGATTCATTTTGTACTCCAAACCTTAATAAATTTAATTTCCTGGAACAAAAAATGAGAATTGCTTGCTACGTTTTTCTAGTGCCTCAATACTGTAATGATTTTTCTATTGTCAGTATACAGTATTATATGTAGGATATATTGTATGATATATTGAAATTGTCTGTCTTGTTTCTCTGTAAATTGGATCAGAAAACATACATGAGACATGTTGCTAAACCTCATCCCCTGTCTTTCTTGGAAAGTCATACAAGTTTTCATTAATAATAATAGAGTTGTAATGGAGATATTTATTGTGATTTTGAGGGCATTTCTGACAGCTAAACTATAGGCTGGTGCAAAACTGAGCCACTGGAGCCTATAACACTACACAGAGCCCTATTACAAATGCAGACCATAATCTCAGAAACTCTTTTCTTTGAGTTCAGCGCTAAACTTCAAATCTTCAAATCACTCCAAAAAGAATAGGCTTCTCAAACTCACTGGCTCCTACCACAGAATCTCCCAATAAAAGGCACCATAGGAGAGCTGGTCAGATTGCTGCAGTCATTATATTTTTTCCAGAAAAAGTGAGACTTTTCACAGAACAGGCTTTCCTTTCTTCCTTTTTTACATAGAGATGAATATAAGCAGTTACATGCTTTGACTCCTCTCCCTTCAAGAAAATTAGTCGAATGCACCTATTAAACGTTTTTTACCCCCCATCAAACACTAGTACCTTTTACACGTTTTCTTTACTCTAACCTCTTTTGATTGATCATGGAGGATTTTAACTGCTTGTAATGTTCCTTGTTATGCTTACAGCTCAACACAATAGTCAGGGTTGACTATTCAGGAGCCTGATACCTCTGTTGCCCCATTCTTGGGGGTCCCCTGCTCTAACCAGCACCATGTGTAGAAATTTGGCATATTGCCTTGACTGATTGAAAATGTGGGTGGGGGTAGAAAGGAGGCTTAGGTGGCCTATCGGGTTCCTTATTCTGTCAGCCCTGAGTCAGGCCTAAATGACTATGGATAGGCAACGGACAAAAAAAGGTCAGGTCAGGGAACCCCATGAGTTTTCAACCCCTTCTTGGGCCAAATGGCCCTTGCTCTTTTCAGCCCATATGGGATGAAGTTTTTTTTATTTGGAATAACATTTCGAGAGCTTATTGACTGTGGCTGTTTGACACCAGGATTTGCAATTTTGACAACTTTTGCAACAGTACTCGTAGCTCAGATCTCTTTTATTACCCAGTGTCTCAGATTGCACTAAACCTTTTGGTTATGCCTGTCCTGAACACTGTCCTGCAGAGTTAATTTTAACCAGCTCCTAGACACTGCCCAGAAATTTCTGGTGCAGCCAGCCGTGTCCAAATGTGTTTCTGGAGCACAATAGTTTTGCACAGTTTTAAATACACACCTGAACCATCTAGTCAAGGTCTTCAGACTAGCTAAAACCTTTTTAGAGAAATGTGTTGAAACTGGTTGAAGCTAGTAACATTAAAATAGCTGGGCCTAGATTGGACGCCTTGTTCTAGTAACGGGGGTGTCCAAATTGTTCAGGAGGGCTCTGTTCTGTAGATTTTAGCTCCAGCTTGCTTAGACATGCCTGTTTGGTAAGATATTGATTAGCTGATTTTGGTTTCTTTAATTGGGCTATGAGCTAAAATATCCAGAGCCAGTAGTCTTCCAGGAACAGGTTTGGACACTCCTGGTCTATGAGATTTATAGTATGAAGTCTTTAAAACTTTATTGAATGTAGTAGTAATAATAATAATAATAACAATAATAAAACACTAGAACACACTGCTTTACTGGAAATCTACTGGATCCAATAAGTTCTAAAAGGGGCAATGAGTGATAATGAACATTTCCAATTGCACCCCGTCCCTGAAATACAGTCATTTTCAGTTGCATTTGACTTAAAAAAAAAAATTCAGTGTCTGCCAAGTATGCTTGGCAGACACATTTTTAGCATTTTATTTTTTTTGCATTTTTTTTTTTTAAGAATGTTGTTTGCTCAACCTTCCGGATGCGAATCTGTAACTGCACCTCAAACATTCTCACAATCATGAGTCACATCCTGTAGGAAGTATGCTCTCAATGGAGGTTGTTGCTGCTATCAGATTAACCACGTTATGAGTCTCAAACTTCCCTGTGACTGTCAGCACACAAGCTGATTCAGTCTACTGCTGGTCACTTGCACCATTTCCGCAATGAAGGTCAGCAAGTACACTGCACAAAGACAATAAGTGTTTGGTTAGTCGCATGTCCACACATTTTGCCATGTGAACACGGTTTTGCAATGCATGGTAAAGTCACATTGGGTCTGACTTAAGGTGGGAAATACCACACTATGGATGCAACACAGAGGACGCAGTACACAGTAGCTGCTGTTGCACTGATGAATGACGATCATTGTTGTTAATCACCTGGCGACTTTGTTCCTATCACAGCAAATCTTATAAGGGCTTCCTGTTCAGGTAAAACTCACTATCTGCTTACAGGTGTAATCAGGCACACTTCAGATGCATGTAAAATTGTGTTTATCTTTTCAAAATTGTTAAACCCTCCAACTCCAGGGTTCTTTTAGTAAGTAAGTGATGTGTATTTATATAGCGCATTTATCGTGTATGGCCATACACCCAAAGCACTTTAGAATAATGAGTGGAGTCTCCTCGCTCTATCGCTAGTGTGCAGCATCCACTTGGATGATGCGACGGCAGTCACAGGACAACGGTCCCAGTGCGCTCACCACACCAGCTATAGATAGCTCACTGACACTATAGTGTTCCTATCATTTTACTTGTGCATTAGGACTCACACAGACCACAGGTTGATCACCCCCTGCTGGCCTCACTAACACCACTTCCGACAGCAACCTAGTTTTTCCATGTGGTCTCCCATCCAGGTACTGACCAGGCTCAGCCCTGCTTGGCTTCAGTGAGTAACTGATCTTGGGCTGCAGTGACATGGCTGTGGCTTTTGCGAGTTGTGAAGTCTTTTGTCACATACTCTAAATGGCGTTCAAAAATGGGAAGATTATTACGTGTCATGAGGGTTTGCAAAAACGGCAACATGCCAGTGTCACGTCGCCAGTCATGTGGCAACAAGCTTGATGAAAAAGTAGGATTGGCTCAGATCACTCATCACTTGAGTCACACGCCTGGGGCGGTTTAAAACTGATGTAACATTCCGATTGATAAAACTAACATGGCATGCAGTGTCTTTATCATTGTTTTAATCGTTTTGATTGTATCTGTAAAGCACATTGCAATATAAAATGGAAAAAAAATAATTGCACAAATGTTGTTTTTATTGAGTCACAAGATTCATTTAAGTGTTTTTACATGCATATCAGAACATCTGTTACTTCCGAATAAACTCAGCGCCACACCGTTCTCCATTCAAGGATGTTCACACCACATGAATGGCTTGGTAGATCTCAACAGGGAGCTGTAGTTTATCATCAAGCCTTATAGGGAAACACCCTCAAGAAATAACAGCCTTGCTTTTTATAGGAGTTATCTGTTCATTTGACCAAGTTGTCTGCAGCCAGCAGTAAATTTGGCTTATTTGCCTAGCGATGAGCAACTATGAATAAGATTTATATCAACTCTGCATACCGTAAGCATGTGATATTGGACTGATCCAGAGGCCTCTTCAAAATAAAGCTCTATTTGTGTGCTCCTCCTTTTTTCACTTGTTTTTCAGGTCCCTTGTTTTTGTGACCCCTTGTAAACTTTTGCCACTGATATAATCGTTGTTATGGAATCCTGAAGGAGTGGGGCTTTTCAGATTATTTGGAAACTGCCTATTTCCTCCTGCAGGTGAATCTGCAAGTCAGACCTCCAATAATAGCATCATTTAAATTCATAGAATGTTCCACTACTTTCATATATTCCAAGGAATGCTCTACCATGTGCTGTGTTCAACAGAATATCACAGAGCATGTCTTTCATAGAACCTTCTTACTTGTGCAATGTTTGCTCATGCTTCTGGAAGGTGGCACAAGTCAAACATTTCTGAATACAGCTATGCAAACTGTCATTCATAGCACTGCTCAAACCACCTGCATTTATTTAAAGAGTTACCTGACAACTTCTTTAGGGCTCCACGTACTTCACGTCCACATATTTCAGTGGCCTGTAGAAGTATTTGGAAACTTTGACGCATTTAAAAATATATCTCACTGCATTACATGACAGAATTTTAAGCCAAGAGTCATTGGTTTCACTTGTTTGGACATTTTGATGCATTTGTAAATGTGACCACTGGTGGCCCTTCTTAGTACAAGCCCCATACCACAAGCCACCACCATCGAAAGTCTCTTTAAATTATCTTTCTTGTAGACTCCTAATATTTTCACTTCCTCTAATAGAGCTACAGAACTAACCACAGTTGGAACTAATGATAGAAACTTTATTTTACTTGTCTCTAATGGCTGATGCTCCTGGCACAAGCTAATTACTCATGATTTGCTCCATTAAAATTGCTGGCTTAGCGCTCTTCATGGAAGCATGCAGGTGAGCCAGCTTCATTCAGGGACATTGTTACAGAGAGCAAAGGGGTATATTAGTGTCAATGCCACAGGCAGACAAGAATTGTGCCTGTACTTGTCCTTTCTCCCTTTCATCTACAAATAGCTTGCTACTCATAAAAGTTCCTCACCGCATGTCCTATTAACTTTGTCCGCCACCTCCCACAGCTTAAAAACTCAACTCCTTTGAAGACCCCCCTTTCCTCTTTTTTTCATATCTGAAGTGGGTGATTTGAAAACAGACTGTGTGTTCTTGGAGTTCACTCTGAGGTTTGTGATACTGAGACAAGATCATGCTGGGTAAGGTTGTGATGTCTTTGTTACATAATAATCTGAATGCCCAAGACTTTAGAAGGGGTATATGGGCATATATGTCTATCTCCTGTGTTGTTTTACAAGCATTAGCTCCTGTTAATGGCTTCAGGAGGAGGCAAGTGTGGCATTGAGATATCATTAGTAGTAAGTAGATATTCCTCATTGTGAAATATCTTCTTTGGCTGAGGAGGTCTGAAGTGCAATCAAAATTCTTTCTTCAAAACAAATCATATAAAATAAAGAATGTTGTAGTCTTGGCCCAAATCTAGATAACTACTTGTACATTTTCTGCAAGATTTGAATTGCGCCTCAAGAGGTATCCCAACATGACTCTTAGATGGCAAAAACCTCTATTCTTATCCCTCCTATCTTGAACCATACCATGACTCAATACTAGTTTGAACACAATTATTAAAGTAACATCTGTTTTTTTATGTAGACAAAAGCAGACTCCTACTGGATGTCCTGATGTATGGTCCAGAGATATTGTGCATTCCGCCTCCTTAGCCTGAAGAATTCACACCCAAGGTTTATGATCGTACAGCGCTATTCATAAATGTTGCAATTATAAAATGACTGTTTTGCAATCCTTTCTTTTTTGGAGAATTTAAAAGACTAATGCGATACCATGAGGGATTATACAGATACATCGGTCATGCTCGGTGTAGGCCATCCTATTACTTTTTACATTACCAAGTAGTTTTACAATTTGAGTTGATATTCAGTATAACGCGTAATTAAATTGCTGAATTTAGAGTTTTTCATTTGTCAATGGAAGACAGACTGACACGTCCTTTCCTCTGTGGGGACTTTGTTCTGAAAGTCTAGCCTCTTCTAGCAAGTTCTCATTTCCATTCTTATGGTCTTCTTTCACCATGACTTCTACCATTTAAATCCCTTTTAAAGGAAGTAAACCCAAATGTTACTCAAGTATCCATAATTAAGCAGTTTCAGTTTTCTTAACAGTTACTTCTTGTATGTTATCTATGCAGAGAATTTCCTGATTCCTCTTCTGAATAGATTTGGGCTGGTTCTTTATTTAAAGGACAGATAAGGGATGCTGGTTTCTGAACTATTAATAAATCAGAATTACAGTCATTATGAACTCATTTTACTAACTGCCCAGCCAGATAACAAATCTGTTTAAAATCTCTGACTGAGCATATTGCTCATAGTGATTAAACTTTATTTCACTTTGACCTACATTTTCATCTTATTGTATATTTAGCATATGAATGAAACATTTTAGATAAATGATGGTCCAATAGGCATCCTTCCTTTACTGGAAAGAACCCTGTGGCAGAAGATGAATGCACTTAAGACCCCCATAAACAAACCTGTCTAATTGTTGACAGTTCTCACAGTGAGTTTTCAGATTCCCTCAAAGTGATACCAAGAATGCTGTTCTGTTGTGCATGTCTTAGCTTGTTCATCCATGATCCAGCAGACTAGTTTAAGCTATTTTAAGAACAGTGAGCCAGTGCGTAACACTACTACTCTGCTATATATTTTTAAATTGATTTTATGATGTAAGCCTTGATGGTCGCCTTGAAGCATTGGTAGTCTCTTAATGGCATGAGGTCAGTCAAGTTGTAGAGTCAACAAGATTTTGAAAACACTCACTTAAACTATAAACAAATGTGTACTGATCCCAAGTTTCCAACAGGTGTGTGGCATGATGTTCCAAAGCATGGGTAAATGGGATACACTAACACCAGCCCATATATGGGATATGATTTCTATCTGCATGCTAAGCTTGTACCCTTTTTTTTAAAAGGACATTTAAATAAGAACAGCATGGTGCGTCCATGACAAAGTACCTGCCCTGCCTTTGACAATAGGACATTAGGTGGAAAGAATGAGGGTGAGAGATGAGTTATTGCTGGGGATTTTTCAAGCTCCTATGTACACAAGCTGTTGCTCAATGGCTTGCTGTCATCAGGTGAGGCGAACATGTCGCACTGTGTGCTCTACAAGTCCCAGTGTATTTGCTCGGCTACTCTAACGTTTACCATAAGACAATCTGATGCATTCATTTTTTTGTTGTTGGTCACAACCTTCCACACTTTAAATCAGGGGTCACTGTGGAAAGTGGGTTAGTGTGCTGCTTGAACAGCCACTTGGCAGGGAGGAGCGCTCATATGGAATAGTTTAACCATAGCCGGAATGTAACAGAAGCATGTTACTGTGATTCAAACCAAATCTTCTGCTGAAGATATTGAAATCGGACATGCTTCTGCTTATAAGATATTATTTGATGGTGTTGCGTGGTAAAGGCTGACAAATGTATGGCTATCATTAAATATGCAGTTAGGTTTACTTCTTGATTTGGTGATTTGTCAGGTGGAAACTTTAAATAGTGCAACATGTAGGTGGAAAAAAGGTCTTAAAAGGTCATCGTTGTTCTAAGTTGGGTCTCATTTGCTTGGTTGATGTACTTAGATGCTCCATCTATTAAAGAGCAGAGGGTGCAATGCACTAAAGCTTTTTTTCCATCTTGCAGTGCATCTAATCCCTGTATAATTGAGGGGGCGCGTGTGCTGTGCTTTAGAGAGGCTTTTGAGAGTGTGGAGGTGTACAGAGCCAGGACCTACGTTATCCTTTTATATCTCCCTCTGGGTTGGTGGGGATTATGACTGGCTCTATGGACTGCTTGGGTTGTGAGCTTTTAAATGCGAGTGCCTTGATTTATATGGGGTTTGATTCTTTATAAGGGGAGTATTTTTTAGGCATGTTTTATAGGTATGGTATGTAAGGATACAATGACTGGTCCATTTAGATTGTTCTGTTTTCTGTAAGGAGGTAAATTAAAGAATCAAATCCAAGAAATGAAATTATAATTAAAATGCTTGCCTACAAACGGTATGACCTTTTTAGAAAAAACTAAAGAAAGTAGTCATTTAGTCTAAAGAAATAATTTCTTTTACTAAATTATCATATTTGTGTCTTTTAAATATGCCAGATTTTCAGTGTTCAGTATTTTGATTCATAACCCAATCAGTAGAGCTTTGCAGAATAGTTGGGAATGTTACTGTAACCTGCAGATTTAGTGCATTATTCAGTCTAGCCTTGGATTATTCTTAATTTCTTATCAGGGATTTGTTAAGCAACATTCATCAAACTTCTCAGACAGCTTTTTGGCCATTATAGTAGCATTGCAAAAAACTTGAGTACATCTTTTAAGGTGATTTGCTTCATTATTACTGTATGACAAGTAGACCATTGTCTCACAAATGGATTGTTTTGTCTCCACTCAGGTTGTGACAAATTAAAAAAACAAGCAATTATATTGATTAAAAGGAGCTTTATCATGGATAAGAGAGGCTAGAGTTCAGTATGCTGATAAGCCTACACATTCCCTTGGCGATCATGGGATTACGGGATTTGAAATGTCTCTAAAGTTCCGGAAATCTCTAATTTGGGATATCTTACTAATTATTGTTGATATGCAGGGGCATGACCTAAGTTCCTAGTTTTCTCCTTTGTCTAAAGTTTTGAAACTTAATCACAATGTAGATTTTATTATCTTTATTCAAGTTGTGACATGACCCGCCCCATCTCTTAGCTTCTTGTTTTGTGATTTATTAGCGGTGTGTCACACCAAATATTTCAACCAAGTGAAACAAACCTCAGCAAAAAAAAAAATCGAGATTGTCACTTTAAACCTCTTGAAATTCACACCATGCACCCCTGCCTAAAGCTCGGTTTTATTTCAATGGAAGATGGATTGGGCCATAGAGAATGGGAGGGGATCGAGTCCAGAAATCAAGAAGGTCTGTTGTTGGAATAGACGACATGCAGGTTTTCAGTAAATGTCTGGTCTGCCTTCAGAACAATGGTGCTTGTCTCTGGCTGACACTAGACTGCTGTGTGCTTGTTTCTGACGGAGAGCTCATCACCTCCTGACCTCACAGCCCAAAGCCTGTGACAGGCAGAGAGATGTACTGAAGATGTGCCTTGTCGTTCTGACCCACATAGCGGGCCACACAGCACTCTGGGACACATGGATCTGGTTCAAAGCAAGACCATGAAAGGGCCTTATTTTAGCTTACACTGCTGCTCTCCTCGTCTTGATCTGTCTCTGTCTAGCTTTTTTTTCCTCTTTAGCATTCATTTTTTCCTCCTGTATTGTTCTCATTTTATTTATAGCTTGGGTTATGCACTGAGCTAGTTTGGTTTTTGCCGTGCTATATAAGGCCAAGGTTGTACTGAATGTGGGAATACATACTGTAAAATATTGGCAGAGCTTCCACTTTTAGAGTCACAATGTAAATGCTCTGCTCGTAAAGATCCATGCTTTAACGCAGATGACAAAAAAGCATTAGAATTTTATTATGGAGGAAAGACATTATTGACCTGGACAGTACCTAATGCAAATTTAGAAGCACTTACAAAGTAAATGGAGTGATATTTGTTCAAGAGCCAACCCATGTCCATGGACTATGAGCCTAATTAATGATTCATTGGTACAGTATAGAGGTTCTTTGAGTGTTTCTAGGATTTCTTAGCTAATGTTGGTTGAGTCCCTTAATGCAGTGGTCACCAACCTTTTATCACCGCGGATCGGTCAACAATTGACAATTTTACTGTGGACCAGGGAGTGGAGAGGGGGTGTTATGGTTTGTAGGTTGCTAGGCCACCATCAACCGTTTTCTTAGAGGATGACAAGCTGACAAAACATTGCTGTCACTCTGATATAAATTTTATTTAGGAGAAAATTGATCTGCAGATCGGTGCCTGGCCTGGTGGTTGAGGACCACTGCCTTAAGGTCTCAAAGAGAAGCGTATAACATTATTAGTATTTAAGTACTAAAATAGCTCCACTGATAACTGACATTCATTGGTTTGATTTTTATTTGCTTTACAGTTTATTGTTTCTTTAATAACTACACTTTTGAGTTAGTAATTATTACAAGTAGTCATATAACTTTGGGTTTTCATGATTCAGGGTTAATGTAGTCTAAAGATTCATACTACTCCTCTCTCTGTCACTAAATGTTGTGTGGGTGCATTGTAAAAGCGGAAAAGACCTTGTGCCTTCTGCTTTTATAACAAACTCACAGCATTGAACATTAAATTTCAATACAATTACTGTCCGATTTCAGATCGCCCATTGTGAGCAAGGTTCCTGTTTTATAATGCATTATTCACTTTTTGGAGGTCTTTGATGTTTTATGCAATAGGCAGATTTATTGTTGAATTACTCAGTTTGTAGAAGAATTCTGCTAGTAACAATATATTACTACAAAACATTTGAGTCTAGTCTTATTGTGTTAGAGGCCGAACAGCTGGAATTTCTCACAAGACCTTTACCTTGACCTCAGTTTACCTCGCAGCAAGCATAACTCTAATCGAGACAACTGAAATGTTCATTAGAAGATAATAGAATTATAAACCTCCTGCTCTCCACCAAGTGACCCTGGGGGGTGAACTGCACTTCCCAAAAAATTAGGTCACACTGAACACATGGCCCTTGGTTTTGAACAGTCTGTTGAATGCAGATTAATGGCAAATCTTTGTGTTTGCGAGAAAGAAAATCATGTTTAGTTTTCCTTCCGTAATTGTAGTCCAACAGTGTCTGTTTTAGTTCTAGATGAAACTGTCTTGGTTTTTGCAAGTAAGTTCAGTGTTTCAAGGAACAACTGTTCACTTTTATTCAGAACAGATGCCTGACTGTTGCATTTTTCCGTTTTCATTTCCTCTGTCATTTCTCTTCTCTGTAAACCCCTCGGGAACCTCTGTGGCTTGACGACTTCATAGGAGGTTATCGCAAACACTGCTCACAGGGCAAAGCAATCACTGCGGTGCTCATTTTACTCAATCAACTGGACTTTTTTGCTTCAAGGACCCTTTATTTAGCACTTCTAGCATTTTATTTTCCACCCTGGAGTCTATTTATAATTTTAGGCAAAGTTGGGTTTTTGCATTGTGTGGCTCTTAGAAATAAACTGTTTTATTTAATAATTTTTTTATGCTCCCACACCTACAAGGCTGCAATACATAAATGTCATTACTCCTGATTGGCCAACCTCCATGAAACTGCAGAGTTCATGCTGTGCTGTCATTTATAAGGACGTCTTATATTGTTGAATATTATATGGTTGTTGATATTTAGATACCATCTTAAAAGGTGAAGATCTAATAAATGATTCAATGGGAGAGCGAGTCTTTGAGGATTTCTAGGACTTCTTGCCTAAAGTTAGAGTCAGTCTTTAGAGTTTCATAAATAAAACAAATCATTTTAAAAATTGATGTTAATTTACCTTTTATTATTCACCAAATGCAATTCCTCTGGCACATACTAATCATTACATTTGAACACAGGGCGTTCACTCTGTAAAGTCTTCAACCAACTAGGCCTAGCAGTAGCAGCTAAGAAGAGGGCCATTAAGTTTGTTTTTGAAGCTGCAGAGAAAGCTGCAAGATGGCTATGGATAAAGAGGACTGATCCGTGGGTGATTGCTACTGGGATGCAAGCTGGGGTCTGATCAACCTCAGCTGGGCCACCTGGGCGAGGGTGTCTGATGTTGAATGACCCGAAACACCCAGTGACCCCAGGATGATACATCACTGACGATGCGTCCCAGTGCATCTAGATAATGTATCTTGCATACTAATCATTACATTTCATGAAACTTCAATATGTTGTAAGGAACCACAGGTTTTAATTCTGTTCGTGCCAGACAGTATAGCTTTCAACTTCTTTAATCTGCAGCTGACGAGAAGGACTTATTGAATTTCCTGAGGCCAAGTAAATTAACAACAAATTTTTGTGTTTATCAGAACTTTTCTTTGACACACTTTGGTGTTTGAAGTGAAGGACGATTTCAAACGAACATTAAGGAGGGCGCGGAGCTGTCCTAAATGGCTATGTTTGGTTAATGAGAAGGCACGAGCTGCGTCGGTTGAGAAATTTGAACCAATGACCCGGACTTCATGTGACCAGAGTGAGAGATCCAGTAAACATTTTCCTCTCGTAAACAAATCGCCAACATCTCACCAGCTGGGACATCCTTTTTTTTTTTAAGTAGTGAGGTGGAAATAACTAGATTTTTTAAATATTTACAATACAAACAATACTTGTATTTTTAGATAATCACCTTTAGAAACATTTCTTCTATTAATAGATCTTTTCCTCAAATAGCTGCAGCAGGCAGAACTCTGATTTCTGCGTTAATTGATTTTTATGCATCTCTAAACCTGCCGACAGAAAACAGGACACGCACTGATTCAGACTGCTCAGATGTCAAATGAAAGTCTTATGATGTTTACAATGGTTTGCAACAGCGAGAGTGCAGCAGTCATGAGAGGAGTCATCGGTGGAGTCGGTGTAACTGTGGGGATTTCTAAACCCATGATCAGTTGTTCTTTGGCTCCCAAACACCCAGAAGGCTCCATGTTGAGCCAATGCCCTTTTTCCACTTCATCAAGGCAGCATGCATAACAAAGACTGTGCATGTGTGCCTCGTGGATGTGCTTCTTACTGTATTAAACTCCTGTCATGGCCATTACTAAGTGCTGCTGGGAAATGGAGCACAGGCTTTCAGGCAGTCATGTGATGGAGTCTGTCCATCAGCCGGGTTGCTCATACAGTTATCAAGCACATCACAGCAGCTAAGCTGATTATTCCTTCACTCAGTCCACGCACAATTAATGGACCCAGATTTTTAACCTCTTTGAGGTGCAGTTTATATTGTCGTCATTTCCTCTCATTTGGCTTTTCTTGATGTATTTTGGGAATAGCTTTGGTTTGGATTTAATTCTGTCTACTGAATGCACTGCACACTACGGTTGAGCAGGGGAGGGGTGGTGGATGGTATTTTTAGAACTACTGTTTGACTGGCGCCCGTGTTTGTGAAATATGAATCCTGCAGAGATCTCAGGGAATGAGGTCCCCCTGGAGGCTGGAATCTTTGTCTTTCCATTAACTCTGACTAAGTGCTCTGCATGCCCACAATCACTTCAGGAAGTACACCGGTGAATGATGAAGTTGCTCAGTGATTGCTAGAGTAAGGCCACTAAAATACTCTATGCAAGTGTATAGATGCTTAGCCAACACATTGCATGTGAACATGTGACATACTTAACACAAATTCTTGCATTACTGTCATCTCAAATGGGATGATAGTTTTGAAATGTCCTGAGTTACAATTAATGGCTTACCCAGATTCTCTTTATTGATTCCTTTCCAGTCGCTTGTCAGGAAAACTTATCTTGGATCTTGTTGCATTGCAATTCAATCCGGGTAACATTCTTAATTCATGTTAGTCTGTTTGCACATTTCATGATGGTGTGCAGCACTGTGAAGCCATTAAAAAATCCTTACTGCATGTTTAATGTAGCTATTGTATTAGGGCTTATTTGTAAGGACATGTATTAATTGCTGCCTTGCCTAGTTTATACTTCTGCGTCAAGTGATCGCCGTAACCCACGGCGCAAGCCTCACGCGTAGCCGTGCATTTATACTTCTGCGCTCTGTTTCTGTTTCTCTGCAATACACTTCCGAAACGCTAGCTGGCAGTAGGTGTTTATGTTTCTCTGTGTCAAGTTTCTTCACTGGTTTTTTTGTTTTTCCTGAACACTTCCTTAATGTACAAGTGGCTCAAACTCGCGTATTTTGAGGCGGGAACCGTCGGACGTGGAACAACTTTAATCATGAGGTAAACACAAAACAACAGTCTCCATCCGGAGCTCCTTCACGGGACTCCACACTTGTAAACACTCGCTGCATCGGGCGCGCGGCTCTCACCTCCGCCCACACTCGTCAGCGCTACCAAGCCGACCAATCACAGAGCTTGCGCTACGCGTACGCGTTACATTTTTTGAGAGGTGAACGTCAACGACGCCGACGGCCACGGCAAGGGGCTATGCGTCCACGCGTAGGCTGCGCCGTAGCATACGCGTGCGCTTGACGCAGAAGTATAAATCGGCCTTTAAGGCTTCCATGTCGATGATCGCATCCTCTTCGCTGTGGCTGACGCCAATCCTAATGCGCACCTCTCAAAAAATGCTACACTACATGTTGTGATGACTTGTAGCGCAAGCTCTGTGATTGGTCAGCTTGGTAGTGTTGATAAATGTAGATGGGGGATATTGAACAAGTGTCGAGTCCGAGGAGGAGCTCCGTATGGATACTTTTGTTTTTTGTTTACCTTATGATTAAAGTTGTTGCCTGCCTCTGAACGAGCGAGTTTGAGCTACTTGTACATTAAGGTAGCATTACAGGTATTTCCGGTGTAAACAAAACACCCGTAAAGAAACTCGACACAGAGGAACATAGAAAGTGAAGGAACTGTTATTGCAGATCAACACAAACAGAAGTATAAATGCAAGGCATGTGCCATGGGTTTCAGTAATCACGCAAGGCAGAAGTATAATTCAGCCTTTATTCAGCCTTAAATCTGTGAATGGTTAGATAGTGAACTTAAAACTAAACCTTTCTCGACTTCATTGGTTGTCTATAAAAGCTTGTAAATGGATTTTTTTATGTGTGAAGATCTTGGGGCAGATTTGCCTGGAAACTGAAAAATTTGGGACATTTTGCTTGACTTCTACAAGTTTCTGAATTCTACAAATTGCCCCTTTAAAGGTTAACCTAATATTGTTTTGTTTTCCAGACTAATTTAAAACTCAGCAATGCTTGAATCTGAGCTGTGCATGTACCTCTCTAGAGCAATTGAATTCAATGTTCACACTGCCAATTTACTACCACCTTAATCTCTTACGTCAAAACCCGCACTTGTTGTTCACTTTGCAGTGCTTCTGACTCTGCTGCCAAACATGAGGCCCAAAACAAGGTTCTGCAGTTTGGATCCCATTATTGTGGAAAAGTACTGTCACCGATATGGATTTGTGTTCCTAGAAACCAAGGCCTGGAGCCAGTTTTTTCCCCCCTTCGCTCTTTTTTTTTGGCACAAGATTGGACAGATGTGACATATTGCAGAGCAAGCGTAACCGAGGATGTGGTCGTCACTCCATGATTGTGTTAGCCTTCTCTGTATAAGGATTAACTGTTTTATATGAGCGTAAGATAGAGAAATGGATCAGCAGCATATGAAAAGCAGCTGTTTGTTCCGTAAACTTTGGGAAGTCCCCTGCTTAAGTGAACTTTAGCATGGATCGTCAGGCAGCGTTTTTAAAGTTGTGTTCACGGCCTGATGCGAATCATTAGATCTGTAGCCTGACAGACACAGAGAGATGAGCAGCTGTCTGCACTCAGAGGCCTAACACCTCCTCCTATTGCAGTGAAATTGAGCTTATGGAGGCCTCTGTGTTTTGCCAGAGCCCTGCAGCAGATTACAACAGAGCCTTAAAAGAACCCTTAATGACAATAACCATGCAATTATAAATACAACCTTTCTAACACTAGTAGTTTGTTGCACTTGGGCGGTGTGCTCATTCTGTAGGCTTATATATTTATAAAAAATAAAAAAATTTGAAATATTGTTTAGGGATGCAACGATTAAGCGGTTTCACTATTAACCAGGCTTTAATTCGTCATGGTTAAGTAATCGTAAAGGCTTCTCAACACCATGTTTCTGCGTGCAACTAAACAAAGTTATGCCAACTGTGCACAAGTTTAAAGTTCCAAGCTTGTACACCAAGGCTAATATGCACACACACTGGATTAACTATGGCTGAGGCTATTAACTAGGGGCCGATCATATATCGCTTCTTTTGTGCGCACAAGTTTGTTATTTTTAATAAAGGCACGTGGCTTGTGCGCATATTAGGAGTGATGCGCAATCGGTGCGCACGTGGTGCGACGTGTTCATGCTTTCCAGGCGCACCTATTTGAAAGAATGCTTTGAGCGCACCACTAGTCCACTAGTCACGTGACAAGAGCGGACCAATCACCTTCATACTTTGTATGGAAAATGCACAAAAAGCTAAATGAAAATACCAAACAAGTTTGTAGTGTAGTTGGTCAAAAGTGCCATTCAGACAGAGGTACAGCAGCCTTTGACTACATTTAAGAGGTCTGCACCCAAACAGATTTCTTGCAGTGTTGGAATAAATTTCCGAATAAAAGGTGATAGTGGTCGGTAACTCTTGTGTAAACTTTTTTTCACTTATTGTAAAGTTCGAAGAGAAATGGACTATTGTTTGTTTTTATTATTATTTTGTGCTGTATTATTTGGTTACTGGGCAGCAATACTGTAAATAACACTTTAAATATAAGGAGTTTTCATGTGATTTTCTAAACTCGTGGTGTTTTTAAATTAATGAATGCATATTAATCATGATAACCGTGAAACCGTGATTATTTCTCCTATAATTGTACAACCAAAATTTATAATCGTTGCATCCCTAGTGTTGTCTAAGGGACATCTTACAAAAAGTTGGACTGCACATTTGACTTGTTTAAGAATTTGAATAGTACTAAATTTACTTCTTGACATGTCAGAGTGTTTTAGCCAAACAATGATTATACAATGATTCAAAGTGGGGCTCTTCCTTTTTTTCTCACACTTGTTCATAGCTTCTCCTTTTTGAAATGTAAATCCAAAGGTGTACACAAAAAATATCATTATATATCACTTTGATTTGATTTTTAACATTTTTATTTATAGGTCTGTATTATTACATGTATCAGAATGTATATTTAAATATGTTTAAATCTATAATAAATAAAGCAAACCATATGCTTATACATTATATTGAAAAATATACACTACCATGATGACTGTATTTAACAGCGAATGTCTACCAAGGAGGGTAATGGCAATATTTGAATTATGTGGCGTTTTTAAATTTATTTTGACAGAATTTGTTTGGTTGACGCAACCTTTGTTTGTACTCGAGCATCGCCTGACCCATTGCGCACATGGTAGCCATCCCAGAGTTCAGGAGCCTTTAGTTTTATCTCTAACTGTTGAGGTTCACCATTTGCAGAAGCCAACTCTTATCTCAAACGCTTTGATCTACCGTTTGCTCCCCACTGGCATTGCCTATGAGAATGCTATGCAACCCGCAAGCATGAGTCATGCCAATCCGTTTTATTTGCCTTTTTACAAATGCAAATCTTAGAGGTTATTTAAGTGCGCTGTTATTCAGAGGCGACTCACAGCTGCCTCTTTCTCAGCCTGCTCTGCATATTTGATCCACTGATTGAAACGACGTTCATTTTGCTCTTACTACAAATTTAGTTGAGCCCTGTGATGTGGCTGCTTTGATCCAGTTCTGCCACATCCATGAGCATTTGGGTTGTCCTATCGTGCACCCACACAACTTCTGAAAACACTATCAGGTGAAAAACTCCCATCTGCATTGATGCTACCCGACAGGCCGAACACTATCTGTCCCATTGCCCTGTGAAAATAGCACTGCAGTAAAAAAGTCTCAGCCTTCTGAGAAAAACAGAGGAGTAATTCAGTTTCAAGGGTTGGCATCATATCCATTATCATTATTGTATTAGCATAAGGCTTTTTTCTGAGAAACGAGCAGGGGTGAGTTTTCTAGAAAGCTCGCTACTGTATCTGGTTACTGCAGTATTTTATGGGTTGTTTACAGACCTGGGGGCACCACAGTCCCGGTTATCTCTTTGCCAGGCCAGGGGTGCAGACCGAGACTTAGTTTGAATGTGTGAGAGACATTCGAGTAAACAGCTGATTGTTCACTGAACTGTCTGTGCACAAGGTCACATGACCAACTTAGCAGAACTAGAGATAAAAACTGAGCTGTTTGCCTGTGAGATAAGGACATACATGTCATCGCTTCATCTCTTTCTTCCGCCCACATACCCTACCGTTTGGGTTTTGAAGCAAATTTATGCCTTTAACATAATTTATTAAGTAAAATGGATATAAACATGTTGAAATTGGTGGATTATAGTTCAGTCTTTTACTACAGAAGATGTGTTTTTAGCTGACAGTTTTTTGAAAAAACTTATTCACTTATAATTTTTCAAATTATCATATATTTACAAAAGTTATATTAAATATTTATATAAACATTTAAATGTATAAATAAATATTTAAATATCTTACAGTACCTGACAAAGTCTTGTCGCCTATCCAATTTTTAGGAACAACAAATAATAACTTGACTTCTAGTTGATCATTTGGTATCAGAAGTGGCTTATATGCAAGGCAAAGGCCTCAAGATTACGCTTATTTTTCCAAAATAAAATATGATCATGCCTTGATTTTTAATTATTTATTTAGGACAGTAAAGTCTGACTTTTCTTAGACAAAAGTCTTGTCACTTAACAGAAATAATGTACAGTATAGAACAGTAAAATCATGGTACAGTAGAAAATGAATGAATATTGTGTATGAGTCCCATGAGCTTGGACGACTGCATCATCTCTGCTATGACTCGAATAACTTATTAATAAAGTCATCTGGAAACGCAAAGAAAGCGTTCTCGCAGGACTCCCAGAGTTCGTCAAGATTCTTTAGATCCATCTTCAGTGCCTCCTCCTTCATCCTACCCCATACATGCTCAATAATCTTCATGTCTGGTGACTGGGCTGGCCAATCCTGGAGCACCTTGACCTTCTTTGCTTTCAGTAACTTTGATGTGGGTTTGATGAGGCTGAAGTATGAGGAGCGCTATCCTGCTGAAGAATTTGCCCTCTTTTGTGGTTTGTAATGTAATGGGCAGAGCAAATGTCTTGATACCTCAGGCTGTTGATGTTGCCATCCACTCTGCAGATCTCTCGCATGCCCCCATACTGAATGTAACCCCAAACCATGATTTTTTTCTTCACCAAACTTGACAGATTTCTGTGAGAATCTTAAGTCCTTGTGGGTTCCAATAGATGTTCTGCAGTATTTGTGATGATTGAGATGCAGTTCAACAGATGATTCATCGGAAAAATCTACCCTCTGCCACTTTTCCAAATGATCAACTAGAAGTCAAGTTATTATTTGTTGCTCGTACAACTGGGATCGACGACAAGACTTTTGTCAGATAGTGTATTGTTAAAAAAAGATTATGGTGTCTGCATTAAATCAAAGTAAAGCATCAACTTTAATACTTGCATATTCTGACCTATTACTATACTGTTACTATAGGATTGCGGCAAAGTGTAAAGATTTGAAATGGAAATAAATTAGTGTTTAAATATCCGAACAATATACTTTTGCTATATAAATTATTGCTCCAGTGAATGCCATTTTCTTGAGAGTTTTCTGTAAATCATGCAGTAAATGATTGTCTTTATTTTATGCTCAAAAAAAGAACTAAACATGCTTATGCTTGAGAAACCCTTATTCATCTTTGACCCATATATTCATGTTTTTGATTTCCTTGTTCGATTGGTCAGTGTTATATAGTTATCCTACAGTATGTGGTCCGCTTTAGCTTTTTACTCATGTAACCGAAAACCTCAATTATTTGTATCACATGACTGAAAAGAGCACAAGCACCTGTGTTTTTATTTTGAGAAGCAAAGTGCTAAATGTGACTCTTGCGGTTTGCCAAGACAAGTATGCATGAGGTGCCAAAGTTAAACGCATCACTTCCCTTTACGCTCTCTCTCTCACGCTCGCCCACTCACTCACACTTGTTTATCCTTCCTGTGTCTTATCAGCACGAGTGAGTGCAAAATCTCCATTTAAGTCGCAATCAATGTGTTTTTTTTCTTTTCATTTTCTATTTGCTCCAGACATCAAGAGAGTCTAGCAAAGCTGCAACCCCGTGCATGCTGCAGAAGACCTCTTCCTTTGTCCGGCTTTATCAGCCATTGATTAGATTAACTAAAGATGAAGAGAGATAGGAGACAACATGGCTTATGTTTGCAGAGACCAGGCTCAGATCTTGGTTTTCTTTAAGGTTTGACCTCCAAATGTGCTCTGTGGGCCCACTAATTATACTGAATGCAAGTACATACATACCTACAAACTCAGGGATCATTTTACTCGACACCATTTTCAATTAAAAATGGGAAAATTATTTAGACTTTTTAATTAAAATAATTAAAAAATGAGTTTCAAAGTAATTCTATTTAAAATGTACCTTAATCTTTCTGTAAATTACTAAATTGATCACTCATGCATATTACGTCTATAGTCAATCATGGTGATAGATTAATGGTTTGTATTTGTGCATGCATGTAATTTTTCTTTACAAAGCCACATCAACAACTATTGGCCTAGCTTGCATAAAGCAGTGACTAGCAATTTTTATGGATTTTTCATACATCAGTTTAGGGCTGCACGATTATGGCTAAAATAAGATTCACTATGTTTTTTTTTTTTCTGCTCATGTGTGATTTTGCGGCCACAAATACGTCATTACATTAGGCTAGGCAAGGCAAGTTTATTTGTATAGCACATTTCATACACAGTGGCAATTCAAAGTGCTTTACATAAACAGGAATAAAAAAGACAAGTATAAGAAAAAATAAAAACAGATAATAAAAAACAGATAAAAACAGATAAAAATAT
The DNA here is from genome assembly GCA_903798195.1 of Danio kyathit. Lineage (NCBI taxonomy): Eukaryota > Metazoa > Chordata > Actinopteri > Cypriniformes > Danionidae > Danio > Danio kyathit. The sequence continues at coordinate 10,454,732 of LR812522.1, read as the reverse complement.
GTTAAAACAGGTTGTAAAAGAATGAAAAAGAAGAGAAAAACATAATAGTGCGATTTGTTAAGACCGAAATACCTTATAAAAACAGTATGTGACACTTAAAATCATTTGAAGGTGTCCACGTTGCTGAGTAATGTATATAAAACAATGTGAAGACTTGTGCTACCACCATTACGCTTCTTCTTTCCTGACCTTGAAAATAATTGGCTGAATTGTAGAAATGCTGAATTAAGATCACGTGGGGGGTCGAATCAAGATCTCGATCTTTTTTTGATTTATCGTGCAGCCCTACATAAGGTAGTAAAACACTTAATTTTGCACCAAAAGTGTGGCAAAGCTGCCATTAGCTTGAACTATCTTTTGCAGTTATATTTCACCTTCAAATTAAGTTGGTAAAAATGTTTTAAGAGAATCTTGCTGAGCAAGTTAGTTGAAGTCCGATAAACTGTCAGCATGTTTATAGCTAACTACCTTAATACCAACACAGTGCAGGCATGTATAACAGGGATGCATGCTTGCAATGCACTGCAAAGCATTTGCAAGTGTGTGTTTTTCCGTTTTTCTCACTCTGATTTGTGAGCTTCATCACACTTCCTTTCTGCTTGTGTTGCTCTGCACCCCGGTCAATAGTTTTTACACTTTCATTGCCCAATCTAGAGCTGAATCCCCTTTGTCTCTGTCTCTCTCTCTCTCTACTCTTTCTACTGTCCTTTGGGATTAGTGGTACTTAATGGGTTGCAGATGCCTGCTGCTAGTACGGTTGTTAGTGCATTTGGGAAATGAATGACTGTCTGCATTAATGTGGAGAAAGAATGCCACCATCAGCATTCTCCAATGGCAGCACATCAATGACACAGAATAAACTAGTTGCAGATAGCCAGGGCGTCTGTAGGTGTCCTAATGCACTGAACTCTTACATATAGCTTTTATGAAATGCATGATGCAACTGGCCGCTAGGTATGCAGGGCAACTCTTTCAGAGAATGGAATTAGTGCTCATGTAATGCTTATGAATTAAGCCCTGAGGTTGTGTAAAAGTAGGCCACAGAAAAGTAGCCTTTTTTTTTCCACAAAGTGCCACTGGATTAATTCATCACTGCATGGCGGCTGCCGGAGCAATCATAATAATGACTAATGATCAGGCTTGCGCGCACTGTTTAAACTGCTGATAAGGGCTCAGCATGACCGGAAAGGAACTATGATGTCAACGCTTGAATACTCTCATGCACAGGGTGGTGTGTTCCATCCAAAAACCCTGTTTTCCTGACACTGTTGTGATTGGGCAGGTCATGCTCTCCTGGATCCAATATCAGAGAGGTTTTTTTGGATAGGTTAGGGAGTCAGGGCAGATGATGTAGTGTCGTTTTTCCATGACCGGTCATGTTGAACCTGTTACACCAAGCTTTTGCCTTTTTGTTTTGTGTGTGTGGTCCGTACAGGGATTAAGCACAGGATAAGAGCACCACTTTGTGTTTAAACTAGATGAGTCTTGTCCCCCTCCTGTGCTTTATGCTTTGTCTAAAGGGGCTCTTTTGGAGGTCTGGCAGGAATCTGAGGTTGGATTACGGTATTTAAGGTTGAGTGGATCCTGGCTAGTTCCCTCATGAGCCATAGTGATTTAACATAAAGCCATGGTGTTTCATTTAAAGCACATCTGTAATGCTTATCAATTCAGTGTTATCATAAATGTATTAAAATAAAATTAATGGTGATGTTCAGATGAAACATCTGGATTAAAGTTTCTTCTTTTGCTATTCTTGGTATTTCAGGATCGGAAGCTGTCCAGATCAGAGCGCCAGCGGTTCAAGGAAGAGGCCGGCATGCTGAAAGGCCTGCAGCACCCAAACATTGTGCGTTTTTACGATTCATGGGAGTCTCCTTCCAAAGGGAGGAAGTGCATAGTGCTGGTGACGGAGCTCATGACATCAGGAACCCTGAAAACGTGAGTAGAAAGTGTTTACTCCCTTGTCCTTCAATTCAATTCATCTTTATTTCTAAAGCGCTTTTACAATGTAGATTGTGTCAAAGCAGCTTAACATAGAAGTTCTAGCCAATTGAAGCTGTGTCAGTCCAGTTTTCAGAGTTGAAGTTCAGTTCAGTGTGGTTTAATATTCACTGCTGAAAGTCCAAACACTGAGCAAATCCATCGATGCGCAGGCCCACAAATCCCAAACCAAGCAAGCCAGTGGCGAGGAACAAAACTTCACCAATTGACGAAAGTGAAGGAAAAAACCTTGAGAGAAACCAGGCTCAGTTGGGCACGACAATTTTCTCCTCTGGCCAAACTTCCTGTGCAGAGCTGCATATTGTATTGTCCGTTATATTATTGTCTAATGAATGATACAATATTTTGCTAGTGTTGTACTATTAGCTACATGGTCATCCTTTACTCACCCTGGTGTTGCTCGAAGGCTAATCTTTAAAGTAAAATAATATATATCCTGGTCATGCGGGTAATTGAAGTGAATTAGTCTTTGAATTCAATTCAATTCATCTTTATTTCTATAGCGCTTTTACAATGTAGATTGTGTCAAAGTAGCTTAACATAGAAGTTCTGGTAAATTGAAACTGCGTCAGTTCAGTTCAGTTCAGTGTGGTTTAATTTTCACTGCTAAAAGTCCAAACACCGAAGAGCAAATCCATCGATGTGCAGCTCCACAAGTCCCAAACAAAGCAAGCCAGTGGTGACAGTGGCAGGAAACAAACTTCATCAATTGACGAAAGTGAAGAAGAAAAAAAAAAACCTTGAGAGAAACCAGGCTCAGTTGGGCAAGACCATTTCTCCTCTTGCTAAACCTCTTGTGCAGAGCTGCAGTCTAGGCGCCTGAGGCTGAAGAACCCTGGACATCCATCGTGGAGAAGCTGCAGGTGTGAGGTGTGAGGCTGTTGTATTGGCTGGCCCACGGGATTAGTGCGGAGACTCGTCTGAGAATTTGAACATAGCTGTCGGTTCATAGAATATCTTGATTTACCAAAATGATGCACTTGTGTTTTTTCTCCGATCATGTCAGAATGAACCAAATTGTTTAATTATCTTATGAATGCACAGTTGTGCACCAGGATTATGATTAAATAATACATTCAATTTAGGTTTGTTTTTTTAAGGAACGCTATTTTATACCAATGTGACTTGGAATATGTATCACATCGGACCATTTAATGTTTATAACTTTTCACAGCCATCATATAGACTATTATACAAATTCTGCCTGAAAGGAGGGCATATACAAATAGATCAAACACCAGAGTGAGTAAACATTTTTCATTGCCTATCCCTTATGTAAAGTGTTACCCTCTTTCTTTCTTTTTTTGTTCTGTTGCTTTTGTAGTTTTTTTGCAGCTCACATCACCCACTGTGCTTAAAATTGTATTGTGGTACAGCATTCAAATGCAACAACAGGATGGCCTTTTGAATGAGCTTTTCACCAGCCTCATGCCCATCACCATCAACAGACCATCCACAGAGGCTGTGATTATTCGTTACAAAACACAGTCACAATAGAGCGATTGAGTTTGAACTGTTACCAGAGTGATCGCAGACCAACAGTGGCATGTCACCTCCATGTGAGACGTGCATTGTGGGTGCTAAAACCCTTTGTGGAGCTTTAGTCTGATAAAAACCACATATTGGACCAGCAGCCCCCTCCTGTGGATGTGAGGGCTCTGACACACACACAAAGTCATATAAGCCTTGATTCCTGACTGTTGGGCAATATGAGGTATTTAAGGAAATTTGAGGAACTTAATTGTATTATTATTATTAATAATTAAACAATAGTTTCTATGGCATAGCAATTTAATAGGCTTTCTTTGAAGCCTATGGAAAGAATAATACTGGAAAAAAGTATTGAGGGAGAATGCTGAAACTATAAAAGAGCAGGCAAATTGAATTATACAATATAATAGGTTTATTGAATAAATCAGTGAAAGTTTTGATTGCAATCATTGGTTGTCATGAGTTTCCAGGACACTTAAGGATGAGTCCACATGGAAATCCATCATCCTCATTGTCCCAGTCACGCACAATTAGCCAGATAGCACACTACAGCAGGAACACCGCTGCTACCTCCAGGAGAGAGAAAGGCAGTGGAGGAGACATGGGGAAATGAGCGAAAAGGGAAAAAAAATGACAAATAGGCTTGCTTTGTGGTCGTCACCCCTGGCATCCCAGCAATGTGTGGCGTTCTGCATGGCTGCTCCTCCATCACAAAGATAAACAACAATCAGGAGGTCAGGTAGAAACAGCAATTCACAGACGTGACCGTGCCATGCTTAACCAATTATTGTTTTCATTTTTGTCATCAAAGACCTAACTGTCCAGAGGCAGGCTTGTCCGTCTTTTGTCCCCCTGTATATTTAAGCAATGCCGGGTGCAGACAATATTTTTGTGTTACATTGACTAGGTTATCTGATTTTGACTCCCAAGTAAGTTCTTGTTGTTTCATGAGCAACAAACATGCAGTAACTACTAGGATTGTCAAAAGTATCGACTCCGGTACTAATCGGACAATGGACGGTACCAGTGTGCGGTACCAATGGACAACGTCCAATTCCCTCTAACATTTGAGTGCTGGACAACGGTCTAAATCTGTTACATAATTTCACACAGCAGCACCAATACTATTGTTTTTTTTTTTTGACCAGAAGTTATGTTCGGAGGTCACTGTCACATGTAGGACCCCTAAACGGCACGTAGGACCCCTAAAAATGACACTTTTTAATCTGTCTGTTGGGACGTTTAGCATTCCATAGGTGGAGTCACTTGTCATCCACTGTAACACATCATGCAAGATAAAATTATGCATTCTTGATCATACTTGATGATAAATTCTTGTATTCTAGTACCTATTGTACATCATACGTTGAGTCGGTTGTGCCAAAAAAGTCTGACTGATTTTTGTGTAGTCTAAAACCTGAATTAAAGTTTTGGTTCACCTTTCGAAGCTTTATAGTCCAGCATTTCCATTAACATTTATGCATTTAGCAAACACTTTTCCAAAGCGACTTAGGGTGCTTTCAATCTTGGTTCATTTGCCTGGACCGAATCCAAATTCGATGGTCCCCCCTTGCCACCTTCTCGGCTGATTTTGTGTTCACACCGTCTTTTTTCCTTCTGAACCTCGGTACGCTTTTGTTGTTAAGCTAGGTGACAGCCACAAAAGCAAAGCGCCAAAATGGATATCACGTCATTCTGCTTTTACTGAATCCTTTACCTTTGTTACCAAAACCAAAATAATGAGAGCCATGTGCATCTATCTGCCGCAAAAGATATTAAAAGCATTCAGAACATCACGCAATGTCTGCAGAAGTCGTTTTTGTTGGAGACAAGCAGACATTATCACTGTTTGCACTGGGTCAGTCCCGCTTGTCGCCAAGGTAGGTGATACACAGACATACACACGAATGAACGTTATGAAAACTAAAGTTTGTTGTGCAGTTGGCGGTTCAGTTCCGTTATTTGGTATGATTGCGTTCATATGAGAAGTGAACCGTACCAGAGTTTGCACGAACCGTACCCCAGACCATCTCTTTCAGGCAGACTCGGGTATAGTTCGTGGGTGCACACCCGAGTTTAGAAGACACGTTCACACTAGATAAACGTACCAAAGTTTGACGTCAAGCGAACCCAGGTGTGGACCAAAAGTGCTAGTGTGAAAGCACTCTTACACTCATGAACCGGAGCAGTGGGCTGCCTGCTCAGCAGTTAGGGGTTCGGTGCCTTGCTCAAGGGAATCACCTTAGCCGGGGTATTGAGGTGAATATTTGTTTACTCTCCACACCAACAATCCCTGCTGGTGCCAGAACTCAAACTTGCAACCTTTGGATCCGAAGTCTGAATCATTAGGCCAAGGCTGCCCTTTAGGACCTGATTTAGGACAGAAACAAACATAAACAGACCCTTCAAGCACTGTTGCTCCATTACAGTTAAATCCGAAATCAAAATGCATGTTTTCTTAAGAGTTTCACTGTTTACAAAGTCAGAGACAGACTGTTTTGAATGACTTTACTGTTTTGGAAGTGTGGAGAGAGTTGTTGGTGTAGCTGGAGAACAGCCTGTTGAGGCTCTGTGGGAGCTGCTGGGTGTGTTGAGTGATGAGACCGTTTTGAGTCAGGCTTTGTTGCTCGCACCCGCATCGCCTCGGGACTTACTCTTGGCTCGGATCCCATCTGTCAGTCAGCTGGCACACTCCATCAAAGATGACCTGTACCACCACCCACCTCCGACTGCTGGGCGAAGCACTACTCATGCTCGCTTCGGTCTTACTAAGCAAACTACAGATGTTATCTGTTTACACAAAAACACTTGGCTAGCCATATCCCCTCTCGAGCTGTCTTGGAAAACCAGTTCTATTCCATCTGATCTGATGTTACTCAACCATTTTTTTTCTTTTACTATGAGAAGAGGAAAAGGAAGGGGAAAGAATTTGATGCATGAGTCACAATAACAGTCATCCGTAAACATCTGTAAAATCAGTTATCCGATTCTCCTCTAGACAACCGTGTCATACCCTATAACAAATTAGTCAACCGTGCTACTGTATATGTTAGATACTTCACCCAAAAATTACAATTCTGTCATCATTTACTCACTTGTTTAAACCCATTTGACTTTCTTTTGTTGATCACAAAATAAGCCTTCCATATTTTTATTTTTACCATGGAAATCAATTGTTACAGACTTTCAGAGTTCTTCAAAATATCTTCTTTTGTGTTCAACAGAATCTCCAAAAGTTTTGCTTGTGCCCATCTTCACCTAGGGTATTATGGGATAAAGGGTACCCAGCTCCCACTGTATTGGTGCCTGAACTGAGTAGATTGTTGTAATGAGGATTACAAGGCCAAATCCTAGCTGTGGCTCAGCTCCAAGATTTGATTAGGCCAAGCTAATCTAACGAAAGTGCTGTTCCACTGTCTTCACATGCTGTTGTCCTCTCTTTTATCTGGGACTACTGCTGTGTCATAGAAGAGAATGCTACTGTCCATATGGATGCTTCCAGACCCATCTTTGTGTAATCGTTTAATTCCGCCTGATCCTCATATGCACTGAACTGATCTTATTGGGCTAGGGGCCGGTTGCACCAGCAGTGCGAAAGTTAAGATGTAAAGAGACACTACGTTACAACTTGCGAACCACAGCTTTGTGTTGCACCATTGAACTTAGTTTAAACGTAACTCTACGTTTCAGCTACTGTAAATATTTTCAGCAGCCTCTGCCAATGTATAACACCAGAAAAGAAATGACAGTGAGATTAGTGTACATTGATGAGCTCGTGAGGAGAAGGAGCAGCTACAAGTTTTCAGGTCCTTCATCAGTTCCTGGAGTCATTGGAAATTTTTATCATAATGGAGCAAAAGTTTGTTATTTGCATATGTCTTTAAGACATGATTTAGGATGTCCACGATGGAGACTGCAGCTCTGCACAAGAAGTTTTCCAGAGGAGAAATGGCGTGCCCAGCTGAGCCTGGTTTCTCTCAAGGTTTTTTTTATTTCTTCACTTTCGTCAATTGGTGAAGTTTGTTTTTCGCCGCTGTCACCACTGGCTTGCTTGGTTCTGGACTTGTGGAGCTGGGCAGTGGAACTCTTTAATGTTTGAACTTTCAGCAGTAAAATTAAACCACACTGAACTGAACTTAACTTCAACTCTGAAAACTGGACTGACACAGTTTCAATTTACTAGAACTTCTATGTTAAGCTGCTTTGACACAATCTACATTGTAAAAGCACTATAGACATAAAGATGAATCGAATTTAATTAAATGTGACTGTCTGAGCATATCAAGAGAGTTTAAAGCATTCAGGTACAAGGAAGTGTACCATTTGAAGCCTTAACTAATGTATACCTACATTAAAATTATTCATTTGTCACAATGTACTTCTGTAAATACATGCTTTACATTGTACTTTTAATCAATTAAATATCTGCATGTAATCATATCACTTTTGACCATCCCTTACACCTTAACCGACCCTTAAACCTAACCATAACACCAAACATGTACCTTACCTTACACTTAAGAGCACCGGAAGTGTTCCGCAATATATTTTGAACACAGTAAGTACATTGCATTTGTTTTTTGATCCAAGTAATTTGTAGTTCAGGCCACTTAATATAAAGTGGGACCAATTATTTATACAATGAAGAGTATGCAGTGGTATTGTACATCTAATTACTCAATTTCTTTACCTAATTTGTTACCAAACAGAGCTATTTAAGTCATCTAGTGAAATATCATTGCAATATGAATCACAGAAAACCGAAACATCGCAATGTCAGATTTTTCCAATGTCGTGCAGCCCTACTTTCATGTGTAGGCTATTAAAGTAATTTTAATGTGTAATGTTTTGATAACCGTTACATTCGTCATTTATTAGTGATTGACTGTGATGTAATGTACTATAAACATTTCATTTGTCCCCCGTACTTTTTTATTGGACAGTTGTCACAGGCTTCTAATTGGGTATTACGTCATTTAGTGTGACTATGGATGACTTTACGAAGAGCTTACAACCTACTAACTACATTCTGCCTTAAGAGCATGTGGTGCAACCGAAGTAGTAACACGTTTAGTTACAAACTAGCTAGTAGTTTCTAAGCCTCTAGTGTGGACTTTACAGTTCAAGCAAGAACTTACGAACAGCTGGTACGACCTATCCTGTGTAGTACAGCATTTTCTCACTCTCTTCATGGTCTAAATAGACTTGAAAAAGCTCATAACATCTTCTGTTTATACATCTGCTGTTTGTTTTTACTCTGTCAAGGTCCTAAAATCCTTGTGGTTGCCCAATGAAGAAGAACATCAGCATAATTGTCCAATCTTTTTGTTCCTCAGATATCTGAAGCGCTTCAAGGTGATGAAGATAAAGGTGTTGCGAAGCTGGTGCCGACAAATCCTGAAGGGCCTGCACTTCCTGCACACCAGGGCTCCACCAATCATCCACCGGGACCTGAAGTGTGACAACATCTTCATCACCGGACCCACCGGCTCGGTTAAGATCGGTGATCTGGGCCTGGCCACCCTCAAGCGTTCTTCGTTCGCTAAGAGCGTTATAGGTACGACCATGCACTAAAACTTTCTTGCTTTCCCCACCTCCCAACTCAGTTCACCATATGCTACCCAAAATATGTGTCAAGTCACTGCTTGTTTTAATGATGAGGTGAAATCGGGAAGGTGGGGCCTTTGCTATCACTTATGTGAAGAAATTTAAGGCATGCCGTAGCTCTTAGCTACACTGTTCACCTTAGATCACAGTTTTCCAGGCAGCCAAGGGCACTGGGTTTAATTTGGGGTGGAGACCAGGGAAAACCAGAGGAGAACTTCTTGTAAATTAGGGGGAACACCTTTAGATCCTGCTGTTTCCCACCTGAAACTAATTGGCCTATAAATGCACTTTAAGTTTCCATAAAGTTTGGGGTGTTTTGGGTAATATATGCTTTTAGAGTATCAACAAAGCCTCATGCTTTTGTTAGTTTGATAGCTGCTGGGATCTTTCACACACAATATTATCTGAGTAATAACTTTGGTCTGGAATCTGTGGTCTATGATTATTACAGTCCTAGACATTCTCTTGCTGTCAGTAATATCTTAACATCTTTTTCCAAAGGTTTTCCTGATTGCCTCATCAGATTTTTTCCCCTCGTTTGTCCTTTCAGATGGTTTAGATATCGCCATACATATTCTTTCTCTCTGTTTCCTTTTTTCTTTTCTTTTTAGTTGGTTTTTTTTTCCTGGTTTTGAGAATTGTTTCCTTTAAACTGTAGGGCTATAATCTCAGCTGGTCTCACTCCACTGTATGGATTATTTAATGTCCTGCAGTTCAGACAGTAAGTATGCTAAAAATGGCGAGTAAGTGGTAAGTCAACAAGCAAACCTATGCCCAAAAAACGGAAATATTTCAAATATGAATTGATATTATAACTCGTTTTTCTGTGCGAGGCCTTTTAACGCGGCTAGTGCACGACAGTCTCCGCTCACTAGCTATGGCCTTGCTCTGTGCTTTCACCTGCTTAACCTTCTCTCATTACAGGCTGGTCGAAAGGTGAGTCGGTCATGTGTTTTCCTTAACTGTGTTGTTTACATGGATCAAGTTCCATAGCTAGTCGCCCACCGCTGTCCGGTTCCCAATTTAACGTGTTGGCTGCTCAGTCGTGTTGTAAAGATAAACACAGTTCTGGAGCCAATCAGGCAGCTCTAAAAGTAACCCGCACCAACGCACGTGCGTCTGGCTGAAATCAACTTCCTGTTTGCTTAATATGCTTGGCTGCTTTGTGCACTAGTCCGATCTGAAGGCCTTGCAGAGAAAAACTGGATTCTTTCACTGCTAAATAACTGAGGCCGGTTTTCCCCCTTCCTCTTTTTTTTATTTTATTTTTTATCTCCATATCTTTTGCTCCCCCTCTTTCTCTCCTCTCAGGGCCGTACGGAGCAACGGTGTCCTCCTCCTCCTCTCTCCCTTCCTCCCCCCGGCCCTGCTGGGGTGAGTAGAGATCTCAGGCACTGAGAGTTCTGAATGGTTCTTTTGATTTAAGGTACCCCTGAGTTCATGGCGCCTGAGATGTACGAGGAAAAATACGACGAGTCTGTGGATGTGTACGCCTTCGGGATGTGCATGCTGGAGATGGCTACCTCTGAGTACCCGTACTCCGAGTGTCAAAACCCTGCTCAAATCTATCGCAGAGTCACCAGCGTGAGTACCCTTGCCACCCCTTTCACTTCAGGCATCTCGCTCGCTGTAATCTTCGCCCGCTCTGTCATTACACCTACACATTCCTCAGGCTTCAGCTTATGAAATAATGCCATAAAAGAAGCTTGTTCTGTTATGCACTTCACTGAAACCTTCCCACAGCTGGGGGCGTCACACTATATTTGAGATTATGTAAGCAAATTACATCTGGCAAGCAAATGCATGGTTTCGTTTGACTAGGAGTTGGTTGTATGACTAAAATAATGTCTATATATTTACAAAGCTTAAAGAAAAATAATCGGTTTTTGGGATTTGCAGTTTAATAGGTGCTTCTTTTGAGTTAAATGTTTTTATGAAATATTTTATAAGCTACTCATAATTTGTGTGCAGATTTTCAAATAAGAATGTTATAGATCATTTCTTTGTAATTTAAGCTTTTGCTTTTTACAGTGCAGTATTTAAAATCTATAACCATAATATTTTATACTGACCTATTTTCATGAAATTGTAAATACTAATTGGAACCTATATAATAATAATAATAATAATAATAATAATAATAATAATTGGATAATAATTGGAATGGGCAAAAGACCCATTAAAAAATTTAAAAGTACAATATTTTCTTGCAGTTATTTTTCCCTAGAAATAGAATAAAAACAATAAATATTGCTGTTGAAAGTATACATTTTTGTTTTATTCTATTTTAAAATTTCACATATTTCAACTTAAACAAAGCTAAAAAAAAATTCTAGTGTCATAATTTTTCAATCCTTTAAAATTATATACTGTAATAAAATAATTTGGGCTCAAGAAACATTTATGAATATTAATGTTAATGTTATGTTGAGTGAAATGTTTTTATGAAATATTTTCAAAGCTACTGATAATTTGTGTGCAGATTTTCAAATAACGATGTTATCATCATTTTTTCACTTTTTACAGTGCAGTATTTAAGATCTGTAAACATATATGTTTATACTGACCTTTTTTCATTTTCTGTGAATAAATGATCGAAGTTATATTTTCATGAAATTTTAAATAATAGTGTGAACCTATTAATAGTAAAATACCTATAAAAATCTATAATTTTCTTGCATTTTTTTTTCTAAAATACGTTAAAAACAAATATTAAGGAAATATTATTGCATTTGAAAGTAAATGTTTTCCATTTTAAAATTTGAATTATTTCTATCAAAACAAAGCTGAAAAAAAATATATATATATATATATATATATATATATATATATATATATATATATATATATATATATATATATATATATACAGTATATATACAGTATATATACAGTAAATGTTTTTTTTTCTAGAGTGTCATATGATCCTTCAAAATTATATAATAAAATGTTTAGTGCTCAGGAAACATTTATGATTATTAATGTTATTAATACTAATAATATTTATTTAGTTAGCTTAATATAACGCTTTAAAAAACATGCATTTATTAGAAATAGGCTCTTAACATTTTCCTTGATAATAAAGTCCTTTATAATTTAGTAATCACATGATTATACATTTTTTGGGGGAAATATTTTAGAAAGCAAAGCTACTACATTTCAATGGATTTGTGGTTTGGTGAATAGAATAGAGATAAAATATGATGAATCTCAATTAAGAAATTCCAGGTATCTGTGCGATAACTATTAGAAACAAAACACAAAGCTACAGAATCAGAAATGTAAGACAAAAACTGAACGACTAACATAAATTGTCCACATTCTGATTGAATGAGCTGCTATCAAAGCTTTTTTAACAACGTCCTTAATTATTTAGCCTTCAAGATCTTCATTTTGACAAGTTTGCTCATTAAGCCCAATTTTATCCCAGACCCACCCAGAAAGAAGTAATTGTCCAAAAATAAAACAGTCGGATATCTGAACGTGTAAGATCTCTTTTTTTTCCCCTTGCCAGCTGCAATAAAAAATGTAGCTTTGATTAAATCAGCTTTATAGCAGTCACTGATATCAGCTTGTGGTGCGTCATGTGTTGACTTTCCATGAAGTCATTCTCTGGCTCAAACAATCGCTTTCTGCAGCTTTAATGTTTTTTTTGTTTCATGTTTGACAGAAACGGTTCTGTTTGAACTCAAAATATTCCACAATAATATGTTTTTCTTTCTTTCTTGATTTCTCAGTGATTTATTTCCAACCTCTTTTAAGCCATTGTGCTGCAATAATCATCATTGAATTAAATTCACCGTCTATTTCTGGACATACAATGTTGTTTTTGAGGACAATCGAGGTGAATGTCCCTGAGAGTTATGCCTATATATGAATCCAAGACCATTGTTGGCAGGATGGAAAAGGCCAGTCATGTTGCTGCGGTTTTATAAATTGAATCAGTTTTTTCCCCCTCCGTGTCCTTTATTATCTTTCGCTGAAAGGAGAAAGAGTGGAATTGTAAGAGAGTCATGAGCTTTATTTTTCTCATTTAAGTCAATAGGTTGATCATATGATGCTAGAGGTTAAAATTTGATCAGTAGAAGCTGAAAAACAACTGGCTGAGGATTGTGGTAAGCCAGTGAGGGGCTCACCAGTAGGGAGCAGTACAGATTCACCATGTTGATTCAAGTGTGTTTTGGGGTTTCTAGCTGGTTTTAGTGTCAATTTTGACTGTATAACCATTTTAAAGCAACTTTGGAGACAGAAGATGTCTTGAAATCCTGTAGAAGAGTTTTGTTAAGTCATCATAGTGGTGCAGCAAATTTAGATTATTTTGGTTTTTACACCTTCTCACCTGTTAGCTTTAGAAAGCATCACATCCTACATTTGACCACTCTGTCTCTCTGAAAAGCTGGCGTCCACTCTGCCTGAAGGCTTTTTAATCTCATGAAATCCTATCGCAGAGGCACAACAGTTCACTGAGAGACGCAATTTAAGCTTTACGCAATCAGAAAAGCACTCAGCTCAGTGGACCCAAGGGTTGCCCTCACAGACAACCAGATGTGGGACTGTTCCCATCTCGGCCCCCTCAAGCAAATGCTTTCATTACAATGAAGCGGCTCTCTATAGAAGCATCTGTAATCTGAAAGCAGTGAGAATGGAGTGATTTGAGCCTGAGCGGTCATGGAATTGGAGTTACACTGGTCAGATCATCTTCCCTTTTATTATAGTGGTGATTAGGCTAAAGAAAGACTTTTTGGAGGTGGGAAGTGAGTAGCGCTGCTGCAAGCGGACTGAGTGTTCCGACTTGGAAATTGCTTCGCAACAAAAGGAATCAGATTGGTGGTTTAAAGTCATGCATTGTCTGGGAATGGGCTGCTGCCAGGTTTTAAAGTGCACATCACTTTTCAGTAGGCCCACACGGAATCTGCGTGCAGAAATCCACAGAGATCCACTATTTATTTATTTGTATGTAATTGTGTGTAAATTTATATCTATTTAGTTTTTAAAGAAATTTTTGTAATATTATTGACTATTATGAAAACGTTCATGTGATTTATATACAATACAGTTTTGTAAAGTAATAATTTTGGTAGTCTTTTGGTAGATATATGGTAGATATATGATGTGAGAGACTTGCTTTGTTTACTAAATAAATGGATCTAATAGGATTTGCATCGTAAACATTAATGTATTATTTTTTTATTTAACATGTTCAGTTTTTAGTTACGATACACCCAAAGTTATTCCGCATAAATCCTCAGATTTTTTACAATATTCTGCGTAGAAATAGCAAAAAATGTCCGCAGATTCTGTCTGGCCCTACTTATCAGGCTCCATTACAACATCAATGGCAATTTAAAATTGTGTAGCTTGTCGAGGAGAGATTTAACAGAAGATATCAATGAGTATGTTTACATGGACACCAATAATCTGATTTTAAGATGATTAATACAATACTCTGATTAAGAGGCTACCATGTAAGCAGTGATTTTTGATTAATTAAATCTGATTAAGGTCATAATCGAACTAAACAGAAATCAAATGAAGACATGTGGAGTATGCCGACTGTAGTCGCATTATTGAAGTGCAGTACAGACATGTAAACCTATTAATCAAGCTATTACCATTTTGTAGGATTTTCGCCGCATTTGCGACAGGGTAGTCCATACACACATGGCTGTTTGACACTATTCATTGCATCTACTGAGTCAGTGAAGGACCACAGACACCTCCATTGCGAAATGCGGAGAGTTTTTTTCCATACATTGTGCGGTATCAAATTCCATTCAAACAACACTCTTCCAGCAGTTCATACTCGCATCCAATATCTCGATTGACACGTGGGGCATGCATTAAATATTCTTGACTGAAAGTGAAAGTGCCAAACTACAGTTAAAGTTGACAAATTAAAAATTAAACACCTGAAATTACATGAAACTGATGATGCAATGACGTAAATCGAATTATGTGCTATAACATGTAAAACATGATCATGAAAGGGACATTCAAAAAGCAACTCATGTAAACACCTTAATCATATTATTGTGTTATTCAGATTAAGGCAAATAATTCAATTACTGATGTCCATGTAAATGTAGTCAGTGACAAAGCAGTCAAAAAGAACTTACTGTAATCATGGACCAGAATATCTAGTTGGAATAAAATGTCCTGTATTGTGATTAGTGCTCTTAAATATGTTCTCTGGGTAGAAAACAACCACTTTTCCCCCATTTAACTCAATGTATTTTATTTTAAGAAATATTTGAAATGGTTTAGAACAGTAGCTTTTGATGTTAAGGGTGTTTTTCTGCTGGAGATATTATTGCACTAAAAATCTAAATAAAATAGTTACATATAAAAAATAACCTGCATATACTATAGGATCGGTATAACAGAAAATGTTGGCTTTTTAAAACCTTGACTTTCTTCTAAACCTTGAAATCATTCATCATCCCATGCTTAGACTGCATCAAATGTAAATTCAAGATGTGCTGCTGAACGAGTTCAGCCAGAAAATAGTACTTATGAATGGTAACCCAAAGTCAAAGTTGAAGATTGCTTTTGTTCCTTTTTCCCCATCCACCCACCAGCTGTTCCAGGAGCCTTCCTCACTGCTTCTCTCTCCCTCTCTTTCTGCTTTGTTAAATGCAAAATGATTGCTTGTAATTTTCCGCCTTTGTTAACTGGTTTGGGAGCTAGGGAACAGCATGTATCTGGCTTTAGGGGACCCATTCACAGCATCCCTAACAAGCCTTTTAAATCACCTTGTTATCGGAATACTTTGCCGTTCTGGCTTAATTCTGTTAGATGCTCCGTCATCGGTAACTTTGTTTGGCAGTGGAATTTGAGGGGGGTTACAGACTTATATAAGTAGGTAATGCTGAGACAGGGAGAGCAAGAGTTCAGGCAGACCACTCTGTAAAGCAACACAGTGTTCCAGGATTTAACTTGTAAGTTTCTTGCATGCTTTTGTGTGTGTGTCTGAGGTGATTTTGACAGCCTAGGTCTATGCATGTTAAATGGTGGATGTAAAATGTGGTAAAAATAGCAGAATGGCATTATTCAGTATAACTGATTTGTAGGATGTTGGCTTTATTGCAGTTTGAGTTTATTTCTGTTGTTTTTCAGGGCTAGATCTAATTGGATCAAGTGTTGGATAGCTGTAAATCTGCTCTGACTTTTATAGATGAAGTGAAATTGAATCAAATTTAATAATAATTTAGCACTAAGGTGATAAACATTTAACTAGTGTTACTAAACAAATTATGCATTATTTAATAGTACAATTAGCTTTTTGTAGCTTTATTACTATATACACACTCCGCTTATGTTTATGTTTGTCTGTGTGTATATCACTTCAGTGGTTTTGAGGGTAAATAGCTGAATATTGAAATAATTGCATATTTTATCGTTGTACTAATGCCAAAATAAATGGTTTAAATGTTAACTTGGAATTAATAATTATAATACGTCCTTAGGTTTATGCTGTACGCATTTTTTGCGGTGGTAATAATGTTATTACATTGCACATTTTGCTATTTGCCATCCAAGTACAGTTTGAAACTTCTGACTTAATAAATTGAAGTGTTCCCAATGACTAAGTTGTAAATAACATGTTGAGTTACTGAAGTAACAGGTTGAAATAACCTGTATCTGGAATGGCATGGATGTACATTATCATATTCACTATGATCTAAACCACATTTAGACATGTACAATAAATAAAAAAAACACTTATTAATGTGCTGCTATAGACTGATTTCACACGGTCGTCATTTTAAAAGCGTAATCAAGGCTGAGGTGGGAAGAAACTCAGAAGTATCGCCTGAGTCACACAGGAACGTTGTGTACCTGGCTGTATATCTTATCAGCGAAGAAAGTGACACAAATTTATCATTTCACCATCTTCCGAGTGACCTGAAGGTCCTTTCTAAATGGAAAGTGAAAATAAAAAGGGATATCAGACCTCATTTTGAGCTAAGTTAAGGGAAATGGCACTAGTTAGCTAACTTTATCTTTCCCAAACACATGTTTTAGATGCCATTTATCAAACTCAAGTTAATAAACTGATTCTTTCACTATATTAGACTTCATTATACGTCACCATACTGAATTTCGGTACTAAAATTTATGAAAAAAACGTACATTTCCCACATACATTCTTACATAGAGCTGATTTGCCATTGTGTTCACTAGTGCTCAACAGAAATGACTGTGATTGGCCGTGTGATTGGTCGGAAGTTCACTGCACTTCCGATGTTTACCGAGTGCAAACACAGACGAGCAATCAACTGATTTCGCAGCTTTAAAACACTTCAGTGTCCGTGTATCTGTGTTTGCACTTGGTGAGGAGCGGTGAGCTGATGACCTTCACAACCAAGTCATTTCTGTTGAGCACTGGTGAACACAATGACAAATCAGTGGTGTTTAAGAACGTGCTCACTTTAAAATTTCAATATCGTGCCAACACTATTAAAGACAACACAAGGATGTGCTACAAAGGACTACATTGTTTAATCGCTCGCCGGGTTACATGGGCTGAAGCAGGGAAGTGTCCTGACTGTTTACCTGGTGCCATGAACTGATGCCTAGGAGGACACTTAAGCATATTACTCTTAAAAAGGTTGTGATTTAGTTTGATGCCTAATATCCTTTTAATTGTTTAAATTAAATGTAACTGAATGCTATTAAAGGGATGTTTACACCATATCTGCATTTAGAAATCGCAGCAACAGCTGGAGGTTTGTAGTACACAGCATGTTGTTGCAATGTTTACAGTGCTGATCCTGTACTTCCGCAGCCTCGCTTTCGTGTTTTAAAATGGTGGCCAGGTGAAATAAGCGTATAGCGGACATCGCTATTGCTATATTTGTAGTTGGAGGTTTGAATAAACTCTTAACCCTAAGTGTTAAAATGTGTCTCATCTTCTCCCATTTGTGTGAAATATATAATATTTCAAAGTGTGTGCCTTGTTGAGGAATTGATCAGATGATTTTTCACCTAGAAGACATTTAGTATGTAGTTTCATTGAGTCCCTGTGGAGCTCTAGTGAGATTTTTTCACAGCACATAAAGACATGTTGATTTAATGCTCTTTTGTGTTTTACTCCACAGGGAGTTAAACCTGGCAGTTTTGACAAGGTAGCCATTCCAGAAGTGAAAGAGATCATCGAGGGATGTATTCGGCAAAACAAAGATGAAAGGTAACTACTGTACACACACCCACGACACATTCACAGGACCCATTCATCTAGTCATACTTCAGTTCTCCACGACATGTGCCGTATGCCTGCCTGCAGATGAGGTGAATCCGTGCTGATGTGCGGGTATATCGCAGGCTCGTGGTCCTCTTATGTGGAATATACACAGTAGCAAGAGATAAGAGGATTCCCACATGCTTGTTTTGATAAAGTTCCAGCAACAAGGCTCTTAGTGAAGCAGATCTGTGATCACACCAAGCCAAGAGTGAAGAGTGTGATGGATCCTCATGCTATTACCATACTGTCTCTTGTTAAACATCAATTATTTATATCCATATAGTATTTTAGCTTAAATATTACTGATATCCATTTAAAGTGATGAAACCGACGAAAAAAATTAAGGAAAATTGGTGTGTTGAGCATAACGTGAGACAACATCTGATGTTCTGCTCATGAAGTTCTGAAAAACTGATGTCTACTGTATCCTGCCAATCAACAGAGCCCGCTTGAGTTATTTTTTTTCCTCATGAGTGGCCTGCCTTCATAATTAAATATGCAATGTTATCGTTTTACCCTTATATCAATCATATCATGCAAGGCTCTATTAATGGCTAAGCTTTTAAGTCCTCAGTGGTTTAATTTGCTGAT
Organism: Danio kyathit; assembly: GCA_903798195.1. Classification (NCBI taxonomy): domain Eukaryota; kingdom Metazoa; phylum Chordata; class Actinopteri; order Cypriniformes; family Danionidae; genus Danio; species Danio kyathit. The sequence goes on along the minus strand of LR812522.1, from coordinate 10,435,798 downwards.
TCATGTTAAATATTCATTATTCTCATAGTTCATAAATTCCCTCTCATGTGTTCTGTTGTTTTGATGAGGGCTTTGAGTGGAGGAGTGCAAATGTTTTCTTGGAATAGATGCCACGTCTTCATTGAATGGAGGCGCATTATCAAACCTCACTTATTGGGAAAGTCTGGAGAATCCTGAAACTCATTAAACGTCAATTTGATTATGAGACAACAAATTCAAGGCCTCGGGTCCTCAATATTTCCAATTTATTTTGCTTGGCTGTACCATTCCTGAATCAACTCTATTTGAGTGACTCTTTTTTTTATTATTATTATTATTACTCCGTACAGGACAAACCCCGACAAATTATTTTAAGTGCGATCGGAGGATCTTTGTCTGTCATGTGCTTCTAGATTTATTTCATTGATCGAATGAAGTCTTGTTTTGCTTGTGATGTGAATTTGGCCTTTTCCTCAACAGATACGCCATCAAGGACCTTCTGAACCATGCCTTCTTCCAAGAGGAGACCGGCGTGCGGGTGGAACTGGCTGAGGAAGACGATGGGGAGATGATCGCCATCAAGCTCTGGTTGCGCATTGAAGACGTCAAGAAACTGAAAGGCAAATACAAAGACAACGAAGCCATCGAGTTCTCCTTCGACCTCCATCGGGACGTGCCAGACGATGTGGCTCAGGAAATGGTAGGTTTATTAACGTTTCTCTAAATATGACTGTTTATAAATAATATTAATTATTTACTTATAGGTATTATTGGTTAATATTATTTGGTTCTTTTCTGATTTGTTAAATTTATTGTGTATTGAAGATTGTTTTTGATTTGTAAAAGGATAGGTTGGTGGTGTTTGGGGTGAGGAAGAGCTTTAGTGTCTGTAATTGTTTGCGTGTTTGTTTGTTTGTTTTTTGTTTGTAAGTTGTCATGTCTTTATTGGACCCCTTGAAAATGAGATGTCACATCTCAAGGGCTTATCCTTTAAATAAAATGTTATAAGAATTGTTTTGAATCTGCACATGGCCTTGGTAACCCCTGCTGTGTTGAAACGCAGGTCGAGTCGGGTTATGTTTGCGAGGGTGACCACAAAACCATGGCCAAGGCCATCAGGGACCGTGTGTCGCTGATTTCCCGCAAACGAGAGCAACGTCAGCAGGTGCGAGCCGAGCAAGAGAAACGCAAGCAGGAGGAAGAGCAGAAACCATTGTCCAGCGAGTCTATAAAAAACGTGGCCGGAGCTCAAGGAACGCAAGGTTCTCTACAGAGTCAGTGTAGTTCCCAGCCTCCAACTCCCGGCCTCGTGCAGCCCGAGTGTGAGGAGCCTGATGCAGATCTGCAACATCAATACATGCAAAGTGGAATAACCTGTAAGTGTTCTGTAATAGTTTTTTTTAAAATGTCTTTATTGGACCCCTTGAAAATGAAATGTTGCATCTCAAGGGGTTATACTCCAAGTACATTTTTGTAAAGTACAAAATAACCCAATATAATTGATCTAGCTACAAAAATTTCATATCACAATACAAGTCATTCATACCCTTATAATGATATATATCCCAGTGTCACAGTACCATTTCTGTAAATTCAGTCAATTCATAATTTATATATATATATATATATATATATATATATATATATATATATATATATATATATATATATATATATATATATATACTGACCACATCGAAAGGATGTACTCATTCTTATGTGATCATATTCTTACTTCATTTATTTGTATAAATGTAGACATAAAATAAATATGAATGTAATTTAAAACACTATAAAAAGTAATAATTACATATACAACATAAAAATTTAACAAATATCGCTAAATGTAAACGTTGTACTTTCAAGATTGCAACTTTGTTACTGTCTGCATCTCATAATGGCGTGTAATTTTGCACTCATAAACATTATGAAAAAGTATTACCGTGAACAATGTATTTGGTGACACCACAAAATAAACAATAGAGCATAATATGAAATGATAGACTTTTTATTTTGTCCATACGATGTATACTGTATCGTCATATTGCACAACCCTAGATCTATCTATTGTTTCCTTTATATATTATTAATCTCATATCTTTCTCCAGTGCTTGACGGGACACTTGACAGTGGTCAGGGTTCATCCGTGTTCTCAGAACCTCACCTCAGCCAGCTAAGCATGTCGTATAGTTCTCCTGCAACATCTCAACAACAGCAGGTCCCGGGACAGGGCACCTATGCTCCCAGCTCTCAAGCTCCCCAACAACACACCGCATATCCCCAGCAGCCCATGGTAAGTCACAGAAAAAAAGTCAAGTTAAGATCACTGCAGGTTCTGTGTAGCAGCAGTTCACATAGTTATATGCTTAATCTGTTTTTCCAGTTACCACTTACTGGTGATTTTTTACAATTACAGTGCAATTTTCCAGCTTAAGCAGTGTTGTTAGCACTCTTAACTTAGTCACATACTCTCTTGAGTAGGTACTTGCTATGAATTACTTAAAAATTGTTTTATATCTTATGTTCAAGTATAGTATAAGGGTAATCTGGATGTACTACATTCAACTTCAGCATCAGTAGCATTGCTTCACTGCCATTGACAAATTCTTTACTCTTGCTTTGGTAAAGTGTTTAGTGAATACATTCTTCACAAGTATTAGATCATCAGGATAATTTCTGCATGCTCTGTTATGATAAATACTATGAATCTTGATGTATTTATTTAGTCACATACTGTTTTTTTTTTGTCTACTATAGTTTTGTGATTTTTTTTAGATGCAGCATTTACATGTTTTGAGTGTTTTGAGTTAGATATACATGTATTTTCAGCTTTCCTTTTATTTTTATTAGTATTTTTAAATAGAAAAATGAAATACTTGAATGTAGATATTTGAACTTTAATAGAGAATATATATATATATATATATATATATATATATATATATATATATATATATATATATATATATATATATATATATATATATATATATATATATATATTTCAATATTTCAATATATTTTAAGAGTTATTAATAAACAAAGCAAGTAAGTATGATGCAGATAATTTTGTTAAAATAAAAAATGTGCCCTTAAATAAAAAGGTCTAATACTGTATAGTTTTGAAATTTGGGGATGCAGCCTTTACATGTTTTGAGTTGGATATACATGTATTTTTAGCTTTCCTTTTATTTTTATTATTTTAAAATGTTTAAATGGAGAGCAAAGAAATACTTGAATATAGAAATTGTAACTTCAATAGGAAATATATTTTAAAGAAATAAGAATAAAGAAAGGAAGTATGATGCAGATAGTTTTATTAAAATAGTGTAATTGTTTTATTAAAAATTGTAATGTGCCCTTGATTCTATTAATAACAGCTTATAACAGCATTAAAACTCCTTTAAAGCGATGCTGCAACGTTTATTTTCAGTTACAATCTTTTTAGTTCAAATGTCTGAACGAGTTTCCATAATTTGTGCAAAGATAAGATATTAATGAAGCAATAAAAAGCTGAACTTTACTTAGATTTCATATAGCCTTGATTGAGAAACATGAATGTGTTGTTTGACTTTTGCATATGATTACTTTGTGGCTGCATGCATTATGTTTGGAGTTTGTTGATGGCTTGTTATTATCAGACACTAAATGAATGATGCATGAGAAAGGAAAGCAAAACCATAACATCTACTCTCTAAATAGGTTTGATTACTTTCATACAGCCTGCTCTCAGTTCTTTCTCTCTCTTTTCTCACTCTTTTTTTTTTCTTCTTCTGACTGACAAGTATATTTCCACTTCCCATATGTACATGAGCTTCTGTTCCCTGTGGATCTTTATGTATTTGGGTTACTTTGTTATTTGATTCATTTCAGTTTTTTTAGTTCCTCCCAAGAAGTAGTGTTGTGTAGCATTTATCATGCAGTGCAGACCGCCAGGCCTCCATCACTTTTAGTGCCAAGGCCGTATATTTTGTCCTGGTCACTTAAACCATAATGGCTCATGATCTTTACAACATTAATAAATGGATCTGTCCAAACCTTTCTTAAGGGTTTTAGATTTTTTAAATGCTTACTCATTAGTTTTACATTAGTTTGCATCATTTTCAATCAAGCCTGAACTTATTTAGTCATACAGTAAATACACATCTTGATGTCAATAACTCTCTTTATAATGGGCTATATGCACACAGACTTTTAATTTTCAGCTAGGCTTCCGCTGAACTGTCTTTCCATTACAAAATTGCCATGATTTCTTTAAAAATCAGCGATCTTCACTGCCTGTTTGATATACGATATGAAGTGTTTCTCAAATCGGACATGAAGCACTGCATTAATATCCATTTCCCCCCGCCATGTCTTTAAAAGATGCCGGTTTATTTTACCCCAGTATTTTCTATGGAATTTCTGCACTAGCCTGTTGCTAGTGATGGCGTTAGTGGTTACATGGTCTTTCATCTTGTTTTACGCAACTAAATGAATGCTCAAGTCTATTTAACTGAATGTATTGTAATTACATTACACCATCAATGCTGTAGAAACAACCCTGTGAAATTGAAAATAGTCACATTAAGATTTCACCGGAAGTTTATCGTTGCCTTTAAAACTCTAGCTGTGCATACAGCCCATTGTAATTGTCTTGGTTTTATAAATAAATTCTGATCCCTTTGATTTGTTTGACTTGAAATAGTCGATATCTGAAGTCCGCACTGCACTGATGACTGTTATTTTACATTTATTATTGTTCCTCTGTTTTTATATCCAATGTGCTATATGTGGTCTTTGTTTTTTTCTGTACAAATGCTTTACAACTTCTGTTGATGCTGTTTTTTGATCATAAAACATCTCAGGATGGATTTCCTGTGATGTTTGTATGGATTCCTTCTAACCTCAGTTTGTATTCGTTGTCCACAGTAGACTGTCTATGCATTAGATTTCTTGGAGTCTGAATGCTGCTTATGCAATGACACGGTGTCATTTTTAGTTCCATGTGTTGTTTATGCACACATCTATTTTCCAGTTATTAACACACATACCTTTTCTATGCAACCTGATTAATTTCAGATCAGGTTGGACAGGTATTATTATTATAATCACACAATCTCCACACAAAATCTGCTCATGATTCATGAAATCAGATTTTGGCGATCTGTCACAAGCAATCATATAGCTTACATTTTTCTGTCATTGATAACATGTTTTCTATTGTAAAACTAGTTACGCTTTTGAAAGATCGTGAATCATCAACTGAACAAGGCACATTCTTATACTATGACTCAACAATAGATTTAATCAACATTTAAGTAGGGCAAGAGTCATTGTAGTGCATTTCTCTTTACGTATAACATCTTAGAATGCAATCTGCTGTATCAAATGTTATTGTTTTCTGTTGGTTATTTGGCTTTGGTTCTTTCTGTGCCATGTTTTGTGCTCCACTGTGGTTAATAGTCAATTCCCCTCCTTCGCCTCCAGCCTCCTCCACCTCTCCCCCGTCGTCGTGGTCGTAGCATGTCTGTTTGCGTGCCCTGCTTTTCTACCACTTCTGCTCTGTCGTGCCCTCCCAAGCCACCCTCCACCCCTCCTCCAGTCGCATCAGCCTCGCTCTCACCCCGGCTGGGGAGGCCAGATGGGGAGACGTTCGCAGGCCGACTGTCCAAAGCACTGGAAAGCGTCCTGCCCCTTCACTCGGCCCCGCCCCGTCGTCGTGCCAGCCTCCCAGCAATCTTTGCCAGTCCTGTATGTTAGTGTCTCCCAGTGAACCAGGATTCTTATGCTGAACTGGACTTGGGTGCAACCTGGGTATCTGTAAGGAATAGAAGTATAAGATGCTTGAATTGATGGAATAGTTATGTACAGGCAGTTTTTTACATCCCTTATGGCTAAAGAAATACCAGTGCTGTGATCTAAAATGTAAAATGGAATCTTTCTGTGTTATTAAATAAAAGATTTAATTGAATTTAAGCCTAGCCGTCTCGTAGAGCTAAGCAAAATCACACTATTTTAATGCTGAAACTATTATTAGACTTAGAAATGCTTGCTGTGTCTGTTTTTCAGCTTGCCTAGTCTTAATTCAGTTGGCATTAGTCCCTTAGGAATGCTGGCATTAAGATAGCAAAAATAGTGGCCTGTTGTGAATAATGCAATTTCACAAATGAATCATTGTGTGTTGAAACACAAGTATAAAAAAACATCTTTATATATTTTCTTGTATGACAGAGGTTTAGAGTTACTTTTTTAACTCCTTTTGAGTCAGACAGTCTGTTATATAGTGAACTGTATATACGTTTTGAGAATACAAAAGCTGATCACATGTCATTTTTGAGAATGTTAAGGCATAATAAAATCCCTTTCAGATCCTCGAGTTGACCGGGTCCACTCAGCTAGAAACCTGTGCTCACATTAAATACAGATTGGCATGAACTGCAATCATAAGAGTGGTTTCTAGCCACCACAGTCTGGGAAGCATCTGTATTTAATTCTAAATCTGTCGCTGTCAAGTGTTTACACCTCATTTAGCATTGAAACATCTCTTGACTTATTCTTTTGTCATTGAGACATCTTTGCCTGATGGGATGTATTTATAAATTATTAACTGTTTCTTTTCTTCTCTTGTTATATTTTTTTATTTGATCTCTATATTTCCTTTTGCTTTGTTGAATTTTGTGATGCTGCTTTTTCTACTTCCTCACAAAGATGCTGTATGTTATTGTCACTGCAGCCGCAATCAGTGAGTCAGCCGTACGGCGGAGGAGGCTCAGGTCTGGTCGAGCCCCCACTCTTTTTCCCCACCATCCCGGAACGGCCCGTCTCATTCTCCCCTCCACCATCTTGCCCACCTAAAGCTTTCAACGTGCAGCGCCGCAAGAGCACCTCCATCCTGGAGGCTCACACACGCCACTTCCAGCCCGCCTACCACAGGAGCTATGGCAGCAGCCTGCACCCATTCTCTGGCGTGGAGGCACTTGGTGCCACAGTGGAACCCTCTATGTTTATGATGCCTGGGATGGCGGCTCAAAGATTGGCTGATCCACTTCACCTACAGCCTCCAACAGAATCACTATATGGATATAAAGATGTAAGAGCAGAGCAAGAAGAAACAGTACGCAGACTCAGCCTCAACCAGGCTGCATTAATGGACCATCTTGAAGCCATGGCCTACAGTGGCTACCCTATGACTGCGCATCAGCTAAGCCACATCAGCTTCCATCAGCAAATGCAAGCTGCCGCCGCTGCTGCTAGCTTAGCCTATGAGACTCAGTCTCAGCAACCTGGGCCAGCTTACCTACACCCTCATGTACAGAGCCACATGCGCTTGACCCACAGCCCAATCCCCCAACTACCTCCAATGAGTGTCCCTAGCTCTGCTTCTGCACCGCAGCAAACCACAGCCGCAGATCCAAGCTATCAATCCCACTCGTTTCCCCATTCTGCACCACCCGTATTGGCTCATGCATCAGAGCCGAACACAGCCTTTGAATTCCACATGCACAATCTCCAGGCAGACCCAGCCATGTTGGCATCTAGACTCTACCGTGCCCGTCGGGGCTCCATGGACCTTAACCTGGAGGAAGCAGGTGGCAACCCAGGATTGTGTAGCCGACTGCAGCCAGTCACTGAAGAACTGTACAGTTATGTGAGCCCAGAGCTGCCTCTTCCTCCAGGAAGCCTGCTTCTTCATGCACCTAAAGAGCTCAGTCCTGAACCATCAAGTGACTCCATGACCTCCTCTGATGCCGGGGATTTTTATTCACCTCCACCACATCAATTGTACCAAACTCAAGAGTGTTCTGCTGCTCAATCCATCCCACAAGCAGCTTACTACAAAACAGATGGAGGGAGTAATGTCAGCGATGGACACCCACCTAGTCAACCAACGTTTCTGTTCGTTCCACACTCTGAATCATCCACAATTTCGACTTCACACATCAATGCCTGGGCCCGTCAACCATCTCTTCAACCGGACCTCACATTCCACGAGCCTGCCTTGTCCCATCAGGGCGCTACCTTGGTACCTAGAAATACTCGTTCTCGTCCACCTTTCCCCACCACTCCCTGTCTCTATCTCAGTTACCCAATTTTTTTTTGTCACGTGGTTGTGGTTTTAACCCTCTCCAGCCATAATTTAGGGCTCAATAAGGTTCAAAGGGTGCATTGAAAAACCTGCTTTTTTAAATCCCCTTGTGCTAAGACATTTCTTTATCCACCATCGGGCAGTGTGATTTGTTTTTCATTGATATTCATTGCGGATGTGCTTTGTAAGTATTATTTGTGTGTATGTTCATATAATGGTGTATATGATACATGTGTGTTTGCACAGATATTACGTAAAGCATACAAATCTGAATGTTTGTTTGCCTCTTTCTGATTCATTTATTGATAAAGTCTGAAGTCCAAATGTGAAATTATTAGAAATTATTATTTAAGACTTAATTTGGAGGAAAAGATCTTAAAAGTTCTCACTTGGAGAAAGAGGCATGAATGCAGGATTTGTATGTACAAACACACAGACACATACAACACAAACTGGGGGTTTAGACAGGTTTGCTTTCCTCCTCTAGGTTCCTCTAATCTTGCTTTTAATGTTCCTTTAAAATAAAAGCTATGTTTTTTTTGGATGAGTTATACCATAACCGCTGCTTTTAGATCTGCTGCTACATTTTAGTTGGCTGGAAATGGTTAAAACGTTTCTCAGTGACTTTAATTTTGTCTTGTCAAGTACACCAGTTGTGAGTTAAGAGCTAGTAGCACAAGAACCCAACGTTTGTTGGCTACTTTTATGTGGTGTAACTTCATAAGCTGAAAAGTCATCTTATAACCCTTAGAAGGCTGGCATTATCAGTGCCATCCTGCAGTCCCATGCTCCTTCTCGATTTTATACACCTTTTCTCTATCTTTTATACCACTTTTATTCTCATCCTATCCGCCAAGGCTTCTTATTTTCTGCTGCTCTCTTGCTAGTAATGATTCAATTCTACAGTATTATACCAAGGTAAGGTGATCTACGTCTGGAGCAACTATACTTGTCTGTACCTCCAAGAAGAGTAGTTGAAAGACAAGTATACTTGTAGCTTTCTAAGGGTTTCAAAATGCTCCATATGATGCCAGTGTTAGTGATTTGCCTATTTTAGGAGAAACTTCCTTGGTTATACAAACAACTCCACATAATTCCCTGACCATTTTTTTTAATAACATTTACCCAAGCTACAGAATAATGTAGATTCACATGCATGAAGCCTACTCACTCCCCAGCTAACACCTGATGTCTGTTTGTCGTTTAATCGTGAGATGTGAGGCATACACAAAAAGTGAATGATGACCTGAGCGCATTGCTCAGAGTTCACACTTTGTGTATGAATGGCCAGTAGTTGAAAGTCTTACTTATTTTATTTTTGGCTGTAGCCACCAACATGTCTTGACTTGTCTTTTTTCTTTTTCTTTTCATCTCTCCACCACTGCCATATCTCTTTCTATTTCTTGTTTCTCTCATTCTCTCTCTTTCGCCTGCCCCCATATTCCTCTTCATATTCGTAACAGGTTCAAGTCCCCATTCCTCAATCCACAAGTGCCATGTCTCTGGCTTCCTGCAGCACCCCAGCCGCCGCCTCTGCTTCCCAACAGGTGAGATCTATGTGTATAACCAATCAGAATCATCCTTTCCCCATTCATTAGCACAAACAGAGATCCAATATTGATCAAGGCAAATAAACCACTCACTTTCCTCACACTCCCAAGTTTTTGGTTTTTATTTGAATCTCTCTGGATTCTCTCCTGCGTGTGAAAGCTGTGGACTTCAGAGGTGGCTTTCTCTCACACTGTGTTGTATTTGTTTCTTATAGTATGGAGTTTACTACGTCCAAGCACTCCCTTCGCAGGTAGAGAAAAAAAACAACAACATACCTCTCTTTCTCTCTCTCTCTCTCTCTCTCTCTCTCTACTCATTTTTAGTTTTCTCTCTCCCTCTTTATCACATTTACCTGCACTTTATTTATTAAGTCTTTGCCTTGCCCTCTTAATTTTGTCATTTCATTGTTGCATAATGAGATATTTGTATAATGAAAGTGACGTAAGATCACCCAAGGTGAGTTATATACATGTGTTATTAGCAGCAGATTTAGCATCATGAACAGTGACTTGCTGACAATGATTATCAAAGACCATATTTTTGTCTTTTGGTTTGTAAAAGCCAAAATCTAATTTGTAGTAATGCACTTATAATGAAATTCAAAGCGGCAAGACATTCCGGAGGATTTCAAAGCAAAAAATGTGAAGCTTGTAATTTGTAAGTGCTTATCTTAGTGGTAAAAATAGGCTGTTGAATTTCTGATTGTGTCACTGTGTTTTGCTCTTGTGCAATGGTTTCCGCCACATTGATGTGAATGAATTTGTTATATTTGTTTTGAAATTAAGGATTATATATATACAGTATATATTTAACTTGCACATGGTTTGTAGGTAAAGCTGAAATGTACTGTTTTTCAAAGCTTGGCGGTTTCCATAACATGCCTTAATATCAAGAGGTGAAGAACAGTAAATGTTTAATGTAGGCTCTCTTATTCTCTTTTTAGGCTCCTGTTCAGCAGCCGACCTCTCTAGGTCCCACTTCCCAATCATGTGTCTCGATACCCCAACAACTAACACCCCAGCAGCCTTCCAGCACTGTGGTTCAGAGCATCTCCCAGACGCAGGTCCAGCCCACACAGGTACAATCAATAATTTAATAATTTATGTTATATATAGGAATCACATTAAATGCATTGAGAATGACTTAATAAAATATGCAAAATTGTTAATTGTAAAAAAAATATATATATATAAATTATTATATGTTTAATGATGAAAGTGTTTGAAAGATTGTGGCCGAGTATAATGATTTGGTTAGTATTATTGATTTGTTGTTGATACCATTAAAAGTGTATTATATCATCATCAAATTCATTAAATTACTTTTTTATGTATAAAACCATCAACATTTTACACTGAAAGACATTTTAGATTTCTTTATATCATGGTTTAATTATATGGTAGTCTTTTTTTGTTTTATTTTTTTTACTTTTTTGCTCAGATAAATTAAACTAGATGCGTTCAGAGACAGACAGACAGACCAAAGAAAGAAAGAAAGAAAGAAAGAAAGAACCAGGGGCGTTGCTAGACATAAAGCTCTACTGTGGCACAGCTTCCCCTCAAAAAAAAAAAAAACAATTATATATATATATATATATATATATATATATATATATATATATATATATATATATATATATATATACATGCCCCAGTAAATGGGGTGTAGCGATGCCCCTGGATGGATAGAAAGATAGATGGATGGATGGATAGACCCAATCTAAAGAGTGACTTTCGGGTTTACTAGCAACTACAGTATATACGCTTAATATTTCATATATAAACAGGGTGTCCGTGGGGTCTTAAGATGTCTAAAACCTCAAAAACTAAATTTTAGGCCTTAAAAAGTCTTAGATTTACTGAAATATTCTGTTGTAGACCTTAAATCTTTTTTAAACAGGTCTTAATTTTCTTTTGTTCATGTATTGCTACTCAATCTGGCCAAGATCCATCCAATCACAGACAATCCATCTCAATAAACTTCTAATTTTTTATTTAAAAATGTGGTTTTTAACTTTATTTAGGGTAATGGTTTAACTATTTTCCTTAAAATAAAGTTTATTTAAAAGTTCTTCATATATTTACTACTGATTTACTGCCATTTGTTTTGATAGGGCAAATAAAAAACTTTTCCATCTGGGCCATTTGAAAAATTTCATAGCATTTAGCCCTTTATGAGTTATTTCAGTCATAATGGTCTTAAAAATGTCTCAAAAAGTCTAAAAAACCCTGATAAAACAATGTGTATAATCTTAATATTTCTATGTTCTGTCACATTAAACATTAAACTATGTTACGCATACAGTTTTCATGTTGACTTTGGAAATGAACAATTACTATGAAAGTTTTTCTCACTGCTTTTCTTTCAGCCTTTTAAAACACTGTCTCTGTGGCCGTCTCTGTATGACGTGCCTCACCAGTGCTTGTTTGATGGCATGTTTCTGCCTGTGTGTTGCATGGACGTGTGGTTCTTTGTTTAATTCAGAGCAATTGCAGGAAGAAGCGCACCTTAGTGGCACATACAGATTGTGATTTATCAGATGTGTATTGAGCTCTTTAGTCACAAATAAATAAATTACGTCTTTTGATGTTGTGTTGGATTAGAATTTTGCTTAAAGTGTGCTGTTGACAATAACAACCTTTTAAGCACTTAGCGAAGTGCCCCTCCTAACTTAATCTAATAAGCGTTTGGCATTTAAATTGGAGTTTGTTTTTTTGTGTGTGTTTGGCTTGCGGTCGTTGTGATCCCTCGTTCACCCCACGGCATGCTGTTCCCGTCATGTGGTCTGATCTCATGATTGTTTTCCCTGCGGTTTATCAAGGCATCGCTCCCTCTCACACATAAACTGGCCTTGCAGTTTTCATCTCCACCAGTTGGTGCTTGCACATGTATCTCCCTTGTTGCTCCATCATGCCAGATACTAATCTGACCAAGCTACCCCTCTCCCTCAGCTTTGCAGTGCGGCTCTCTGCGTGCCAACTATAGCAGTCACCCCGTTTCAGCAGCAACCAGTGCCTGAATCGCTGACGTGCCTGAAAACTGCGCCAGCCACATCCCCTTCAGTGCTGCCGCCCCATCTACCCCTATTGGTAACAACACCTGTGCCAACCATCCATGTGGTCACAGTCCCTTCCCCCACCGAACATCCATGTTTACCAGCAGACGCCTTGGCGCAGGTACCTGGAATGGACCGAACTGACCCCAGAAAGCATCAGTGCAGAATCAGATACTGTAGTTTTTGTCAGCAGATCTACTGTAATGACATGTCATACTCCTTAGTCTATCCTGAAATCATAACTACCCCTAAGCAGCGTCCTTTCGTTTCTTAGCTGTGAAATAAGAGCTGTTTTTTTAAAGAGAGCGTGATTAAACTGAGGCAGTCATACTTTTTATTTGTTAGATGTGAATTTTGTCTTCTTTCATCTGATTGTTTGTATCTCTTTCTTTTGTAATTCCTTTGTTTTTGTCATTTGCTGTTTTAGACGTCTCACAGCGCATCGCAGACTTTGACAACAGAGCTGTCACAACTCCAAACTCCTGCTGTGGAGAGGTAAGATTCACCATTGTGCAGTTCCACGTCATTTAATGGTGCTGTATGTAAGTTTTTAACTCTTCTAAAGCATTAAAATACCATAATAAGTTTGCAGATATTTAAGAAACCTGCTAAGTGAACATATATTTGTTTATATGAAAATAAACCAATTTTTCTTGGTCATTTAACCTGCCCAATGCCAGTTTAGCCAATTATATTTTGGCACCCCGGGTCGTCTTGGTGGAAAACAGCGTATTTCATTCATTTAGAAAGGCTCTCAAAGTATGCATCCATGGCCGAAATGCAACCTCCGGTGGACAGAAGCAGCCTCTGAAATGAGATGCAGATTCAGAGTTCCACATGAGGTGGTTATTAATTAGTAAACATTATAAATATTCTGAATGTAAACATTAGGTTAGGATGTTACATTGTAACACTGTGTCCCAACAACACGGTACATGAGGAGACTTACAGTGATAAGCAATTGAGCTGTTTGCACCAGACGAAACATGTCAGAAATTTAAATACAGCCATTCAGAAGCACAGAATAGAAAATGGTAAGGTTTATAATCTAATTAACACATAATAAAACTCTTCAACATTATATATCAACATAAATATACTTGCTGAATGACTGATATGTGTTGGCTTGCACTGAGTCACAGTTCTAAAGTTCTATTTCAAATGGTTTTTAAGATCTGAGGTGAAACTATATGCCTCTGCTTTCAGCAGTATGGCAATAAATGTAATTTGAAATGGCATTCAAACTCACATTGTTAGCATTTAACACTGAATAAAGCACATGAGGTGTACCTGAAGCCATCATTGTCAGTTTTTCCTGTTGTTGTTTAGCTGCAAGAAGCCGTTTCTAATATATCAATTTGAACAAAAACTCCTTTTAGTATAGAAAATATTCCTTCTATTACGTGCCGTTGCTTTTATTTAGAACACAGTTTAAATCAGGCTTTAGGCTCGACAGTCAGGCACACTGTTGATGTCGTCAATCTGGCAACTTGCGCTTGTAGGTGCTTTGAACCAGATGTGCAATACCTAGGTCAACCACTGGGTGTCAAACTTACAAACTGCACCTTTAATCTTTACAACAGGGTGTCCGCAGGGTCTTAAAAAGTATTAAAAGTTGATAAATCATTTATGAGAAAATTAAGCCCCTTAAAAGGTATTAAAAAGTCTTAATTGTGTTTTTACGAGATATTAAATTTTGTTCAAGCGTTGTCCAAAGTGTTTGACTCCAAAAAAAGCATAAATATATTTATTTTTCTTCTAATATTAACAACGGCGTGCTCGATCCACGCGATTTGGTTCAAGCCGGGGCGCATCCGCTCTCCACAACGCTCTCCACATGTAGAGAAGCCATAGAGCGAAACAGACGGCGTACATTTTCGTATTCCTGGTTGAAAAAAGACGAGTTTAAACAGTGGCTGAAGCCTGAAAACCACCATATAGTTTCTTTTTTCAAGCTTTGTTTCTTCTGAGCTTGTCTGAGTTCTGTTGCATGGTTGTGCTCCATTGACCCTATATGCAGGATTTTAGGATTCCTGCATATACCCTGTACAAGAAATTCATAAATAATGTACAAATAAATTTGACCTTTGACTTATTCTTTGTGCTTTGATTACTTCTTTTTGATTTATTTGCTTGTTAGCAGTCATTCTGATGTGGCGTCTGGGCTCAGTGATGGCAATGAGGGCGTAACAGGTGGTAGACATGAGGGTCGTCCTGCCAAACGACACCAGCGTAGATCGGTGCGCAGTCGTTCACGCAATGAAAAGACTTCGAAGGTCAAGCTCAGTGTGCTTAATGTAAGTCCAACATCTGATCTTTTATGTATTATCAAGTGTGGTGTAAAAAAAAAGACATTAAAAGAAACATTTCTGTGTTTTTTTTTCTTAGATCTCCAGCATGGGTGACAGAGTTGCAGAGTGTCAATTAGAAACACACAACAGGAAAATGGTGACTTTCAAGTTCGATCTTGATGGTGATAACCCAGAGGAAATTGCACAGATAATGGTAACTTGAAACGCTACCTGTATGTTTTAATACTGAACAGATTCTCAGTTTTCCTTTTTTTCTGTTGCCTGCAAGTGTGACCATAGGCTCATACTAAGTAAAATCTCATTTCTGTTGCCAAAATACAGTTTGAGCTGCTAAAACTCATTAAGAAAAGGGATATTGTTTTCTGCATGTCATCTTAGGTACAAAGTGAATTCATTCTAGAAAGTGAGCGTGAATCGTTCATCGATCGGATCCGAGAAGTCATAGAAACAGCTGATGAGAAAGGGGTGGAGAGAGAGCGCAGCCAGGTACATCATTCTACATACTCAGTGTATTTTTCATTAAATAATTAAATATTAACTAATTATAAACAGCCAATTTATTAAACTCTCTACCTTTTGGCATATGTTTGATGTTACATAAGATTTTGTGAGACATACATTAAGTAATGGATGAATTTAAATTCTAAAAATAATAATAGCATGCTAATTTGTGCTTGTGATCGATATCAAATTGTGCACAGATCCTAATGTCAAGCTTATTATGTTCTTACAGATGGCCAGTGACCACGAGCTGCTTATGCCCACAGCATCTGCGCCTCTTGAGCAAGGTAGCACTTACAATCCCAGCATGCAATAGAAGTTCATGTCCTTTGCAAATGATGTGTCATGACTGAAGTCTTACTTTAATGTTATTTCTCAGGTATACCACCTAGTTCAGCTGCCCAGGTGGTTCACTCAGCAGGCCGCAGGTTTATCGTGAGTCCAGTGCCTGAATCCAGACTGAAGGATCAGTTCTTTAGCCCATCCCAACCTACAATCCCTCTTCATGAAGAACCTGCCCGTGAGTGTAATATGTGAATAATGTTAAAGGGATAGTTCACCTAAAAATGTAAATTCTGTCGTAATTTAGTCACTCTCCACTTTTTCCAAACCTGCTTGGATTTCTTAATTCTGTCGAACACAATTTTGTTTTAAATTTTATTGCATGATGAGTAACAATTAGCCAATAACTTCCCTAGTATTTTTCGTACTATGCATAAAGGTCATAAAAAAGCAGCATTTTTCATTTTTTTTAATGTTCAACCAAAGTAAACAGAAGTCCCAATCTCTTTGGACTGAATGGTGCGTCATACCAAAAAACATTCCAAAGCATTTTTTATAATTATGCTTTTATACCTGGCATTGTGCAAGCTCATATTGATGCTCTTTGTTTAGTTATGAGTAGGCCCACACGGAATCAGATTTTTAGCCCATCATTGAGTCTGTGTATTCAGGCTGGGCGATTAATCGAAAAGTAATCGAAATCGACAATCAGAACCTAAAATCAATTAAATTCTTCCAGGTCAATTTTTTCAGTCACGTGACCCCGCTCTGTTAAGGCTGAATTACACTTATTATATTATGATTTATACTTATTATATTATTTTGATATTATACTTCTGCGATGTGCACGTGTACAGTCCGGCGCAGCCTTCGCATACCCGTGCACCAGTCAAAAAAATGGGTTGTTGCTAGATCGGATATGGTTGCGGCAGGAAGTCAACGAGAATTATTTATATTACTTACTAAATTTCCCATTTATTGTATTTTATTAACATCCACCCTCACCCTAACCCTAAACCCAACCGTCACAGTAATGTAAAAACAGTAGTTGTACCAAGTGTTATTTATGCCAGTGGTTCTCAAACATTTTTCACCAAGTACTACCTCAGAAAGAAATTGTCTCTACAAGTACCACCATAATGACTGGTATTGAAAAACTGTAGCGTAGTAGACCTAATTAACCAGCTATACTGTAGCTCTGCACAGTTCAAAAACATGGCTGATTGATTCTTATTATTATGAATATTTATTCATGTCAGCAATTTGAAACGTTATAAATAGTTTGATCATTAACACTGTACTGTACTTACAGGTATAAAAATAAATAAAACGTGCTTTTAAAAGTTAATTAAAAATGGCATTGTTCTTAAAAAGTAAAAGGAAAACTGCTGTACTGAAATGTAAAGCATTAACATATAGTAGCCTATTCATCAAAACCTGGAAATGTAGCTTGGACCTCATGAATACAGGCTATACATCATCATATTCATATATGAACTCTTTTTGATAAATTTTGAAATAGATGTTGCATGTACACATGACATATTTGTATATCTTTGAAATCTAAACAATAACTTGTATTTTAAATGTATGGTTTGGATTTACATTTTAAATTAGAACTTAGATCTGCTTACTGCATGTTAGAGTAGGCTTTGTGTGTCCGAAAAGCAAGTGATTAAACCATACCTGTCAACATTGGGATATAAAAATACAGGATACGCCCTCAACAACCGTTACAAATATGGGGAGGAAATTAGCTTCAAATGATAGAATACAAAACAAACATTAAAAAATTTAAAACAAAATAAAAAGTTTAGCCTATTAAAATCAGTTTACTGATAACATCGGTGTTATCGTATGCGTCAAAGGGTTAAAAGTGCTAATTTTTTTACTTTAATTATCTTATTTAATTATCCTCCATGTACCACTAGAAGGAAGCCTACGTACCACTAGTGGTACACGTACAACAGTTTGAGAACCACTAATTTATGCTATCTATTAAAATACCCAATAAATTTAATTTTTTAACGCCTAACCCTAAACCCAACC